>OX419711.1:5136307-5736307 GCA_948474745.1 Oligia latruncula | reverse complement strand
GTAAGACTGGTTGTCAGACTTTCGGGCTTCTGACTACCCGTAACGACTGTCAAAGTTCCACGAATGAGAGCCGGGACCAACGGCTTTGCTTCAACGTAATACCACATGGTTGATATGTTATGTTATGATGAATAATATAAGTACAATACGACCGGCGTAACTTGGCGGCCTGAACTTTGCGCAGAAGGCTGCGCAGTAAAATTTTAAGGAACCAAATGGTGACATGAGGCGAGTGCGAGTGAGAGAACATGCGCGAAAGTTCTTAGTGCCTATGTTCAGGCCTGCAAGTTACGTCGGTCGTATTGTATATTGTGTAGACTTGGTCAGGCGGGCGTCAGGCGATTGATAAGACAGATAGTTTGCAAACACAGCTGTCCGAAGTCAAACATGGTCGATTTATAATCGATTAGCTTCTGCCCGCGACTTCGTCTGCGTGAAATTTCTTGTTCCCCCGACCCACCCCGTCGCATCTCATCGCCTGCCCGCGCTATTACTTCGTTTTTGCTTAGTGTTCTTTCTGACATTATTTCTTTTTTCTCGGCTCCCAAGGGCCATAGCGAGACGGTAGATAGCCTAGAGCCTTCCTCAAGAATTGGGCTATCAAGTACAAAAATATATTTTTTTTAATCCGACTGGTAGTTCCAGAGATTACCCCCTATACACAAACTTTATCTCTTTATAATATTGGTATAGACTAGCTTCTGCCCGCGATTTCGTCCGCCGCTGCGTCGTTTGTGTCTTTTAGGGTTCCGTACCCAAAGAGTAAAAACGGGACCCTTTCAGTAAGACTCCACTGTCCGTCTGTCTGTCTGTCACCAGGCTGTATCTCATGAACCGTGATAGCTGGCTGCTAGACAGTTGAAATTTTCACAGATTCTGTGATTTCTGTTGCTGCTATAACAATAAATAAGTTCTAAAAACAGAATAAAATGAGTTTGTTTCGGCCTTTCTTCTCAGAGTAGTCAGATAGGAAACGCTGACCTCGCAGAAAAAAAATATGATTGACATGTAAAAGTGTTTGTGCAAACCATGTGCAAACCTACTAACAATATAATAAAATCATTTACCTATAATCTCTAGAGTAGCCTTTCAACCAGGCGCAGCGGGGTAATTGCGTAAGACACTAACAGTATCTATGGGTTTCATTTTGACAGTTCAACAACATTCATTGCGTTATTTACGTTGTTGAGCAGACACATTTTTCGAACATATGAAGCAATGGATTAGCAATATACTTCAAAATGATTCAAATAGAGATTGATAGTGTGTTACGCAATTAGGATGCTAAACAGTGGTGGCTCAGAGGTAACAGCCGCGACTTTAGGTCGTAGGTTCGATCCCAGACAGGCGCTTTACTTTGTGTAAATTATTTCATCACCACTGCTCTCAAAGCCGTGAAGGAATACATCGTGAGGAAATCGGCATGTCCTACAACCAAACATTCGAAGACTTGTGACGTCTACTAACCCGCAGCCTGGCAGCAGCTGGGCCCGCGTGGTGGATTACGGCCCTCTCACAGAGAGGAGGCATGTGTCCCAGCATTGGGAACAACGGCTGATTATGTTTGTAGAATTTTTTTTTTTTTTTTGTGGATGGGAAATCATCAAATGACCCCTCTCGCTCTTGGTGGAGCGGAAGGGAGTGTCAGACTCTTACTAACTAAAACCCACCCGTGTTCCTTCCTTAGCCCTTTATGTTCCGGGCCAGCGGTAACCCATTCGGACAATCCCGCTGACCCGGCAGGCTTCGGCCCTAAGGGGCCCCTTCCTCGATGCTTACATCGCCGTCCGGCACTGGCCTGGTCCTGATCGGACGGTGAGCTACCAATTACTCTCCGCCCGCAGGCCCAAATCCTCTCACAGAGAGGAGGCCTGTGTCCCAGCAGTGGGAACAAAGGCTGATTGTGTTATGTAGTAACCTTTTCACGATTCATTTCAATTTCATACGTCGTTTGAGTTATCGCTACAACCTACCTACCTGACCTTATCTACCACATTATCTATCACAATCTGAATTATTGCTAATCCTTTGCTTCATAATTATGTTCGAAAACACACACACCCACAATACAGGAGAAATTCCTAGTGTGGGGCAACGTTTAAAAAAAAAAGAAAAAAAAGTCTGCTCAACAACGTAAATATAATGCAATGAATGTTGTTGAACTGTCAAAATGAAAGCCATTGCTACTGTAATGTTAGTGTGTTACACAATTACCCTGCTCCACTGGACCTGCGTGGTGTATTACGGCCGATTCCCTCTCATAGAGAGGAGGCCAGGGTCCCAGCAGTGGGAACATTATAGACCCGATTATGTTTATTGTGTCGCTCGTTTAAATTCTCGAGGATTAATAATTGCTAGTGTCAGTGTAGCCACTGATATTATGGTAGTCTGATACCCGGTACTGTAATTTCATACTTAACCGTCACGCTAATCCCTTTCAGGGTTGTTCGATTACATGACGTGTTGGTTGTCAAGAATCTAGAGACTTTTTTTTTGAGGATGGTGAAACATCAAATGACCCCTCCCGCTCTGGGTGGAGCGGAAGGGAGTGTCAGACTTTTACTGACTAAAACCCACCCGTGTTCCTTCCTTAGTCCTTTATGTTCCAGGCCAGCGGTAGCTCTTTCGGACAATCCCGCTGACCCGGAGAATATAAAACCTGATTTTAACTTAACCCTATATAGAAAGTATAAATACTTTTCTTTTAATCTACGGCGTAACTTTAACGGAATCAATCTGTGTTTCGCTATTTGCTTAAGTCACTGTCGGACTGCATAGAAAAGAAAGAGAAGCGCGATGATACAACGCTGATAATTTATTGCAAAATATGAAGCAATTATGTATTTACAAAAAATCTATTGTTTATTTGGACTAATAAATTAAAACACTAGTGCTTTATAAGTAGTATGTATGTTAGAATAATCTGACAAAAAATCAGAATGATTGTATGTATATTAGTATGGTTTTTATTAGTATGGTCTTTGGCAGCTCTGGACAGAGAGAGGTGGCGCAAGAGAGAGAAGAGAGTAAGGAGGCCTTTGCCCAGCAGTGGGTCAATGGCTAATAATAATAAAACAAACAGTGGCACTCCAGGAGTGCCGACAGAAGTGAAAACAAAACACAAACAGAATGCTTTGCCATCACTCACTGACATATCGGATATACATTAAAACCGAATACAGACAGCGTCAGAGAAAAGGAACTCCCCCAAGACTTAAAGATTACCGCCCGAGCACCGTCGGGCCCTCCATCCCGAGGACAGCCGAAAACACCCGAAGCGGTGTCGGTTACGGTAACAGTGGCGCGAGTTCAATAGTTTTTTCCCATCTCAAAAAATGACCAACGCGCGTAAAGAAGTTTTCACTTCAAAAAGCGACGAACATGGAACATCCGTTTCCGAAGTCGATTAAAAACTGACAGGTATTCAGCAGCCTCGTGTTTCTGTGTAAGATTAACAATGGGTCATAAATAGTTCGCGTTTCTTGTAAACAATGTAATTGATCGTATCCTCCCATTGATTGCATTCGATCACATGCTTAGTGTCTGAGGGCCATCGTCGGCGAGGCTACGCAAACGAGTTGGACTCGTATATTCGTTGACGGACATACAAACGAGCGACACGCGTCGACCACAGAGGCAACTGCAAACTGCAACCGCCTAAGACAACATGCCGCTCGAGTATTTGAGCAACCCGTGGCTAAATATTTTGACGGCACGGTTGGCGCAGTGTTTAAGCGATTGACTGCTGCGCTGCGTGCCGCGGGTTCGATTCCCGCACGGAACAAATATTTGTATGACCTACAAGTAGTTGTTCCGGGTCTGGCTGTTTGTGTATGTGAGTTTAAATGTTTGTAAACGCACCTAATACAGGAGAAATTCCTAGTGCGGGGCAACGTTTAAAAAAAAAAAAATACTAACAGCCGCACAGGTCGATCGATCAGGTTAAGCTACGATTGCCGCGGTTGGTCTGTGGATGGGTGACCATCTTTACATACCGAGACCCCTCCGTGCCTCGGAAAGCACGTTAAGCCGTTGGTCCCGGCTGTCATTTATGGATCTTTGACAGTCGTTACGGGTAGTCAGAAGCCCGAAAGTCTGACAACATCTTACCAAGGGGTATCGTATTATCCAGTAACTGGGTTGTGGAGGTCAGATAGGGAGTCGCTCCATGTAATATACTGGTATTCAGCAGTATCCGGTTAGACTGGAAGCCGACCCCAACATAGTTGGAAAAAGGCTAGGCAGATGAGGTACTCAAATACACGAGCGACACGTATGTCGCCGACACGTGTCCCACGTGTAGAGTAGAGCCCCTTAAACGTGTAGGCATTATGACACGCTGAACACGATATTAAGTGCCTCATTGATACACCAGTAACGTGTTTGTCAGTCGCGTCATGTACGGATCACCATTAAAATACTAATCTGCATTCGTAACTTATTTGCCAAAACTGTAAACAAATATGGGTTTATGGAAAAATAACTTTACTTCCGACACAACAAAGTTCAGTTTCCGTTACACCTTCAAACAGTTTTGTAACTTTTTCCATTAAAATAAAGTTGATGACCTGGCAATCGAACTTAAGACCCGCTGTTCAGCAGCCACGCTTGCAACCACTAAACCAACAAAGCAATTCATTTCGGTATCTTTACTAATAATAAAGCTGAAGTTTGTTTGAACGCACTAATCTCCGGAACTACGTAGGTATGTACCAGTGGGATTTGAAAAATTCTTTTTGAATTTGATAGCCTACTTAATGAGGAAGGCTATTTAACATCACGCCACGACTCTTCGGAGACGACTGCCGAGCAGAAAGAAAAAAAGTCCGAAAGAACGTTTATCGAAAACGAAGTAATATCGCGGACATGCGATGCGATGCGACGGGGTGGGTCGGGGGAACAAGAAATTTCACGCGGTCGAAGTCGCGGACAGAAGCTAATTACAAAACAACTCATTTACCTTATAACCACAATAACAATAGAAACAGTAATGTTTGTTGTTATAGTAATTATAATTAAAACGTTAAACAGGCTGCAAGGTTAACTGAACTACAAATAATTAAATGATGCGCAGCGTTGTTTTCTGCTGATCTTCCACTGAAAGCGATCTGCTATTTTTTTTATTTAGCTTTGCATACAATAGCTCTTTTTTTTCGGATGGGAAATCATCAATTGACCCCTCCCGCTCTGGGCGGAGCGGAAGGGAGTGTCAGACTCTTACTAAAACCCACCCGTGTTCCTTCCTTAGCCCTTTCTATTCCGGGCCAGCGGTAACCCTTTGTGAGCCTTCTATGAGCTCGTGGTATCAGCACCTTAATTGAGTAACACACTATGAATCACAATCTGAATCATTTTGAAGGATATTGCTAATCCATTGCTTCATATTTTCGAAAACTTTGTCTGCTCAACAACGTAAATAACGCAATGAATGTTGTTGAACTGTCAGAATTAAAGTCATTGCTAGTGTGTTACGTAATAACCCCGCTGTTCTGTACGGGAATCGAATCCATAACCAGTAAAATCTCGATAAAAAAATAATTTACTTTTATTTATTATTTTCGACATACTTAGTTAATTTAGTTAACCAGGTTTGGTTTCGAATCCGAAACAGACTTAAAAGTGAGACCTCTAACCTCCATGCCACTGTAGGCAAAGTAAATGACTGATAATTATAATTACGACTCGTTTACATACAATTGCGGAAAATTTTCTGACATGTTCAATTGGATCCACGTTCTGCGTTATAAACCCGAAAGTCTGTCAATCTGTCTTACCAAGGGGTATTAACCAATACCTAACTTGGTTGTGGAGGTCAGATAGGCAGTCGCTTCATGTAAAAAATAGGTATTCAATTAGCTGCAGACGTGAAATATGTCACCAAAAAATCAGCCTGTATTAATATAAGTTTTTTTACATAAATGTTAATTATAATAATACCTATGTTAGAAGGTATGGTTGTCTGCTTACCTCATCATCTGCCTACATTTTCCCAACTATGTTGGGGTCGGCTTCCAGTCTAACCGGATGCAGCTGAGTATCATGTATTTTACATGAAGTGACTGCCTATCTGACCTCCACAACCCAGTTACTGGGTAATACGAAACCCCTTGGTAAGACTGGTTGTCACTTTCGGGCTTCTGGGGTGTCAAAGATCCACGAATGTCAGCCGTGACGAACGGCTTAACGTGCTTTCCGAGGCACGGAGGGGTCACGGTATGTAAAGATGGTCACCCATCCACGGACCAACCGCGGCAAGCGTAGCTTAACCTGACCGATCGACCCGTGCGGCTGTTATTACTTAGCCACAAGCCCCTAGGTTGTGTGCTTACCTCCGAACAAAATTTGATTCAAACCAATGTCTTTTTCCTGCTTGACCTACTCACAATATACATCCTACAGGTATTTATAACTTCATTCGTCACTATTACTTCGCCCATAAAAATATCAATTGTTGAACAAGTTTTTCCTTATGTGTAGTGTAGACTATTATTATTATTATTCATTTATTATCAGATAAAACATCCATAAAATTGTTAGTAACACAGAAATACTTATGAGAAACTAATGTTAGTAATGACAGACATGAGACATTTAAAAAATAAATACAAAATAGACTATAAGAATTGCTAATAATGTAAGTAATAATAATAGTTAGGAGGTTCCTCTCTCTGGAGCCCTGACCGCCGGTAGCTTGGACCCTGTTCCCGATACCGGTGGGCTACAATTTTTTATATTTTTAAATGTTTTTATATTTCTTTAAACTAATATTTAAAAACATAATTTATAAGAATTTAATTGAATAAAGGAGATAATAAGTAATAAAAAAATATTACGGGGCTGACTGGCCAAGGTCCTTCAATGTGGTTAGAATGTAGATGTAGGTAAGTAGTTTGTTCATAAATAACTAAGTACTGAATCTATTTCAGTAACTTGAAAAAAAGTAGGTATTTTGTCATACTGACCGCCGATTGAGCCAAATAATTAAATCTTCATTTCAAGTGATTAAGACTCAATTATGAATGCATTAAGTAATTATAGAGTCATCACGATTTTTTTAATCATAACAGGTAGGTAGTTAGCTTTAAAAATAGTTTTGGTCCTTGTATTACGCTTGGTCTTGCGCATATTATAGATGCATATAAGATTATAATAAATATTAGTATCAAAAGAAAACACGCGAAATTCGAAAGTCAAAAAGTATAATGGCGTCTCTATAACAAGTGACGTAACTATAGAACCGGTTCGAAGCGGTTCGTACCAGTTAACACCAGTATCGCGCGGTTGTTGAACCTGACCGCTTGTTTTGTTTGTTTCGTTTTTTTTTTGTTTTTTGTAAATATTATTTCAATTTTGTTTTGTGAACTTGGAAAGTGGTTAGTTGGTTACGTGTTTAGAGTGGTAGATGTCACTTTTTCGATATTATTTCCTAAACCAGTGAAGTGTGGTGATAATAGTGCGAATTTATCTTATCAGAAACTGTGGTAGGCGTGAGGCCTAAAGATTTCTTCTAAAAATTAAATGTTGCCATTTATGTAGTTATTTTCACTTACCAATGCAATTTTTAAGGCTGGCGGTTTTTTTGGGTGATCAATGAAAATAACGAACCGCGCCATTAAAACAATAACAATTAAAAAAAAGTATAAGTACCTACACAAAAAAAAATGGTTGCCTGTAAAGTCGGTTTTACGGGCGAAGATTTTACGTGACAACGTCTTTTTCTCGGTAGAATATTTATTGATATGAATATAATTAAATTGCACAATAGGAACAAGGAATTAAATGAAAATAAGAACGTAACGTTACCGAGCGTTACACTTTTTCATAAGTGACTCCCAGCCGCAACCTAATTTAAGACGTTGTCACGTCAAAAAAGCCACATAATTTTTGAAAATTTATATGAAAATTTCACTCAAAACGCAATATTATAATTCATATTTAGATTACTTTTTAAACATTCTTTTTAATGAGAATTATTAATATTTTTAGCTCGTAACATCCTTCTTTGTATAAATGAATCATTCAATTTAACTTCCTAGCACTGCTATAAAAAAAAAGTGTTATTCACAGAAATAATTTTTGACAAGATATATTTAACTCCGCCAAACTGCGCCGAACTCCGCCAAATTGTTGGCAGACGTAGCTGCTCTCCGTTTTTACCAAGCCACATAGTTTTTTTTTTTTTTTGTTAAAACTAAGATTACCGATCTGCGATTGCACTATGTAGTCCAACTAGCTTATCTTTACGCTCTGGTTCACAAGAGGTATGAGCAGTACTGTCGCAAACGTTTGTTTGTTTTACTCGTAACTCGTGCACAATGTACCTAGTTTTTTAGGGTTCCGTACCCAAAGGGTAAAAACGGGACCCTATTACTAAGACTCCGCTGTCCGTCTGTCACCAGGCTGTATCTCATGAACCGTGATAGTTAGACAGTTGAAATTTTCACAGATGATTTATTTCTGTTGCCGCTATGACAACAAATACTAAAAACAGAATAAAATAAATATTTAATGGGGCTCCCATACAACAAACGTGTTTTTTTTCGGCGCTTTTGCCCTGTGGTACGGAACCCTTCGTGTGCGAGTCCGACTCGCACTTGGTCAGTTTTTTTTAATTATTATTGAAGTGAAAACTTCTGTAGGCGCGTTGGGCATTTTTTGAGATGGGAAAAAACCATTGAACTCGCGACACTGTTACCGTAAGCGACACCTAACAACATTCTGAAAGCATTGTTTTATTGGACCCGCAGGGTGTCATATTCAAGATCGTCGCGTATAGCTCACCCACAGGCCACTCGAGTAAAAAGATTAACAGTAGGTACGCCGCGAAATTCCAATTTTTGTACGTTTTTTGCAATTTGCTGGTCAGTATTAAGTTGTACGTTGATACAAATATGATTCGCGGTCGTAACAAATATATATTTACAGAATTATAATCATAAAGTCATCAACCATGTAATCCCCAAATGTCAAAATTTCATGAAATAGTCATTCTTGGGAATTACATGGTCTTAGAGAGTTGTGTTGATGACTTTAATGATTATAATTCTGTAAATACATATTTGTTACGGCCGCGAATCATATTTTAATCAACGTACAACTTAATACTGACCAGCAAATTGCAAAAAACGTAAAAAAAATTGAATTTCGCCGGCTACCCTGGCGCTTTCGCCTTAATAAAGAGCGTTATCCTTATTTGAGTTATCGAATGAACCTGCGAGCAAGCATAATATTACTTTACTTCTCACCGCCAACGCCCTGCGTTACCGCTCTATATCCTCGTTATCCTTGAGGTCATCCGTCACAATATGCCCCAGATTTATAAGAAGTTAAAAAAATACCGGCTTTGGATGTGTTCCGCTGTCCTCAGGATGTACTCGGTTTTAACGTATTAATCCGATATGTCAGTGAGTGATGGCAAAGTGTTCTGCGGTGCTATTCTGTAAAAATCTCACCGTGAAAACTTAGGTGAGATTTTTACAGAATTGAGCGGCGGTATGTGTTTTGTTTTCACTTCTGTCGGCGCTCCCGGAGTGCCACTGTTTTTTTATTTGGTGCATCATGTGCTGAATTCATGGTTATGTTATACAGGATTATTGGTAAAACATTAACAACCTCATAAGAGGTCATTGTACTCATCATTATGAACAAATTTTACTATGGGACTGAAGTCGCGAAAAAAAAATCAACTGTTCCCTACATTTATGTTCGTATAACTCGTCAAAATGTTGATGGCAAGTAGGCTCGCCCCCTATTAGGTACATGAGACTTTAACATAACCGGCGAAATATGGTGGTACATAATTCTATTTTCATATCACAATAATTTGTGAATATCAGGATCACAGGCGTACGTCAAAAAACAGTGATTCTATTCACATGATGGAATGAAAGCATTGTGAGAAATGTGCGTAAAATTTAAAGCAATGAGCTGATACAGTGTGAGTCTTCATAATGTGCACATAACGAAATGAGGGAAACATAGCTTAATTTTATCGACGGAAAAAATATTTGAAAAAATAAAAAAATATTTAAAAGGATCTTTACCTGCTAAAGTATGGTGATTGCGAGGCATTTCTTTAACAGTTGATAGGAAATGTTGTGATTGAGTTATAAACATGGTATTTTTACGTTTAGAAATCTGATACGATGGAGAATAGTTTAAAGTGGTACCTAATCAAAAAGGGTAGGTAATCGGGCTTTTATTGAGTAATTTTTCAATTATTGTAAAAATTGATGAAAAAATATCAGATTTTTGTTAAAAAAAAAAACCATAAATCTCAATTGAGGGGCGATTGTTTACACAGGGGTCACAGCAGCGAAAAAGAATTTTTAAAATGCTACAATTTTTTTTTGTTTTTAGATTTTTTTAAATATTTTTTCCGTCGATAAAATTAAGCTTAGTTTCCCTCATTTCGATATGTGCACATTATGAAGACTCACACTGTATAAAACTATAGTTATTAAAAAAGTTAGTTAGCCGCCGGCCTGATATCAGAATGACGGGTGTATTTTTAATCTGAGCAAATTTTATTTACGGAGTTTCATTGAATTGTCAATTATCATGTAGTAGCAAATTAATTTTGCATGAAATGCTTATCGTATGATTGAATTTTAAGTTAAGGCTAGGTTAAGTAACAGACCATGGACGATCGATCAAGGTTAAGCTACGCTTGCCGAGGTCGGTCCATGGATGGGTGACCATCCATTACCATGACTGTCATTCTTAGATCTTAAAGAATTGTTAAGGTAGGTTAGAAGCCCAAAAGTCTGACAACCGACTGGTTGTCAGACTTTTGATATGACTATACCAAAGGGCTTCGTTGTCACCCAGTAACTGGGATGTGGAGGTCAGTCGCTCTATGTCTGCATCTGATTAGACTGGAAGCCTTTTGGGAATATGCAGATGATGATGATACTTAATAAAGCACGATTCTTTGACTTATTTTTTGGCCAAAGAAACGGCATTGCCATACAACGTGGCAATGCTGCCAATTTTAATTAAAGCCAATTTTCCTGTTGATAGCGATGTGGACGAACTTCTTGACACCCTTTGATTTATTTACCCTCTTTTTTATGTTCTTGTACAGTCACGAGCACCATATGTCAACACTTGGCAAGTTTAACTTTACTTTGTGTAAATTATTTTCATCGCCACTGCTCTCAAAACGGTGAAGTAAAACATCGTGAGGAAACCGGCATGTCCTAGAACCAAAAATTTGAAAAATTTGACATCTAACAACTCGCACTGGGCCCGCGTGGTGGATTTTGTCCCACTCCCTCTCACAGATGGGAGGCCTGTGTCCCAGCAGTGGGAACTTTATAGTCTGATTCATCATCTCATCTGCCTAGCCTTTTCCTAACTATGTAAGGGTCGGCTTCCAGTCTCACCGGATGCAGCTGATTATCATGAGATAATTAGGTACTTGTACAATATTTCATTATTATAGGTACGGAGAAGACTCCGTTTCAGCTAGATGTTTCCGGAATGATTCTCTGTTTTGTAAATATACATATGTAGGTACAGAGATCATCTGTATGTAGGTATTATATGTGTGATTCAATAGTTCTTTGTTTTACAAGCCCCCACGTGTGGTGGTAGGTACAAAGAGGAACACGTATTTCACTCAGAGCACGGATTTGAACCGCACCTGAGCACTTCCTCTAACCGCACTGAAACAAAATTTTGTAAGGTGCGGTTAGACTTCCGTAGAACAATTCATCGTTATTGTTTCAGTCCCCGAACGGCACTTGCATACAGTTTGTAGTGATGGGACTGTAGCGGTATCTACAACGCCACATGAGAACAACGCGTCATACTGACGTCGCGCAGAATCCTGCATCTCGCAAGCAGAGTTTACCGCGCAACTAGCATAGATACAACGGCCCGACATGAATCATTGGGGCAGTTGCTCGCCAGACACAGCACCCCTCTGGCCGGAGGATCCTCCCTTTTCTATGGAGTATGAGTGAACTTTACACCCTGTTCCTCATTCACCTTTGCGTTGCATGCATTCTTTGTTCAAGATGCACCAACCTATGCAGGCTCGGTATACCACCATGAGTTCTTTGTTTTAGGGAGGAATAGCCCAGTGGTATAGGTCCCGCCTTACGAGTTGTGGGTCGCGCGTTCGAACCTAGACAGGCACTTTACTGTGTACCTATTTAATTTCATCACCACTACTCTCAATTATTACAATAATTGCGCATAATGTAATAACGATAATATCATATTATATTAATTAATATACGATACAACCCTTAGCATTATTATAAATGAAAATGACGACGATATTTCATTAAATATGGGTCTTGCCTGAATTAAATGATTTTTTTTTTTTTTATTTTTTTTTTTTTTTTACTGAAGTAACAAAATGAAATAATCATGACATTAAATAAAATAATTACATGGCTCGAACACAAGCTACATATTAAGGGGCTTACAGGACCAAAATACAAAAAACGCAAGTATTAAAAACAATAAAAGTGTATGATCGACTACAGTAAACAAAATCAGAAAAATATATGATATTCTTCAGGATCTAAGCTACATGCTAGGTAGATAGTGTGTTAAAAACATAATATAACTAATTTGATAGGTACGATAGAAAAAAATCATGAAGATACCTCTAAAAACTTTATTTTTACAAATAAAAACCATACACCATGATTTTTTGGGGGGAGGAGAGGAGAGAGGTCGGGGAGTGTGGGATTTTTACCCACGGAATAGAAAAAACGAGTGGAAGTGCCACGCAGCTATCGCGCGTGTGTCACAATTATGCGGAGCTCCGCAACACCGGCTCTGAGGCGGCTTAGTCGCGATTAGCTACTTGCTGTGATAGGACGTCTCGAACGTAACGAAAAATATTACAAACATGCCATATTGTGCAATTTTTACATGCAAAAACGATAGCAGGACAAAAAATGTATCTTGCGGAGGTGTATCGTATCACCGGCAAGTCTAAAACTATGATATATTTCAATATAATTGTTTTTATTGACAAAACCATATTTATTACTTTGTTGCGAACTAAAAACTACCTTATGTCCATTGTTCAAAGTCTAAATCAACTTGCTCGCTGTCTTGAATATCATCGTATACATTCTAGAAAGTTCGACGCTACTCAATTAGGGATGGGACACATTCAAATAGTTCGGTATCGATAAAACAATAAAATGTGTTTTTATATAGTGAAACGTTATACGTTACCATGACATATTATGTACTCGTTGTCGTTCTTCTCGATTAATTGAATTATATGGTTTGAGTTTGAGTATTTATATTCTGACAAATAAACCAAAATCATTCATTCATAGCTGGACGTAGGCCTCAAAAAGAACTAATACTAATAAACAGTGATAGGAATAGGTAGTGCCTAGTTGCCTAAACTTCGAAGAACATAGACGAAAGTCTGAGACTTCCTTACGACTGAAATATTTTTTCGGGACTAATGTCGGGGTTTCGGGACATCACTTAAGTACATTTAATATTAATGTTATTAATAGAGTACACTAATTGAATTCATTTTCCTTTTTAACCGACTTCAAAAACAAGGAGAACATTCTCATTAACCAGTAAATACGTTTTCTATTGTTATTAATTCAGGTAAAGAACTGGGTCCGGTTGAAGTGTAGCCAGGGGCACTGGCGCGATGACTTAAAAAACTTTTCGATTTTGACGTGACAACGTCTTAAATTAGGTTGCGGCTGGGAGTCACTTATGAAAAAGTGTAACGCTCGGTAACGTTACGATGAGTCACCGAACGAGAGAGAGAAAGACGTTGTCACGTAAAATCTTCGCCCGTAAAACCGACTTTACAGGCAACCATTTTTTTTTTTCAAAACTGTCCCAATTTTATTGCAGTTTCGAATTAACCTTGACCATAGAAACTATTTAGATTCTAAGGAGCATGGTCCTACGACGCACCGTTTCCGAATTATGGGCCTCCAAATTTTATTTTATATAAAACGCTCTATATATTCAAAATGGTGGCTCGGATGAAAATCTTTTCTGGAAAGAAATTGTTGCTCTAGTCGAAAACCATGAGGACTGACGTAAAAAACCCGCGAAATATTGAAAAAAAAAACGTTTGAGATTTTTTTCAAATTTTTTGTCGGTCCAAAAATTTTTTTTTTTCCTTAATTCATGTTGGGATACTGCTTGCACGGGGGTAACACAGGGGGGGTTAAATTTTGGTTATTTTTTGGCTAGGACGCACCGTTTTCGAGATATTTGAATTTAATTATAGATATCTTGTCCTCATCCCTAGCTGAGTAGAAAAATAGATAACAGGTGCATACGAATATGACATCTATTTCAATGATGTTAGCGTGCTACATAGAGTAATTTAGTACAGCGCCCTCTAGCGTTGAGTAGCTGAACTCGTTGGGGATTGCTCGAATTTGATTGATACATGGAAAAATGTACTTCATTGATTTTGACATGTAAAATAAAAACAACATTCAGTAGTTGTAATAAGACTTAATTTTGAACAACAATAAATAAACTATTCGCCAAAGTTGCATTTATATTTAGTAGCCAATTATATCATCGTTTTCTGTGTATTGAAATGTTTATTTTAATTTGCAATTGTGTGAGTTTGGCGACACTGGTTCCCGTACTAAGGAAGTCTAAGGGCACTTCCACTCGTTTTTTCTATTCCGTGTTTTTACCTCACTAAAACCACCCCGGTGACCACCATCATCATATAGAGGCGGTCCCGGTTCCTCTTAAAAGAACCTTCTTCTTCTTCTTCTTCCGGAACCCCCCCGTGCAACGCTTGTAAGGCACATCCCTGGGTTTCTTTACCGGAAATCCGCGTCTTTATGCAAACACTTTTGACTTGGATCTAGCCACAGCCTAACCAGACAGTCTATTTCGTAAAAATTTCAATGTGCAAATTTCGGTGAAGTGAGCTGAACGGTCATCGTGTCGCTAGGGAATCTAGAGATAGTCAGCTCACTTCAAACTCATTTGACGTAACTTTTCAAGGTGAGATTTCTAAAGAACTACAGATAATTCAGTGAAAACACCAAATTAGAAAAACCACCATTAAGAATAGTGAATAGTTACAAACCGAACTTTCGAAATAAACAAAGTGTCCTCGGAAATGTCCTACTCCTGACATTGAACGATGGCGGAACTGTTGCAAAGAATCCGCGGGCTAGGGAGGAAGAAGGATAGAAACTTGAACACTAGTGTGTACTCTGTGGTGTCATGCAGTGACCTGACGCCGGGCAGTGTCGAGATCTGGCTGGATCTGCCCGATGAGATCAAGCATGATCCTCTCCTGGCGCCGTTCAAGAAGCGGTACGAGCAGCAGCACGGTGAGAATAGTTTAATTACCTATCTCTCATCCACACTATCATAATAATCCACTATCAAACTAATCAGGACCATTTGGTTCCCTGCGAAATGGTTGAGCTGGATGGTGCTGATCCATGCGTCATGTTCGTGAACGGGCGCCGTCGGTTGAGACTGGTCATCCCATAACTGCCAAGGCTTATTTTTAATTTAATATTTTGAATTGTTTCTTCATTTTATTTTTTCACATTGTTCTCACGTATAGAAGCAACAAGAATAATGTACCCAGGATTTTGTAGTACATATCTTAATTAAAAATTTTCCTTGGAGATTCTTGTCCTTTCTTCTCCATAGAGATCTAAGTTTTGGAATGGGCAATTGGGCAACTAGCTTCAAGTTTCTGACTAACTGACCGACTCTTTGACAATTCAAAAGTGCCTGTAAATGGTTTAATTGTAATAAATGCTTTGAATTTGAGTTTGACTTCAGTGTGGGAGAGAGATGAAGTTCTACAGGAGTTATAGTTCCATCTCTTTCCTGCAGTGATGTAAGATTAAAATAATAGGGTTTTTAGAGTTGGTGGTAGACCCAATCTTGTAATCATTATATTTATTAACCCGTTTTAACTTAAATCACACTGAACTTTATAATTTTTTTGGCATTATGTATAGCATAAATCATCACGACTGTAATAGGTTTTTCCACCAAACGGCTCGCACCGCATCGGATCAGAACGGATTTTACAATGTTTAAACGATATTAAATCGTGTACACAGTATTTAAATTCTATATTACCAAACCGCGCACAGCAGCTTGAACGCGGGCGTCTTCCGCGACACGCGATCGTAGCCAAAAGTATGCTGCGACGCGCGTACGGCCGGCTCCGTTCGCCTATCGTCGTATTCGATCGAATCCTTTCGGCTGTCGTCCAAATTTTTCTTTTCCTCTTGTGTTTTGTGATTATTTTCTTCTTATTATAATGCAATAGCCAACAATACTACGTCAACTTCAACCATTTAAAAAAATTAGAACACGTCAACACGGAATGAAACTACGAGTATATGACTAGGCGCAGATACGGATACGTTCGCAAGCGACGCGACGACGTACGGACTTACGGAGGCGATCGTATGCATCGACATGCTGCCGGACGTGATCGGCTGTCGCCACATCCGTTCGTATCCTTTCCGATACGAGCCGTTTGGTGGAAATCATCCTTTAGGCAGAGGTGCACCTATAGTATTAATGACACGAATAAAATGCAGTACGTAATTAACAGGTAAAATCGATCCAATAGACGAGCCAAACGAAGGAGATAAGACCATATTTGATAAGAAACATGACGTGGAAGCGAAGAGAGAGGACGTTGAGCCTCTCAAGGATGTCACTAACAGGTAACTACTTACACTAATACTAGCTTCTGCCCGCGACTTCGTCGGAGTGAAATTTCTTGGCCCGACCCACCCCGTCGCATCGCATCACCTGCCCACGCTATTACTTCGTTTTCATTGATTGACATTTGCCGCCATTTGCAAAAGTTTTAGCGCATTCCAATAGGGTGATTTTTTTATTATTTTTTTATTGCATAATGGGCCCGCCCTTGACCTCGATCACGCCTGATGGAAAGCGATGGATGAGGTCTATGATGGAACGAGCGTGCCCAGAAGATGCCTAAGGCACTGGAACTACCACGCATCGACGAAACACAGCTGCAGGCTGCTTGACGCCGGACTCCGGTGGGAGGGTGGTCGCAAACCAGCCGGGCGTTAAGGGAAGAATTGGCTAGTCAGATAAAGTGTTGTGTGTGACTGTCCAGGATGCGCCGAGCGCTCGGTTCAGTTGAGTAACTGGTGGAACAAACTGCGCTACACGAGGAGGCTTCTTCATGCATCCCAAGATTTCTCATCCTTGTACAGACAATAAACTATGTATGTTTTTCGTTATTGGAACATGTTATAGATCCTGACAGATTCATCAGGACGATAGCGGACTTTATTTCAGTGTTTGAAATAAATAATGCTAGAAAATCTAAGTGGGTCAATGACCACTATTGCCACGCTAAAACTACTCGGGTATAGTCTGGAATCGCCAACCCATCTTGAGCAAGAGTGGTGATCAATGCTCGTGCCTTCTCTGTATGAGAAGAAGCCTTTGCCCAGCAGTGGGACACGCTATAGCCCTTAGGAGCCGAGCAAAAAGACAAAAGAGTCAGAAAGAACGCTAACCGAAAACGAAGTAATAGCTTGGGCAGGCGAAGCGATGCGACGGGGTGGGTCGGGGGAACAAGAAATTTCACGCGGACGAAGTCGCGGGCTGAAGCTAGTCATTAATACATATTTACCCCCTTACTAATAAACGTTGTATAGCGATTGTATAGTTACACAACGCTTTGTCTTCTTCTTTCAAAAGTCAAATTACTGACGACTCGGTGTGTAACTATTCATCTGATACAATGCGTTTATTATACTCCGCGCGGAACTAGTTGGCCGCGCCTTAGGTGGGGACGGGGGTGAGGCGGCGGGGTTGCCTAGTATTCGCAACGCACGTACTGAGTAATGAAAAAGCGCCCCCGCCCCTCCGTCCCACCGCTCACATACCTAAGGCGCGGCCAACTAGTTCCGCGCTGACTATAGTAAGGGGGCTAGTGTTAAGAAAATTTATAATAATTCTTTTGTTTTCAGGTTGATGGAACCAATACATGCCAACGATGATAATACTAAATTGAAATCTGTGAAGAAGAAAAAGGTCGGTAATCCCCATAAAAATTAACTAATTTGTTTAAATTAAAAACTACCTACGCATAATCAGCCTATACGATTCCCACTGCTGGGACACAGGCCTCCTCTCTGTGAGAAGGATCTACCACATGAGCCCAGTACTGGTTGGTAGATATCACACGTCTTCGAACTTTTGGTTCTAGGACATGCCGGTTTCCTCACGATGTTTTCCACTAGCGTTTTGAGTGCAGTGGTGATTAAATTTTATTTACACACTAGCTGCGCCCTGCGGTTTCACCCGCGTAAATGTCGATCCCGTTTGAATATCGGGATAAAAAGTAGCCTATATGTTAATCCAGGGTGTCAGCTACCTCCATACAAAATTTTATCAAAATTGGTCCAGCCGTTTGAGGGTGAAGAAGTAACAAACATATAAACACACACACTCACAAACTTTCGCCTTTATAATAATTAGTGTGATAAAAAGAGCATGTCAGGGTTCGAACCCACAACCTTACGACTCGTAAGTCCAGGCCGCTGCCACTGGGCTGCCACAGGCCTCTGCTCTGGACGATTACTTACCTAATATAGTTTGTCCACAGTTAGACCAAGCACTGCGCACCCTGAAGCTATGTGCGCTTGTCGCAAGTTGGGTGCTCCTGACCGTCTCCCTCCTGCTGAACATGGAGCGGTCAGACACAGTGCTGCATACTGCCATACATGGAGAAGAGGTTAAAGGTACGTTAAAGGAACGTCTTCATCACCACAGTATTTTTGCGTAATTTTTTAGGGTTCCGTACCTCATAAGGAAAAAACGGAACCCTTGTGTGATCACTTCGTTGTCCGTCCGACCGTCTGTCTGTCAGTCCGTCAAGACCCGCCCAAGTCCTTCCAGGTACTCTTTTCCCGCGACACCTAAAACCAGCTCCGACCTCTATTTATTTATTTTTTTCTAAAATAAAACTATATAAATTTTAACATCAGCTATCTGCCAGTGAAATTCCCATTATAATCTGTCCAACCGGTTCGGAGATTAGCCGGAATAAACCGACAGACATTTTATTGGCTTTGGCTAAGCATTATTCTTGTTACTGTCGCACAACTGTCAAACTAAAAGTGCAAGACGGAAACATATCAAAGAAAAATTTGCCTGCTAAGTAACGTTAATTTATCTCGGTCTATGAAATTTTTGCAGATTTCGAGCAACGGAGTTGACAGATAATTTCTATAAATAATCTTTTCCAGAATATGAGTTACCAGCCAGCGAGGACCGTGTTAAAGTGTCCATCACGTTGACAGGACCGTTTGCGCAGGCGCTGACCAATGACACCATCAATACACTACAGCTGTGGCTACATAGAGAAGTCGCTGACGACCAGTCAGCGGAGTTCCAACAGGTGAGGTGGACTTCAGTTTTCTATCAACCGCGTAAACCACTCATCGTCATAAATAATCAGCCAATAATGTTCTCACTGCTGCTCCTCTCTTTTGAGCGAAGTGGGCCGTAATCCACTATATTATAACCTGGACGAACACATAGGAGACAAGCCAAGCGAAGCGCAAGGGCACTACCTATCTTTTCTCAAAGCGCTTCGTCGTTTTTTTGAACCCTCATAAAGGCTCCTTCAAACAGGCGCGACACGCGATAAAATCGGCCGCGACACAAAGGTACCGCAAGGCGCGTAACGAGCGCTACCTTTGTGTCGCGAGCGATTATATCGCGTGTCGTGCCTGTTTGAAGGAGCCATAACTTGAGTTTGGTTATACCATATAAACAAAATTCTCGGGTTAAGATGTCAATAGTGGACATAAAGTATAATACTATAAAGTTTCAATTGCATAGCTTTTATAATTTAGATTTTATTGATATCTAAAAAAAACCCGATCGTCCCTGACTGATGATCATCAAAATTATTAGGGTACTTCCTGAAGTCCTAGAAAGCTGAAATTTGGTATGTAAGCTAGTATTAGTACACAAACAACAAAAACATTCTAAAACTTAGAAAAAAAAAACAAAAAACTTCACAAAGCCTTAGTCAAAATATGTGGCTTGGCCGTTTCGTTTCTTTTCCCAACCATGTCGGGGTTGGCTTCCAGTCTAACCGGATGCAGCTGAATGCCAGTATTTTAAATGAAGCGACTGCCTATCTGATCTCCAAAACCCAGTTATTGGGTAATACGATACCTCTTGGTAAGACTGGCTGCAGACTTAAACAAGTCTGACAACCAGTCTAAAACACAACTAAAATACACACATACATAATAATAATAAATATAAATTTGTTTATCTATCTAAAATAAATACACACAGACACAGTTCAGAATCAATACTTAAAATAGAATAAGCATAAAAACATAGCTTGTGAGCAGGAGATTTAGATTTTACAAAAAAGGTCTATGCATACAAAGAAATAGTGAACCCTGTCTCTTAAACTAGGAAGAAACCTGTATCTTAAGAGACAGTGATAAATACACACACATAAACATGTATGTGTGTATTATATTGTATGTCCTTAGCACAATGAAGGCTGGTCCGATAAATTACATAGGTAATATTTTGATCGCTGTCTGTAGGTACCTATCTTATAAACATTTAGACAATGACACTGCACATCTGGATTCAATAAGTGCCTAGTAAGGACACAGACATTTCATTATATTTACGAGTTTATGATCATTAATCACTCGTAAATATTTATGATTGATCAGTAATTATTGCAGTTAATTACCTATGATGTTTGTTTGATAAACTTCACGTTACGACAATATCGCTGACTGAATTCGATAGTGGCACAGGACAAAATTCAACAATTTGAGAAAACGTACAATAAATATTCGAAGACTAGTGCGTGATTACAAATTTGCTACAAATTCGACTTGTGCCACTAATGTATTCAGTCAGCGATATGACCATACAGCGTTGAAATTATCAGAACTGTTGTACGGTTCGAACGATCAGGTTAAGCTTTGCTTGCCACGGCTGGATGGGTGATCTTTACAAATCAAACCCTCCGTGCCTCGGAAAGCACGTTAAGGCGAAATGCTATCGTAGTCACGTAGGTTTCGAGGGGGTGAAGCAGACGCGGACGGGTAAACGGCGCGCGGGGCCCCGCGCTCTGCCGCACTCGGCCGGCAAGCTATAGTCCGACCGCTGTAAGCGCGACCCTCTCTCGTGAACCAAAATACTTCTGCAGTGGGTCGCACATACGGCGGTCGGACTGTAGCGACAAGTAGCAGTTTTAGTTGGTACTAGTTGCACAGTAGGTATTTAAAGTACATAATACTGTAATTAGGTAATTACAATATTATTTTATATTTATTTATAGCACCATATTATATCTATCTACTTACGAATACTGGCCTTCTTATAATAAAATAACTACTTATGAGTTCCTTTATCAAACCCAATTAGTTCGCTGTTTGAAAATGAATGGGTACTAACTAAGTATGACCACAAAATACAGATGGTACAGAAGGCAATCACATGCGTGTACTTCAATTTTCATACCTACGCTCGGCGGTCGCGCTAGGGTTGTCAACTTTGACTTATACACAAAAAACTATCGTGGTAGTGGCACTCGTATCTAGTTATTTGATTTATTGTTTGAGCTTCTTCTACAATATTAAAACAAAACAATAAACATAGTATTACAATACAAAAAGTTTACAGAACCAAAAACATAATAAAATTTGACATTTGTCAATTTTCACTGTCGAAAACCCCTAATAACTTCAAAACGGATTACCCTATTTACACAATTTATTTTGCCCTATCCGTTTTAGATCTAAACCTATCAAATGACACTAAAAACAACACAATATCTACACAAACAAAAAATCGTGTTTTCAACTTACGTAATAATTGGTGGCGTGAATTTACCTTACAAAAAAGTTACTTCGTTTATACTAATTCAAAATAGGTAACTATTATAAAAATCGGGCTTGCTCCATTTTTCCACTTCACAGACGCGTGTCTCAAGCGGATGGTACCCGCGCTCGCACTACTCCCAACCACTCCGAGATAACGTGTCCGTGAGCGGTGTCTATGTGTGCGTTGCTCGAGCGCACTTTGTACGTAGATTGCCTATCTGTATTTTGTGGTATGAGATATAGAATCCAAACCGGTTTTTACCAAAAACCGGTTCTTACACAGGATAATTTTTTTATCACTACCTAAATTTTCATAGGGTGTCCTACCCATGAATATGAACAACTTTCACTATGGGACCAAATCTGACATCACGAAAAAAAATCCGCTGTTTCTTACAAAAATTCAATACATACATACTCGACCAAAATGTATGAATCAGATTTTTTTCGTGATTTCAGGGTCCCATAGTAAAAGTTGTTCATATTCATGGGTAGAACACCCTGTGAAAATTTGGGTGTTGATAAAAAAATTACTCTGTAGAAATGAAAAAACAGGTAAGTATAACAGCTTTTGTATTATTATAAAAAAAAAATAGTTTTTGTTTCTAAAACCAAGCAGCTGAAATCACACTGAAAAAGAGGGACGTCTTCTTGCTGTTGCAGTTGATTAAAAAAATGTACCACGTCAACAATTCTGCGACCGGTGATTTCTTTGACAGACTTTGTCTCACACTCATTTTCCACTTGATAGGGCAGGTCTTCTTGGGCGCTGAAACATTTGAAATAAAAAAGCGTATAAATGTAAAATTACTCAATAAAAGCCCCGATTACCTACTCTTTTTTATTACTTTAAATTATTCTCCATCGTATCAGATTTCTAAACGTAAAATACCATGTTTATAACTCAATCACAACTTTCCTATCAACTGTTAAAGAAAGGCCTTGCAATCACCATACTTTAGCAGGTAAAGATCATTTTAAATATTTTTTTATTTATTCAAATATTTTTTTCGTCGATAAAATTAAGCTATGTTTCCCTCATTTCGTTATGTGCACATTATGAAGACTCACACTGTATTACATTAGCATAAACAAAATTACAATTTCACTGTAGAGTAAACTTACTCGGCAATATCATCACAGGTGGTGTGATTGACAGCGACTGAAGGTTCACATGTGCCGCATCGGATATTTCTGGTAGCTGTTGTAGTGAGACCATTCCTGTACCGTCAGTATCCAGTAGTTTTTCATGGGTGCTGAAATTATGGAAATATTTATAACAATACAAGAAAAACATAATATACCATGAAATTAACCTATTCACTTCAACAACTAACTTCATGGTGGTGCGTTTTCGCTACATGCTGGGTAACTTGTAACCTACTTATAAGAATAAAGTCTACCCTCAATGTGCCAAAATAAATATAAGTAATAAAAAAATACACGTGACGTGATAAGAACCGGTTTTTAACTAGAACCGGTTTTCTTGAAGTTCCATTCCCAATATACTATAAAAATACCGCCAAAAACGGATTTTGATAAAAACCGGTTTTTAGTCGTATTCATGACGTCATCTCTACATAAAATTCAAAGTCCTGACTGACTTATCAACGCACAGCCTAAACCGCTGGTCCTAGAGACAAGAAATTTGGGTGTGTTCTTTGTGAAGAGTAGGTATCCACTAAGAAAGGGTTTTTCGAAATTCCACCCCTAAGAGGGTGAATGAGGGAGGGTGAAATTTTACGCGGACGAAGTCGCGGGCGGAAGCTAGTAAGTAATGAAAAATACACGTGACGTGTTAAGAACCGGTTTTTAAAGAACCTGTTTTCTTGAAGTTTCATTCCCAATATACTATAAAAAGACCACCAAAAAACTTTTTGATAAAAACCGGTTTTTAGTCCTATTGATGACCTCTAACATACAAATTATACCTACGCGTTTTTTTTTTTTATATCCGATAAATATAGTGGGTCATTGTACTCATCATTATGAGCAACTTTTACTACAGGACCAAACCCGAAATCGCGAAAAAAAATTTTGACGAGTTATGCGAATATAAAATATAACAGCTGATTTCTTTTTCGCGATTTTAGGTTTGGTCCCATAGTAGTTGTTCATAATGATGAGTACAATGACCCCCTAGAGTTATGGGATAAAAAAAAACACTTTGTATTTTCAAAGGCTTTCTCTAGTACACACTGTACACAGGGTTAAATTAAATTAGCTAGCGAAACTCCGCAGACGTGGCGGGTATACTAATATAAGTAGATAAGTAAGCAAACTTACTCAAAAAACTTGGGTGATACTGATTGAAGTTATACTACTGCCCCATCAGATGTTTCTGACACTTGTGGTGGTGTGACGGCTTTACTCATTCCTTGTGAGTCAGCTGGCAACTCCGCAATGTCAGACTCAGTGTTGATAAGAGTTCTGTAAAAACATAATAATAAACCATTGTATAAATAATGCTATTGGGGTGTAGGTACCTACATGAAAGTTTTAGACCATAATTATCTATCTTTATTAGGCCGTTTACACATTATGCCGCAGCATCAGTCACTCTTGGATTTGTATGAACCACCGAACACGGCGCCGCACCGCGCCGGCGGCGGCGAGTTTTGATAAGACCTATCAAAACTCGCCGCCGCCACCGCGACGCCGTGTGTGGTGAGGGTTCATACAAATCCAAGGGAATACAGAGGCACACGCTATCACGATATTGTGTAAAGGGACTTTCAAAAAGAATGTTGTGTGCTTGTACAATAAATAAGAGTTAGTACGTCAATATCAAAATTGGTAATTTTTGGGATAATAAATAAAAAACTTACCTATTCAAGTTTAACAATTTCAGCTTCTTGAGCTTCAGTCCTGAATATTTTTTATTTACCATTTTTGCGGGTATCACTTTACACTTCAATGTTCGCTTGAATAGTTGGCGACAACGGGCGCAATAAAGTTGTACACGGGTGCTCTCTAAGACGCACTGCGGCCGACTGACGGGACTGCGGGAGCGGTGGGATGTCCGTCCTGCGCGCACGCTTTTTATAAATATTTCTTTTTAAAATTCTATTTGCTCTGTTACATTAAAATAAACCCATAATCCCCTAATATATTTAATGGTGAACGTATAGACGAAATTTTATTGAAATTGCTTTAATTACAATCGAATAAAACTGGTTTTTCTCATAAAAAAGGCTAATTTTGAGGAAACTTTGCGATTTTTTTGTATCGAGTCAAATTATGTCAATCGTGTTTTGGCCCCCATAATTCACTAAAGAAAATCTTCAATTTTAATAATCATGAAAAAAAATTTGGTAAATTTGTAGTTTTTGAGGACAAAAATTGGTTTTGCGTGCAGGCGAAATGCGTCAAAACATCTTCTTTGTGACGCATTTCGCCTTAAGCTGTTGGTCACAGCTGTCAGTCGTGGATCTTTGACAGGCGTTACGGGTCATCAGAAGCCCGAAATCTGACAACCAGTCTTACCAACGGGTATCGAATTACCCAGTAACTGGGTGGTGGAGGTGAGATAGGCATTATCATAATAATAATCAGCCTATAATGTTCCCACTGCTGGAAAGATAGGCATTAGCTCCATGTAAAATACTGGTATTCCGCTGCATCCGGTTAGACTGGAAGCCGACCCCAACATATCTAGTTAAGAAAAGGCTAGGCAGATGATGATTCATTTATTCGTTGCGTTTCTATAATGGACAACTTATAAAATGTACATAATTTCATACCTGTAGACCCAGTGGCTTTGGCTGTGCGTTGTATTCAGCGAGTTTAACATTTTTATAAACTAGATAGTTCATTTTGTTTTTTCAGAATTCAACAAAATGGAAGATCCACCTCCTACCAGAGGACCTATTAGACTTCTCGCCAAGTTCCACCGAGAGTAAGATGCTGATATTGCAGGACAACTCACCTATACATACCAACGGGAAACACAAGAGAAATGTGACCAACGCCCTGGATCTCATACAGGAGGAAATTACTAGGTGGAACCAAATTGGAATTAACGGTAATGTGAATTTTGATCGTCTACTGTATCTTGTGCTGCAAGTCATATGACAGAATTAAGCTCCTTGTTCGCGGTCCATCTGGCTGTACGTCCCGCCAAGGTCATGAACGATGCACGACGAAAAACGGCAGTGAATAGTTTCGACGTACGTCGATCAATCAATCAAGTCAGCCTATCGCAGTCCACTGCTGGACATAAGCCTCTCCCATGTTGCGCCACAACACCCTGTCCCTGTCCTCTGCCCTTATCCAGCCTGTCCCAGCCACCTTTTCGAGGTCGTCTGTTCATCTAGCTGGGGGGCGTCCCACCCTACGCTTGCCGATTCGCGGTCTCCACTCCAGGACTCGTCTGCTCCAACGGCGTGCTCTGAACTCACGCCGGCCATACAACTAAACGCAGTAAAACCTATTTCTACACTTCATTTTCAGGTACAAGAATAACCCTGCGCATGAGTACATCGACCAACAGCACTGTGCCTCTAACAGTGAGCTACCAGCTGAACCCCATCGATCCAGAAGACGGCATCATATATGCCACCATACTGCTCATCGCGTTGTATACCCTCATCATCTTTGAGGTTTGAATCTTCTTCTTCTGCCTGTCAACATGAATTGTAACAACTCGTCTGTATTCCACGAAGGGGTGTTCCTGTAGACACCTTAGTCCCATGTAATAGGAGACGAGCCTATTGCCAATTTGCCACCAACCGGGCACAAATCCGGACTTCCAGCTGCTACTGAGAAAGTCCAGACGGAAAAACCCAATAACACTCTGCCCAACCCGGGAATCGCAACCAGGACTTCTTACTCAGCAGTAGCGCTTGCGGCGGGCAGTGTTATTGGGTTTTCAATAAGGAATTTCTTAGTAACAACCCGGAGTTTAGAAGGTGGCGGTGTGATACCCCCGTGCCTCGAAAAGCACGTTAAGCCAGGCGCCAGACCAACGTCCTGTGCCTGATCTCTCTGGTCGTGTCGGATTGCCGTCCCATAGGACTATTAGAGTGTGGGAAGAGAGAGTGCACCTGTGTCTGCGCACACACGCCCGCAGTATAATATCTCCCGCCCCGGATGCTGGTCTACGCTGAGATTGGTCGCCATGGCCTAAATTCATTCTAGAAGACTGTTGGGGGCCCGACCCTAATATACTTGGGAGTTTCCAATCTACCTAGATGCAGCTGAATACCAGTACTTTCCATGGAGTGACTGCCTATCTGACCTCCACAACCCAGTACTAACTGGGTAACACGATACCATTTGGTAAGACTGGTTGTCAGACTTTCTGGATTTTGAATGCCCATAACGAATTAAATATCTACGTTTGGCAGCCGAAACCAACAACTTCACTTTAATTTTTACTGGTCTCCCTATTTTCAGATAGTTAACCGTACAATAGCAGCTCTACTATCCTCATCCCTGGCAGTAGCAGTCCTGGCCCTGGCCGGTGAGAGACCCTCACTCCCGGAGCTGGTTTCCTGGCTGGATGTGGAGACTCTGCTGCTGCTCTTCAGCATGATGTTGCTCGTCGCCATCTTGGCGGAGACTGGCCTGTTCGATTACCTCGCTGTCTTGGCTTTTGAAGTAAGTATGGCGAAATGAAATGAAATTGTTAATTCTGTAAATATGATATTGGAAACACTTTCACAGGACATATAAAAAAGCTAGATTTGCCGACATTTCCTACGTTACTACTCCTGAGAAGAAGGCAATAAATTTTGGTGTTTTTAGAGGCTGGATTTTATTATTTTTGAAGTTTGAAAGTGCTGATTTTGAAGTGATGAGTTTTGTTGAATACAGCTACAAATAGTCTAAAACTGTCTATTTACGGCGAAAGGGTCAGAATAACCCACGACATAAGTCCTTGAGTTAGACTTGGCCTCAAATGTTATGATTTCAGGCCATTTGAGGCCAAGTCACAATATGAATTTTTCAGGTGACCGGCGGCAGGACATGGCCTCTGATCAACGTATTGTGTTTCTTCACGGCGGTCTTCTCCACGTTTCTGGACAATGTCACCACTGTCCTGCTGATGACTCCAGTTACCATCAGGTAAGACTGAAGACATATAAAACAAAAGGCAGCAAAAAAAAAGAAGAATTAGAAAAGAAAAAACAACTAAGATTTAAAGTAGGGAGGGTAAGGAAGGGCGTTCAGTTTCCCAACAACTTTTTGGTCTTGAGGGACCTATGCGGCTGTTATTATTTATCCACGGGCCCCCGTGGATAAATAATAACAGCCGCATAGGTCCATCGATCAGGTTAAGCTACGCTTGCCACTGTTGGTCTGTGGATGGGTGACCATCTTTACATACCGTGACCCCTCCGTACCTCGGAAAGCACGTTAAGCCGTTGGTCCCGTCTGCTATTCGTCACTCACTCCCTTCTCCCCTGCCCGACCCTTCACGCTATCATTCACTCCCTTCTCTTTCATATCATTCCTCACACCAACTTTTCTGCCACGAAATGGGAGTTTCAAGTGCTAAACATACTCTTTCCTCCAGATTATGCGAGGTGACCCAACTGAACCCTGTGCCAGTGTTGATGTCGATGGTGATCTTCAGCAACGTGGGGGGCGCCGCCACGCCCGTGGGCGACCCACCCAACGTCATCATAGCCACGCACCCTTCTATCGTAAAAGCGGTAAGATGTACACTCAATAAGACTGAGGTCCAACTGACCACACGCCGACTGCGACCGGCGCCGGCGACGTGTAGCCGTCCGTCACCGATGATGTCCGAACGCTACGTTCGTAATTACTCGACCCCGCGACCGCTAGCACGCTGCCTGCGACCACCAGGTGCGACGGCGGTAACGAACGTTTTGGCAACCGCTGGCGTGTCGGTCTACCGTCGTGACGTCACCGCACGCTGTCGGTAACGTGTGACGTTATAAATGACCGTAGCCTCAGTCAACTCAGGCCACGTAACATCGCGGACACTGGCAGTGGACCAATTTTTAACCTTATTACTACGGGCACAAGGGTGAAAAGTGTTAAACCGCCTTCGTGCGTAGTTGTACCTATCTAGGCCCAGTATAAGTCGTGCAACAGTATATATAGTCCACAGTTAGGGTAAGTTTCACAGACCGATCTTTGACTTTATTTTACACTTAGTAAGGTAAGTGTTCCATGCTCATATGAACCGTAATTCAATGTATTTATTGTTCATATTCGTATAAGCTAATGTGAACGAGCATTTCATTCGAATGTAAACAATTTTCACACTCTCGAATGCGACATTCGAAGTTCACTTTTAACCAATGCGGCGGCATCGACATCGCCACAACAGTATCATACTGACGTCACGCAAAATCCTGCATCGCGCAAGCAGAGTTTACCGCGCAACTAGCATAATTATTATACAATGTCCCGACATCAGTCGTTGGGCAGCTGCCCACCAGACATAACGCCCGTCTGGTCGGAGGATCCTCCCTTTTCTATAGAGGATGAGTGAACTTTACACCCTATTCCTCATACCTCTATATCCTAAACAGTTTCACATTGTTTAGTATTATTTATTTTTAACGTTTTTTTTTTTGTGTTCTTGTATATTTTTCCTTTCCTTGTTTCAGAACATAAACTTCACGACGTTCACTATGCACATGGGGGTCGGCATACTTATAGTTGGCGTACAGACTTACTTCCAGTTAAGATATATGTTCAGAGATATCAATAAACTAAGGCATAGTGTGCCCAGAGATATTTTAGGTAAGAATGATGCCTCATCGTCATCTGCCTAGCCTTTTCCCAACTATGTTGCGGTCAGTTTCCAGTCTAACCTAATGTTGCTGAACCGTAGTATTTTTTTCATGGAGCGACTGCCTATCTGAATGTCAATTCTTGTTATTAAAAACGTTCAAAATTAGTTGCAATCTCCTTTCAGCTATAATCAGTGTAAAACATTTAGGTAAGTATGATATTATATGATACCCATATGATTTTATATATTTATTCGCTCTTCGGGCTGGTCCACAAATTCAAGGTCGCTCAGCGCGCTATGGAGCGAACTATACTCGGAGTCTCTTTGAAGGATAAAATCAGGAATGAAATTATCCGGAAAAGAACCGGAGTTACCGACATAGCTTGCAGAGTAAGCAAACTGAAGTGGCAGGGGGCTGGCCATGTTTGTCGAAGGACCGATGGCCGGCAACCGATACGCCTTCATAAGACTGGTTGTCAGACTTTCGGGCTTCTGACCTGTAATGACTGACAAATATTTATTCGTTTTTATTATTTATTTTTATTAGGGTTCCGTACCCAAAGGGTAAAAACGGGACCCATTTTCTGTTGCCGCTACAACAACAAATACTAAAAACAGAATAAAATAAATATTTAAGGGGGACTCCCATACAACAAACGTGTTTTTTTTCGGCGTTTTTGCCTTGTGGTACGGAACCCTTCGTTTGCAAGTCCGACCCGCACAGTTTTTTTACTACTTTGGCTAGGCCGTAAAACCTGCGTCCTAGCCGAATTGCCATTTAGATAGTCGTGTGGCTAAAGTCACCTGTGTAAAGCCCGCATGACTGAAGTTATCTGTTGTGATTGCAGAACTTCGTCAGGAGATAGCGGTGTGGCGACGTGCAGCTGCCTCTCTGTCCTCATACTCGCGTGATGAGGACATTGTGAGGAGAGCTCTCGAAAAGAAGGTATTACTTTTATAACGGCATGTGGCCATCATCAGTCAATTCCAGGTCCATTGCGGCTGCCGAGCTATCGTGGGTAGGCGGGCGAGGAGAATCAAAACCACGTATTGAAGAAGAACAACGATACGATTATTATTCTAACAAAATATTAACAGAGCCGTAATCCACACCAAAACCAAAAGAAGAAGAAGAAGAACGAAACGATTATTATTCTAACAAAATATTAACAGAGCCGTAATCCACACTTCCCAATTAATTGAAATACACCGACGCTCCATCGAATACGTTTTGCTTGAGCACGATGCAAGCGGATCCTGTCTCGTCTAGCGGCTGCCTGCAAAAGAGCCCGGAGTTGCGTTAGAGTGAAGAAACGTCAACCCGCGCTTGTCAAAATGTCTAGTAATGTTATAGTATATTATAGTAATGTTAAAAGCTTCCGCCAGCGGCTTCGCCCGCGAGATATGTCGATAAAAACTATCCTATATGGCATGCTAGCATCAATGACATCATCCGTCGTGCTCTTGTCACCGGGTGCCAGCTGTTTTAGAACCCAATGGCTTGGCACGCGACGATGGGAAGAGACCAGACGGAATGACCATAATGCCTTGGAAGGTTGGTAGGCCTTTGGTGTGGGATGCAACGTGTGTCGACACCCTTGCGCCATCCTATCTTCCAAGCACGGTGAGCTGTGCTGGGGCAGCTGCTGCAGGTGCGGAAAACCTCAAACGGCGCAAATACTCCAATCTCTTTGGAACGTATATGTTTGAGCCGTTTGGGGTTGAAACTCTAGGGCCATTGGGGCCCGAGTGCCCACGTGGTATTTCGAGACATCGCCAAGCGGTTGGTCGACTCTTCACGTGACCAGAGGGCTGGCCTATTTTTTGGTCAAAGAATCAGCATTGCCATACAACGTGGCAATGCTGCCAGTCTTTTGGGCACGTTTCCTGTTGACAGCGATGCGGATGAATTTTTTGATGCCCTTTGATTCTTTCCTTTCCTTTTTCTATACTTGTACATATTCTTATTATTATTTTAATACTGTACTTAGAGTAATGATCTAATAAATAAAAATTTTACATTATCCTATGTCCTTCCCCGGGATACAATCTATCTCTCTGGCAAATTTTATCGAAATCCGTTCAGTAGTTTAGGCGTGAAAAGGTAACTTATAAACAGACAGAGTCACTTTCGAATTTATAATATTAGTATCGATAGAAAACTAATACGTTACATTGCATTGTAAGCAATTTCACAATTTTTCGAGTTTACAATCTCACGAGATAGATTATAAACTAACTGTGTTCACAACCATACGGTGACATACACCACCACACCATCTCTAACACCATCTACTTAAACTAAATGAACCAATCAGTGCTCTTTCCCGCGGTTTCAGGTAGAGAAGCTGAACGTGGCCCTGAGTCGCAGGGAGGCGGGGGGCGGGGCCTCACGCTCTGATCCTATGTTCTGTTCCACTCTTGCGCAGATGAAGCAAAAGGTATGTGCTTATGTATTGTGTAAAATCTGTTCCCATAATGAAAATGGAAAGGTACCATTATGTCCTCTTTTTAATAAACCCGGAGTGCAGTTATGCATACCAGAAGGTCCGGAAGGCGTACCTCTAAAAGGCCCACAACACAAGGTCAAGTCTACCTAGGACCTTATGAAAGCCGCTGAAATCCGCTGGACGCGAGAAAAACAGGACATTTTGATGTTGCAATACTTGGGGGAAGCCTATGTCCAGCAGTGGACGGCTTTCGGCTAAAAAGGTTATGATGATGACATCTTAGCAAAGCTTTAATTTTTTTTTTTTTGCTTAATCGGAACAGTGGTGGCCCCTGGCCCAGTGGTATCGATCCCGACTTTCGAGTTGTAGGTCGTGAGTTCACTTTACTTTGTGTATTTAATTTCATCACCGACTCTCAAAACGGTGAAGGTGTAGCGGTATCTACAACGCCACATACGAACAACGCGTCATACTGACGTCACGCAAATCCTGCATCGCGCAAGCAGAGTTTACCGCGCAACTAGCATAGATACAATGGCCCGACATGAATCATCGGGCAGTTGCCCGCCAGACACAACACCCGTCTGGTTGGAGGATCCTCCCTTTTCTATGGAGGTTGAGTGAACTTTACACCCTGTTCCTCAAACCTCTATAAACATCGTGAGTAAACCGGCTTGTCATAGAACGAAACGCAGTTTTAGAATACCCTAGTTTAACCGAAAAAAAACGGCCACCTGCCTTTTTCTTATCACCAAGCTCATCATCATCTTCCTGCCCTTATCCCATGTTACTTGGGGTCGGCGCAACACGTTTTCTTCAACTATTTCCGTATTGTTTCATTTCAGTACCGTATCAGGGACAAACAGTTGTTGGTGAAATCTACAATCTGCGTGTCATTCGTCATTATTGTCTTCTTTCTGCATGCAATTCCTGAATTACGTAAGTACCTTATCAGTCTACCCTCTTCCTAACTATGTTAACTGTGTCATTAGCCTGGTGAGCGTGGGGTCCTGGGTTCGATTCCCAGGTCGGACAAAGTGTTATTGGGTTTCCCATTAGGAATTTCTTAGTAACAGTCCGGAGTTTGCAAGTTGGCCGTTTAATACCCCCGTGACTCGGAAAGCACGTAAAGCCGTTGGTCCTGCGCCTGAAATCTCCTCGGTCGTGTCGGATTGCCGTCCCATCGGACTGTGTGAGTAAAGGAACAGAGAGTGCACCTGTGTTTGCGCACAGACTTGTGCACTACAATATCTCCTGCGTACCTGGCTAATTTCCGTTGAGATTGGCCACCGTGACCGAAATCGGTCGGGAGGCTATTATTATTATTAACTTATGTTGAGGTCAATATTTTTTGCTTGTCAGACTTTCCGGCTTCTGACTACCCATTATGACTGTTAAAGATCTACGAATGACAGCCAGGGCTAACTGCTTAAAGTGTTTTTCGAAGCACGGTGTGTAATTAATGGTCACCCATCCAAGGACCGACTTTAAAGATCAACTCCAGCGTCAGTTATTTTTGAGCCTATTTATTTGTATATATTTAGTTACGTAAGTTCTTACCATGATTAACATAAAAAAATTTCACGCCTTCGATTTTATGCTGCAATCCCGCCTCGACTAAGAAACCGCCTAAAACTGTTTTTATCTTTGTTTCCAGAACGCCTATCCTTAGGCTGGACGGCACTGCTAGGCGCATTACTGCTGCTACTCCTGGCAGAGAGGGATGACTTGGAACCTATCCTCGCGAGGGTCGAGTGGTCTACCCTGCTGTTCTTCGCAGCTTTATTTGTGCTTATGGAGGTATGGAGCTAATTTCGGTGCAAATACATTATTATTTTGCTATTTAGTATGGACTAAAAAAAAATCAGCTGTTCACTACATTTTGAAGAGTGATAAGAACATAAATGTATGGAACAGCTGATTTTTTTTCGCGATTTCAGGTTTGGTCCCATAGTAAAAGTTGTTCATAATGATGAGTACAATGACCTCATAAGAGGTTGTTAATGTTTTACCAATAACCCTGTATACTATTTTTTTTTATATAAAAAATCATACTGAAGTATCATATGATATAGTACGTTCTTACGTTTCAGGCTTTGTCTAAACTAGGATTAATATCCTGGATCGGCAATATGACGGAGACACTGATACTACAAGTTGGACAGGAGTCGCGGTTAGCAGTCGCTATCATGCTTATTTTGTGGGTAAGCAGAGTTTCATTAACATAATGTTATGACATCACACCTTTAATCCCCGAAGAGGCAACTATAGTACGCACATCAAGCTATAAATAACGAGTATAAGCTGACTTCTGATTGTACGAAAACCCTAAACAATGCGAGGTCAGATAAAACTGGAAAGTTATAGTTTGACTAGCAGCGCCCCGCGGTTTCACCCACATAAGTGTCGATCCCGTGGGAATATCGGGATAAAAACTATCCTATGTCATTTCCCGGGACTCAAACTATCTCTGTACCAAATTTCATCTAAATTGTTTCAGCGGTTTAAGCGTGAAGAGGTAATAGACAGACAGACAGACACAGTTTCACATTTATATTATTAGTATGGGCCGTGTGTACACCCACATTTCGCCAGTTATTGCCGTCAACCAGGTACAAATCCAGACCCTGAGCTGCTACTGAGAAATTCCAGGTGGAGAAACCCTATAACACTTACATAGTCCGACCCGGGAATCGAACCCCAGGACCTCGGTAGTAGCGTCCACTAGACCACCGAGGCGAGGCGTCGTAAGTAGAATTTCCTGGACAATGTAAGACTAGGGTCAAATTAAATTCGCTTGCGGAGTTTCCCTAGCTAATTTAATTTGACCTTAACAGCGACCCGATCGCAATTTGACTGGTGACCGACCCGCCATTGCGTTGCGCTAGCTTTAAAATATCATAAAATGCTCGCCAGGTGTCCGGCATAGCGTCGGCCTTCGTGGACAACATCCCGCTGTCCACCATGATGGTGCGCGTCACCGCCGCGCTGGCGCACCCCGACGGGCTGGCGCTGCCGCTGGCGCCGCTCGCCTGGGCGCTGAGCTTCGGAGCCTGTCTCGGAGGTACCCGTCACTATTCCAGAACTCCAGAGCATCTGTCAAAATAAAAAAAAACAGTGGCACTCCGGGAGTGCCGACAGAAGTGAAAACAAAACACAAACAGAATACTTTTTGCCATCACTCACTGACATATATACCTACCTTAAAACCGAGTACATCCCGAGGACAGTCGAACACATCCGAATGTAGCGCGGTGTCGCGATAACAGTGTCGTGAGTTTTCAATGGTTTTATCCCATCTCAAAAAATGCCCCAAGCGCCTAAAGAAGTTTTCACTACAAATATGCAAAATAGGCTGAGTCTTTTTGAATGCAAAAATCTCACCTGACAGCTCTCAAAACATTCACCCTTCAATACTTCCAAGTGCTACAAACTCCCCAGCATCTGTCTCTCTGTTCAGAAATAGCACGAGTTCTGGCAACACCTCTCCAACAATATTTTTCAAAATTTTAGGTTTAAAAGTTTCTAATATTCCTTTCAACTTGTAGCGGTGTCTACATCGCCACATGCGAACAACGCGTCACTCTGACGACGTCACGAAAAAATCCTGTATCGCGCAAGCAGAGTTTACCGCGCAACTAGCATAGACACAACGGCCCGACATAAATCGCCGGGCAGTTGCCCGCCAGACACCAGACACAACACCCGTCTGGTCGGAGGATCCTCCCTTTTCTATAGAGTATGAGTGAACTTTACACCTTGTTCGTCATACCTCTTTAAACTAATACAATTCCTGGTTATGGAAATAAGGGACAATTGGTAGTTGGAGGCGCTTGTGGCTAAGTAATAACAGCCGCACGGGTCGATTGATCAGGTTAAGGTACGCTTGCCGCGGTTGGTCCGTGGATGGGTGACAATCTTTACATACCAAGACCCCTCTGTGCCTCAGAAAGCACGTTAAGCCGTTGGTCCCGGCTGTCATTCGCGGATCTTTGGACAGTCGTTACGGGTCGTCAGAAGCCCGAAAGTCTGACAACCAGTCTTACCAAGGGTTATCGTATTACCCATTAACTGGGTTGTGGAGATCAGATAGGCAGTCGCTCCATGTAAAATACTGGTGTGCAGCTGCATCCAGTTAGACTGGTAGCCGACCCCAACATAGTTGGGAAAAGGCTAGGCAGATGATGCTTATCTATCTCTTGCCTACGCACACGTATAGTGCATCCCTTTAACTAAATTTTCTTTATAACACGTTGAATTAGATATTTTAATTTGTCGCACCCATTCAATTTCATCCTGTACAATATTTCTTTTCCTATCGCCAGGTAACGGGACGCTAATCGGTGCAAGTGCAAACGTGGTGTGCGCAGGAGTGGCAGAACAACATGGCTACCGGTTCACCTTCCTAGAATTCTTCAAGATCGGCTTCCCCATCATGATAGGAAACCTTGTCGTGGCGTCGCTGTACTTATTATTTTGTCACTGTTTCCTTGAGTTACATTGATTTTTAGAAAATGTCCATTAATTATTCAATTCTTTTTCTCGAGGCGATGGCGAAAATCAAAATATTTTTTTTATGTCAGACTATTGCGCCCCGCGGTTATAAGTTTCGATCCCGTGGGAATATCGGCATAAAAAGTAGTTAATATATATATGTTAATCCAGGGTGTCAGCTACCTTCATACCAAATTTTATCAAAATTGGTCCAGCCGTTTGAGCGTGAAGAAGTAACAAACATATAAACACACACACACTCACAAACTTTCGCCTTTATAATTTTAGTGTGATGTGTTGGGCACAGTAGTTGGCCACGCCAATCGCAGCTTCAGAAGAATTAATGCCATCACGATTCCAGTGCCTAAAAAGGGTGGTGCTATCGGTCATGTAGCTTCGTCTCTCTTGCCATAATACGGAACCAGTTGCGTTTTGTAGGTAATGGTATTATGGGAGTGTGTCCTATAATAACAACCTATTGATTTTTAGAAAATGATAAATATGAAACGTTTGAAATAGGCTATTTGACTGGTTTCTGATAAACATCTCAGATTATTTAATGGTGTCTAACGAGCCCACAAAAACCTATTACTTCAAATTGCATAATGTATTTCTTTTAAAAATAGTAAATAAAAATGTACTGTTGAAATAAGCCGCCAAAACGCTATCTTTAACAATATGGCGTCGTGACGTCACGATTCACGTAAACAAACGTTGAAACGGTCGAGATACTAGACAAAAGTCATCTGTTCTGTCAACAATAGACAGAAATTTACTAAATCATGACGTCATCTTAAGTTCAGCCAATCCAGACCGTTTTCGATTACGTGGCGCCAGATTTAAAAAGATGAAGTTTTTTCGGGTTTTTTTTATAAATATATAACACTTTGTGCGACCTGGGAATCGAACCTAGGTTTGCGCTCAGCAGTCACGCTTGCAACCACGAGACTTAATGAGACAGTTAACATCATAGTTAGGAAGAGGGTAGACAGTCTGCTAAGGTACTTACGTAATTCAGGAATTGGGACAGTCAGGTACAGGGACATTCCTAATGGAAAAACCCAATAACACTGCCCGACCCGATAATCAAACCTGGCGTGATTATGTTCCAATTTTTTTTTTAAGGGGCTGAAAAATGGCATGGTAGGTATCAAAGTGAAGATGACAATATACAGGGTTATTGGTAAAACATTAACAACCTCTTAAGAGGTCATTGTGCTCAACATTATGAACAACTTTTACTATGGGACCAAACTTGAAATCGCGAAAAAAATATCAGCTGTATCCCCACATTTATGTTCGTGTAACTCGTCAAAATGTAGGTAACAGCTGATTGATTTTTTTTCGCGATTTACCAGTAACCCTATAAACAACAATAAATTAAACTTCGTTTACTTATTGACGTTCCCAGTCTGCATAAAAAAAATCAGTAAAATATATCCAATAGTTTAGTCACTGGATATATTTAATAATAATAATAATAATAAATTGGCAACACCAGCAACGTCAACACGTAGTATTTTGTCATCTCTATATATTTTTCAAATTTTTAATTTTTAGTAGCAGTGTACCACCAGCATTTATAATTTTTGTGTTTAATGAATCTAAATCGAATTAGCAAAATATTTAAAACATACCTACAATGAATGAATTATATAAAAACCAATATCAAAAACTGCCGAAGCGGACATGACAGATGTCACGTCACCCCCGATATATAAAAACAAGAAGATGACAATATTATGAAAATAAGTATGTTGACGAGATTAGCAGCTCGCCGCGCACGCCTACCACCTCCGGACTCGTCGCTCAGCTCCGCCCCGCAACCGCCGGAACCCAGCCCCATCGAGAGTGCTGTGACACCGGCCGTAGCAGTTGCGTCGAGCTCGAGCGACGAGTATTTCTCTCCGCCGACGTCGCCAACACCTGTACGTCGGCAGGGGAGAGGCCGGCCACCGAGGAGCTTGGGACTTAGGGGCCATCCGGCCCCGAGTCGGGTCCCCGCTACCGGTGGTTGTGTGCAGCGCATGAGATGGACTCAGTCTATGAACGAGAACGTCATGCGCGCATATTACGGGTCTACAGAGGGGGGAATTAACCTCACTGCGTACCGCGATAGGATGCTGTCTCTGTTCCAGGAACTGGAACCAACCGTCAACGTTTCGGCCCAACGACTGTCGGATCAGGTGCGGGTCATCCAACGCAATCACAGGTTGGACGATATCGCACTTGATAGGCTGCGCTCAGAGGTACTGAGCAACCATATCGTCTCGACTTCGACACAAACTGCGGCACAGGCGTCAACTCTTGATGCCATCCCGCCGCGGTCCAATCATGTTGAAGAAGAGCATGATAGGGTTGACACAGTAAGTAGCCAGTGCAACGACCGACTGAGGAGCGCACTGGAGGATGCATTACGCGAGTATAGGTCCACTCCAGCCGAACTTAGACCCCGATTACCACGGTTACCCATGCACAAAAAAAATAGGGCGCTGGTGTGTGCCTTGGACTCGCAGCTCAAGAGTTTCTTCGAGAGCAGCGAGGATCTCGTTGATACACATTCGATCCTGTACTGTGCGGCTGTGGCGGCATGTCGTTTAGCTAACGTCAAATTCCCAAATTGTGACGGAGCTATTCGACCAAAACCAGCCGTACCAGCCTGGCAGCGCAGGATCGAACGTCGTATTGATGGGGCCAGGGTACTCATCGGCAAACTATACTGCTTCAGGGAGGGCAATACACGACCACGTGTGATGCGCTTTGTAAGGCGGGCATTCTCGGGGACTGGAATCAGCCCTCGAGAATACATGTCCCGTGTCACAGAGCGCATCGACTTCCTGAAGCAGAAAGTTTGTGCATGGGCGAGCCGAATTCGGCGGTATAAGCGGCGGGTTGATCGGTACACGCAGAATCGCATGTTCCAGAGCGATGAAAGGTGGGTGTATAGAGCTTGGGAGCGACCTGAGCAAAATGTGACAGATGTATGCCGCCCGGATGATGCCGCCACAAGTGCATTCTGGTGCAGCATCTGGTCGGTGCCCGTCTGTCACACTGAGGCTGATTGGATGCAGGATGTCGAGCGAGTGTGTGAGTCTGTACCAGAAATGGAAACAGTCCTAATTACGCCATCAGCCGTTGCCAGAGCGGTCCGTCCGTTACCGAATTGGAAATCACCGGGACCGGACGGACTGCACAATTTTTGGCTGAAATGGCTAATTAGTTCACACACTTGCCTGGCATCTCAGTTCCAGTCATCCTTAGAGTCTGGGTCGCTACCGCAGTTTCTAACAACAGGCGTTACCCACCTGCTCCATAAATCAGGTAGTCCCGCGGAACCCAAGAATTATAGACCGATCACGTGTTTGTCGACGGTTTATAAACTTCTTACATCTATTTTGAGAGCGAAAATTAATACACACATTGAGAGTAACTCGGTTATGTCTGCCTCTCAAAATGGATGTAGGAATGGGTCCCGCGGTACTAAGGAGCTACTCCTCATAGACATGGCCATTAGCCAACAGGTTCGTCGATCCCGCAAGGATCTGTCGACATGTTGGATAGATTACAAGAAGGCCTACGACTCGGTGCCACATACATGGCTCATGAGGGTGCTGGAGTTGTACAAGATAGATGCAACTCTACGCACCTTCCTTGAGTCGTGTATGAGGCAATGGAAGACGGTCCTTCGTTATCCAGGATGTCGACAGATCCAGGGGAATGATGAGCCTGTATGGATTAAACGGGGAATATTTCAGGGCGACAGTTTGAGTCCACTTTGGTTTTGCTTAGCCCTGAATCCTCTAAGTACACTACTGGAGGATTCAGGTCTAGGCTATCGGTTGAAAAGAGGTGGTCAGGTCATATCTCACCTCCTTTACATGGATGATTTAAAACTCTTTGCCCCCAACAAATTGCGTCTGATGGAGCTACTGAAGGTAACTGAAACTTTCAGTAGCGCCATCAGGATGGAATTTGGTGTGGACAAATGTGCAGTCATGCATGTAAAGCGAGGGGAGATTATGGAATCCGAGGGAATTCAACTCTCCGATTCCATAAGCCTCAGATCCCTCTCCTCATCCGAAAGCTATAAGTATTTGGGTATGTCGGAAGCGTTAGGCATCAACGATGCTGACATGAAGCAATCGTTGAAGGAGCGCTTCTTTTGTCGCCTGAAGAAGGTATTAACTAGTCTTCTTTCGGGCGGAAATAAGGTGCGCGCCTTCAATGGTTGGGTCATGCCGGTTTTGATGTACTCTTTCGGCATACTCAAATGGACTCAGACCGAACTCGACGCCCTGGATAGAAGAGTCCGTACACTACTGACCGCAAACCGGATGCATCACCCACGATCATCGGTAATGAGACTGTATATCCCGCGGAAGTGCGGGGGTCGAGGCTTTTTAAATGCGAAAACCCTCCACAACCGCGAGGTGTGCAGTCTCAGGGAATATTTTTTAAAAACCGAAGTGGGTATGCACCGTGATGTGGTCGCAGTGGACAAGGGGCTCACCCCGCTATCCATGGCTAAAGAGAACTGGCGCAAACCTGTAGTACTTTCTACTGATGACCGCAAGAAGGTATGGCAAAGCAAGGAGCTTCACGGGCGCTTCTATCGGGCTCTTCATGAGCCCGGTGTAGACTTCTTAGCGTCCGTATCCTGGCTACGTTTTGGTGACCTTTTCGGGGAAACTGAAGGTTTTGTCTGTGCAATTATGGACGAAGTTATCTTAACGAATAACTACCGGAGACATATTATGAAGGACGGGACGGTTGACGTGTGTCGGGCATGCCACCGTCCGGGTGAGTCTATCAGACATATTATCTCTGGTTGTTCTCGTCTGGCTAACGGCGAGTACTTGCACAGGCATAACCAAGTAGCTAGGATTATTCACCAGCAACTTGCTTTGAAATATAAACTTGTGGATTCTGAGGTACCGTACTACAAGTATGTGCCCGACCCAGTTCTTGAAAATGACCATGTCACATTGTACTGGGATCGGTCTATCATTACTGACAGGACTATTGTTGCCAATAAGCCTGATATAGTGGTGATAGACCGATTAGCGCGCCGCACAATGATTATCGATGTTACCATTCCACATGACGGGAACCTCGTGAAAGCTGAGAAAGAGAAACAAATTAAATATCTCGACTTAGCTCACGAGGTTGTTGACATGTGGAATGTGAGCTCGGCTATCATTGTGCCGATTGTCGTATCAGCCAATGGACTGATGGCCGAAAGCCTCGATCAACATCTATCGAGGCTCTCGTTAGGCGGTTGGATCAAGGGCCTGATTCAGAAGGCAGTACTCCTCGATACGGCTCGCATTGTGAGGAGGTTCCTGTCTCTGGAGCCCTAACCACCGGTAGCTTGGACCCTGCTCCCGACACCGGCGGATCGCTATTTTTTTATATTTTTAAATGTTTTTTATACTTACTTTTATTTATTAAGAAATATTTAAAAATGTAATTAGATAAGAAAAAAAAAGACGAATAAACGAAATAATAATAATATTCCACAACTATCACACAACGCCGTCTAGTCTCAAGCTAAGCAGAGCTTGTGTTATGAGTACTAGACAACTGATAAACATACTTATATATTTCTAAATACATACATATATAGATAAATTACACCCAGACACAGAACAAATGATCATGCTCATCACACAAACATTTGTCCTGGGTGGGAATCGAACCCACGACCTCCGGCATAGCATTTTTAGTTTTTATCATTTTCTACACGATGTATCTGTTAGCAGGCCAGCACCGACAGGTTAAAGACACATCTGCAGTAATCTGCATCCCAATAATTCCTATTTTGGCTCTAATAGCGAAGTAATTGCGACCAACTCCGATGTAGCGTTCGCCGGCCATCTTTTGTTTTTTGTCGCTGAGAAATGACATTACGCATCTCCGCTCGTCGGGGGACGAGACCGAGTATGTGGGACTCCCTGCCAGAGTGGCAGTACCTATACCCACTAAAACTCAGCAGTGTTCCCTCATCGCCTTGATGGGGGGGGGTCATGGGAATCCGGCTCAGCCTTTGCGTCCACAACCCCCCCGGCGCCTAGCTGGCGGGCCCCGCACGTCCCCCCGGCTGGGGGGCTACGGGAATGGCCGGGAACAGCTGGCCATTCCCGTCCGGCACTGGTGGAAGCCTGTGCAATACAGGCGAGGGTGCCTCCGCACCCATCGCCTGCTGGCTTCCACCTGGGAGGAGTCGGAGATGATGACTGTCATATATACTGACCGTGACGTCTTCTTCGACCCCTCCTCCGCCATCGGAGCGGCGCGTAACCTAACCTATTTAGTAGCTTAGTTACTGCGACCGCGTGCCTGGTCTTGGTTTTAACCTTAACCCTACCCGTTTGGTTGGTTTGTTTGGTTCCCTAGCTTAGTTACTGGGACCAACTGTGATAAAGGCTTTCCAGTTAAAAAGAGGCTGTATTATTCAATAATAGGGTCCCGTTTTTACCCTTTGGGTACGGAACCCTAAAAAAGTGTGCATCATTAGAAGCGCAATTTGTTTTTAGAGGATCAGTAAATTTTTTTTATTGTTACGAAATGAAATAAATAGCTTGTGTTATTTTATTATAACTAACTGGCTGGCGTAGCAGTCAATTGAAAAATTGCTGTATATAAGATTGCGTCAAAAAAAATGCTTGAATGTGAGTTTTGGTTGAATTTACTTTAATTACTTTAATGGCAGATAAGATACTTGCAAGATCCTAGGTTTTTTTTTTTTTTGTGTACCTATCTAATGTCAAAAGTTTGTTCCAAAATACGTAAGATCAAATCATGTTTAGGGTATTATTAACTTTTTACTTAAGTTACTGTTTTACATTAAAAATAATATTTAAAAAAATTGTACTTACCTATAGTTTTGTGTAAACACGAAAAAATGTTTTTTTTTCCTTAAATGATACCTATGTTCTAAAGTAAAACTACTCCGTTAGGGTAGTATAAAAAAAGGGTACAAAAATAAATTGTGATCATGAATAAGAATTGTAATAAAACAAATTAATTATATTATTATTATTTTGAATTGTAATTTAAATTAATTGTAATAAAATATAATTTAATAATGTTATTAATTCGTTTTATTTAAGTAAGTATATATTATTATTAAATCGGTTAACATGGTATGGGAATATGATATGGAGGAATGAAGAAAATGTCGTGAGGAAACTTTTGAGTATAAATGTCGATGGCTTTATGAGTAGGGGAACTCCAAACAAACGATGGATGGACTGTGTGAATGATAATTTTCTTAACAATCAAATATGACTTCTTGTTATGTCAAAAAACGAACTTCGTTTGAAATAAACATTAAAAGAAAACAGTCATTATTTTGAAAAAAGGTTTTAACCTAAGAGAAAAGGTTTTAACCTAAGATAAAAGGTTTTAACCTAAGAGAAAAGGTTTTAACCTAAGAGAAAAGGTTTTAACCTAAGAGAAAAGGTTTTAACCTAAGAGGTACGGTTTTACCAGCAGAGGTTACGCTGCACTTTGCTTAAACCTTTAACATGATATTTCTTGGGTCATAAATAAAACACGTATTTATTTTTCAATTTATTATTTTGTTCAATGTTAACCAATAAGTTTCTTAAGCAAGTTACAGTATGGATATAGCGTAGCATAGTATACTCCCTCTAAAATGTACAGATCCATCAAGTTTGGTCTAACGAACAAACATTACTAAGAACCACCATAACTTGACTCGTTTGAAATACTTTGCTCGAAGACCAAAGGAGAATATTTTTTTAATAAATATATTAATTATTAAGTATTTTACAGAGTTACACGAACACACAGAAAGTAAACGGAGTTGTATTTATATATTTTTTTAATATATAAATATCAGAGGATATCATTTGGTAGTTTCTCTTAAAAAATTACTGAGTACAAAATTATGTTCGCTTCTCAATGTCAAAATATACGAATATTTTCAACGATGATAAATTTATTATGATTTACGAAGGCATTTTCGTAAATAAATATTTTTTTACAAAACGCTTTTTTGCAAAATAATCGTTCATTCGCTTAATACAAATTCATTGAATGAATAATTATCATTCACTCGTTAATTTTTAGCAGGCTTAAAAATCCTTCATTTGTGAAATGTTCTTTTAGATTTACTAGACATAGCTTCGATAAATATTTTTATGAGTGTGATGACATGGTTTTTCTCTGTGATATGTAAAAATCAGGTCAGGCAGTCAAGGGGAATGTACAAACACCATTTCTTTAAAGTAAAAATAATAAAAATATGGCTTGTAGATATTGGATTTGTCAGCAAAGAACTGTACCTACCTATTGTCCTTTTCATTTCATAAACTTTATAACATATTTATTATTCATTATTAACACAATAAAACCTAGTAATCAAATACAAATCAATGAGAACATGAAAACTGGTAAAGCCACAAAAAACTTAAATCATTTTTTATTTTTATGTTTGAAATAAGAAAAAGAATAAAAATCTATTATTTTACCAAAAACATATTTTTTGTGGCTTTTCAACAAAATAAGCACCTTAGTTATTTTAGACAACGATAATATTCATCCATGCTTTCCTTAGTCAAAAGTAATGCACAGAAAAATGTTAAACGGGAAATTTACAGACAGACAACTGTCAAATAATTAAACCGAATAATAATAAGTAATTTACACTTTTATTAATTTATATTTTTGACCAATCCGTTACGTTATCGTTGTCCATAAAATTAACAAATAATAGGAATTATACTAACTGGGACTAGAAAGTCACATAAATAATGACTAGAAAATGTTACTATCATTGCAGCAATAATATCAAACATGGTAAATTAGCACTTACAATTTTAAGACATTATTTTTGTCCTAATAAGAAAAAAAAACCAATAATAGAGAATAATTTTAGGCTAAGGTAAATACGAGATAACAATTTTGGCCTTGCAAAAAAACTAATTTTTTGGGAAAGAAGTACACAATTTCCAATTTTTACCGTCTTAAAATTGCAAATGTTTCTTCAAGCCTTTTGACTTCGCAAAACGCGACCAAAGGCATATTCAAAACGTTTTTATACAAAAGCGCTCGACGTATAATATACTATACAAATTACCTAACTACATACAATATCAGGGAATGTATGATATAAGTAAAGCTGTTGTTTTATCAACAATATCATTAGATATCACCATTTCAAGAAAGAGCAAAAAAATATTTACATAAAATAATGAGCTAAAGGCAATAATGAACAAAAGCCACCACAGATACGAATTCACTATGAAAAGGTAAACAATTTGGGAAACACAAAAAAAAACTGGTCCAGTATTTAACGGTACCTAAATCAAAATATACGGAATGCGGGATGGAACTGACACGAGAGCCTGTGACAGATTAAAGAGCAATTTTACCCATTTTTTTTAAATAATTGTCCGGGCCCTTAGCAGGTTTAATATTAAACTGAACAGGTTAAAAGTTTCAGCCTGATTACTATAGCAAGTTACTGTGCGTATTAAGTATTTTTAGAATCACACAACTATACTAGTTATTAACATAATTATGTAACTGAAAATATAATTTGAAATCTTTAAAGATTGTTAAAAAAACCAACATGAAAATATTATTTCATGACAGTCGTCAGAGATGTATTTTCGTAATATTTACAAAAAACATAATTTTTTAACAATAATTTACAAACAAAACGAAAAAGTTGCTGTTTATTTTAATTTTATATAGGTACGTTTTTTATATTCATTTTTTAACATGTATACGGGTTCGACGTGCAAAATATCGTTTTGTTTTCGCATCTACAATAAACAGTTAAAATTGACATCATTAATACTATTTCATAACGATGTTTTGATTCACTTTTTAGAATACCATCATTTTATAAACCAAAAAATATATACAGTTTCCCAAGTAGAGCCTAGTACTCTGTCTATTTTTTACTAGAATTGGATGGAGTAACTGCTTAGACTCCTAAACTACGATGCATGATATTAGGCACACGCATTTATGGACACTTAGAAAAATAATCGTTACCCATACATATTGTGTTTTAGTTACCCTAGCTCCTAGACTATTTGAAGAACTTGGCGGTGCACTGTCGTGCACCCAGATAATATTACAATATTTTGCACGATACAGGATATTAACTCACAATGAACACAGCATGTTATATTTTATATAGTAAGACGACTTTATAGATTTAAAACAACTACTATAACGCCCAGAATAACCATTATTTTTACGTTCAGCTAGAAAAATAACTTTGTCAAAGAAATATCTACGTTGAGTTATTTTAATAATATTTTTTAATAAAGTTTTATGAAGAAGAAAAAAAGATTTTTTTATTGGCTAACCTAGGAATACGTAATACGCTGTTGCTTATCAGTTTTCTGCTCGCTTTTTCTTTACATATTTTTTTCGCAAAAAAAAAAAAAAAAACTAAATGATCAATTAGTTTATTCTGAATAACAAATATACGTATGTAAGTATACATTTCCTACGAATAAGTAATATCATTCATTCGTTTAAAAAAAATCTTTCTTTATGGGCGATATACACAAAGTGCAAGTCTATAGAGGCTAGAACTATAGTGTAAGCGTCGTCTATGGCAGTAGGTAAGGATAAACAGATACTTATATACTTTTTTTTGCAAAAATACAGCATACATCTCATGCCTTAAACTAATTTAGCATAATTTCAGTACACAGGGGTAGCGTTTTTTAACATTTTAAAAAGTACATGGCCGGTTTCATTATTTTTATATAAGTTTTTTTTTCATTTATTTTAATTAAAATTAACACATACTTTAAGCTTACTAAATACAGCTATATGTATACTTATAAAAACAGATTTTGCTACATATTTTCCTCGATCGGCGACTTTTTACAGTTGTAACAAAATCCAATTACAAATATTATTTTATCAGTTTTTTTTTTACTAAATATTTGGATTTTTTGTTACAGCCTGTATGGCATTCATACTTAGTAACCTTAGCCAGTCAAAATAATAATACTATTTTGATTAAAATATTATTATTTTGACCTCCTTTGATGGTGTAGTTAAAAATATTTTTCGTTTGATGTTTTTACTATCAAATAAAAAAGTTTTTTTTATTGTTAATTACAATCACTCCTCCGAAACACTTAATTATAATAAAAATGTCAATATTTATATAATTTACATGAAACAAAATACATTTTCAAAACACCATGTCTAGTCATGTTTTTTTTTTATATTTACGAAAACGACAAAAACTTGGTTTGGGAGTATGCCAAATGTGTTTTTTTTTTCAATTGATTTTTGCAAAAATGGTGTCAATTAGGAAGCTTTTGTGTCATCTATATTTTTCTTTACTAAATTGGAAGTACGGTCGTTTCCAAAAACTTTCCTAGTCTTATCCAAACTTTGTGCACTTTACCAGATGTTCTGTCTTCACGGAAAGATAAAATAAATTGACTTAAAATAATAAACTTTTAATTTTAATAGCCTATATATTAAGCACTGGATAAACTGCTTTTTTTTTTCAAAAATCATTAGCATGGCAGACAAAAATATAGGCCTCTTAGAAAAAACAAGTATTTATCTTCCGCTTTCTTTTTATAGTTTTTTTTACTTAAACCTCATTAGTTTAGGCATAATTTATATCTTGGACAATGCTACTTATGCTACTCATCAATCGGGGAAGACAGAACCATACCCAACGTTACGACACAACCGAATTTCGCGATATTAGTTTACTTAGCTGACTGTACCTACATAATATAACTTCAAACTGAGCTAGAACACAACTTGGAACTTTATTAAAAAACGCCAAAGTGAGATAAGACAGAATTTTTATTTAATAAATAAATGAACGAAATAAAAAGGATTCAATTATTAATTCATTCATCAGTTTTGTTAGACTAAGCGTTGGTCATCTGAAAGTATCAACAAATGAAAGTGATTATATCGTTCACTCTAGGATCATTCACTCCAGGATTTAATCATTCACTCATTCGTGTATCAGTTTTTCTCCAGATAAATAGTGATATTTCGCCTCCTTAAAAGTTGTTCTCTAGCTCAATTTGGAGAAAAATCGACAAATTCTGTATAGAATACATACATCGTGTTTTAACTTAGTTAAGGGCGTTAAGGCTGATGTGATGGGGAATAAAAGGTGATAGGAAAAATGTTAACAAATGTAAGTATGCTTTGAAATTTTGCAAAGCAGGTAAGATATTAATTATCACGAACGTTTAATTTTTTGAAGTATAAGAAGGTCACCTATCAGCGGTTGGCATTAAGTTTCTTTAATAAAATTGACAAACACCTTTCCAGAGGATTAAAAAAAAATATGACTACAGATAAAATATATGTTAAAATATCATGTTTCCAACCATTCGTTCATGTATTTCAATTATTCGTTATGCGTTTTGTTGCAAGCTATGTAAACCGCTACATGACAGTTGTATTTTCCGTTTCCTAATCAACGTATGAGAGTAGTGATGGCCCAGTGGTAACGGCGCCGACTTACGAGTTGTAGGTCGTAGCTTCGAACCCAGGCCGGCTTTACTTTGTGCAAAATAATCTCATCACCACTGCTCTCAAAACGGTGAAGGAAAACATCGTGAGGAAAGCGGCATGTCCTAGAACCAAAAATTGGAAGACATTGTGACATCTACCAACCCGCACTGGGCCCGCGTGCTCACTTCCTCTCGAAGAGAGGTCTGTGTCCCAGTAGTAAAAAAAATATAGGTTGATTATGCTAATCAGCATATACCAATACCAGCGGAATTATATCACAATATTCAATGGGCAAATATAAATTTGCTCAAGCAATTCGCTAATTCGATTAATAAATTTAGTAGTTCAATATTTATAAGTGTCTGCTTATAATGACCCGAAAATGACGGATTTCAACCGTCATTTAGGATGCATGTCATTGTAGTCTCAACGAGTGACTACATCGTATAATAAACCTTAAGTGAGGCGCACCCTGGGCACTCAACCCCGCTACCTTGTTGCGGCTACTATTATAACCATGGCACAGTTCTTGCTGTCTGTCAAGCTGAATTACCCCACAAAATGGCAGACTCGTTAATATTTTTAGCTATTCTCGTATAGTTCACACTGCCTTTGTCTGTAATCTGCCAAGCAATCACCCCACAAAAGGGGGAATTTTTCATTTCTCAGTATTCCCCATCACAATTCGCCAAAACTTACTAAGATTAGTCTCACGCAATCGACGTAGTAGGCGGTGCGACATCTCGGTCGCGTTGCAACAAGTCGCGGCGATTGTCGCGCAAAGAGTTGTTGCGTCGCAGCTCGTCCTTGATGGAGTTCTCGCGGCTGTCGAGTCCGCGTCGAGGCGAGGATGTTGCCTCGCGACATTCTGATGAGGAACGCTTTGTGTGGGTGCCTGTGGATCGGTGTGTGAATGTAATGGTGATTCTATGGAATGAGTGATTTGATTTTATTGGATTTTTTTCACGTTCTTTAAAAAAAACTTTAGTTATAACTACCTTTAATTTTAAACCTTACAGACCTAAACAATTAAAACTACAAATTTTAAATTATGCCAATAATTATTTCATCAGGTCAAACTCAAACTGTAAGCTCGTTTAATGTAACATTTACAAATACTAATAGGTACAAAAAGGGAGATGGAAACAGAAAGAAGTGTTTAAAGGAGAAAGTTAAGTTCATGTTTTAAACATCTAAGTTATAGACTAATAAATGTGTCCCAAAGTAACTACAGATGGCCAGCATTATTTGGTTAAGTCCTGTGTGGTTTGATTATGATATTTGCATGCGTGAGTGATAGCCAACCCTATTAAGAAGGCGTTTGTGCAGTCAGGAAAACTTTTTTTTTAATAAAAACGTATTACTTAAATTGTTCGCCTATCCGAATCACACAACTATCATTCTTGACAGTTGTGTGAAATATGATAAACAAAATATTTTCCTGACTCTACAAATAAAACTAAAATAAGTAAAAAAGACAATAGAAATGTGACAAACCTGGCAGATCTCTGCCGCAGCTCATAATCTCGTGGTCGAGGGAGGCGGAGGCCGGGTCTGCGGCGCGACGCCCGCGCGCGCCCTGCTGCCGGGCGGAGCCTTGTTACTTGCTTGCAGTACGTAAGCACACGAGGGGCATGGGATACTCGACACCTTACTACTCAAATTACTCGGTCATTCATCAAGTAGTTCATTCATGAACACGGAATCACACCCAGTAATTCTATCGTTCAATAAGTATCTAGGTCAGAAGTTCTGAATATTTTGTGAATCAAACCAAATTCCATTGTTTAATTTGGCCTCTCAAATTTAGAACTTCATTCGTGAATCACACCCAGATAATCCATCGTTCAATCACACATAGTCATTACATGGTTCAATAAGTCTCTAGTTCAGAAGTTCATTCGAGGACCAAACCCAGTCATTCCATGGTTCAAAAGGTCTCTATTTCAGAAGTTCATTCCTGAATTAACCCAGTCATTCTATCGTTCAATAGGTCTCAAGTTCAGAAGTTTATTCGTGAATCGCACCCATTCATTCCATAGTTCAATAGGTCTCTAGTTCCGTAGCTCATTCGTGAATCATATACTAGGAATATAATTCAATCGCTCACTCATTCAGTCACTCTATTCGAGGAGCATACAGTTGGACAAGGATCTTTTGACACGTGGCTAAAATCGGAATTAATCTTGTTTTTCAATACTATTTCTATGACAATTTCACAAAGGTAAACGCGGCGGCATGGGGCGTTGTTGGTAATAACAACTCCCCATGTTGATGTCATTCAAGGCGCCAAAAGATCCTTGTAGCATTCTAGGATGCTTGACGACTATCGAAATTACTCAGTCATTCTATCGTTCAATAAGTTAGGAAATCACACCAGAAAAGTCATTCAATCATTCACTCATTCATTCACTCCATTCGATGAATAGATAAATGAGAGGTTGAAATAGAAGAGAAACAAAATCACTGATATACAGGCTGTAACAAGACCCATCGTAATTATAAGGTTAAGCACCAGATAAGGTTCAGTAGGTACGAAAAATATATCACAATTACGGGCCAGTATAACTGTCTCTCGGCTTCATTAGCGTCTTTTTACACCCGTTATGTTCCCCTCCATTTTCCAAAATTTATACAATTTATTCAATCAATTACTTGATTTGCTCTGAAGAATCTAATTAAGCGTGAAGCACATTTTATAAAATTTAATATCTAACTACATAAGAATGAAATTCCGTCACTCACACGCTCATTCACTTGTTCATTCTTCTATACTTTCATTCACTAACTCACTCACTCATTCACTTTATCATTCAGAACACAATGTTCACTCATTAATTATTGTGCTCTATTTATTCTTTTAACGTTGTTAAAAATAAGGTTTATTAAAAATTATTTATAATAATAATTAAAATATGAAAAAGTATATACATATACTTATTTACTTTGTATCCACTGGACCCGCTTGTGACCGACGAACTCGACCCGAGTGGATGTGTACCGTTCTGAAACATTAGAGATTAAATTAAATACCTGTGACCAGCACCTCAATTTTGCGTACCATAACCATACCATAATCAGCCTATAATGTTCCCACTGCTGGGACACAGGCCTCCTCTCGGTGAGATGGAGGGGGCCGTAATCCACCACGCGGGCCCAGTGCGGATTGGCAGATGTCACATGTCTTCGAATTTTTGGTTCTAGGACATGCCGGTTTCCTCACGATGTTTTCCTTCACCGTTTTGAGAGCAGTGGTGATGAAATAATTTACACAAAGTAAAGCGCCTGTCTGGGTTCGAACCTACGACCTATAACTCGTAAGTCGCGGCCGTTACCACTTGGCCACCACTGCTCTCAATTTTGCGTAACACACTATCAATGTCATTTTGAATCATTTCGAAGGATATTGCTAATCCATTGCATTATATGATCGACAAATTTGTCCGCTCAACAAGGTATACAACGCAATGAATGTTGTTGAACTGTCAAAATGAAAGCTATTAACGAACTTCATCAACTTCATGGCAAAATTAATGTGCTCACGTGTCATTTTAGTGAATTCTCAAGAACACTGTTATTTATTTTATGATACACGAGTAAGTAATAAAGATTAGCTTAAGTAGTATATTAGGTATATTATTGTGTTAAGTAAGCTCTAAGGTGGCCCGCGAAATTCAAATTTTCTTACGTTTTTTGCAATTTGCTGGTCAGTATTAAGTTGTATGTTGATTAAAATATGATTCGCGGTCGTAACAAATATGTATTTACAGAATTATAATCATTAAAGTCATCAACACAACTCTCTAAGACCATGTAATCCCCAAATGTCAAGATTTCATGAAATAGTCATTCTTGGGGATTACATGGTCTTAGAGAGTTGTGTTGACGACTTTAATGATTATAATTCTGTAAATACATATTTGTTACGGCCGCGAATCATATTTTAATCAACGTACAACTTAATACTGACCAGCAAATTGCAAAAAACCTAAAAAAAATTGAATTTCGCGGGCTACCCTGGCGCTTTCGCCTTATGGTTTTGTTTTAAAGTCCCTATTACTTTAAAGAAAATAGTTTTAGGTCTTCATATTATGCTAGTTGCTGCCTACGACTTCGTCCGCGTGGAATTCAGGCCTCCAACCCATCGTGTCGCACCCCAACCCTCGCCCGGGCTACTACTTCGTTTTCAATTAGCGTTCTTTCTGACCTTTTTTCCTTTTACTCGGCTCCTAAGTGTCATAGCGTGATGTTAAAAAGCCTATAACCTTCCTCAAGAATTTGGTTATCAAATTCCCACGGGATCGAAACTTATGCGGGTGAAACCCCGGGGCGCAGCTAGTTAAATCTATTTTTCTTTCTTTATTTTTCACTAGCTGTGCCCCGCGGTTTCACCCGCGTAAATGTCGATCCCGTGGAAATATCGGGATAAAAAGTAGCCTATATGTTAATCCAGGGTGTCAGCTACCTCCATACAAAATTTTATCAAAATTGGTCCAGCCGTTTGAGCGTGAAGAAGTAACACACTCACCCTCTCACAAACTTTCGCCTTTTTATTATTAGTGTGATTATAAAGTCAGTGTTTACCTGGTCAATTTGGTCTATAGAAGTATGACTCGTGGGACTCTTGATGGTGTCGAACACTGACGAGTCACTGTCGTGGTCTGACTGCTGATGTGGAGTTTCTGGACTATCTGGGATCTCGCCAGCCGCTGAAAATCATAAACAGAAGGAGTTAAGGCTTTTTGTTTACCGTCTTCCGCAGCAACAAGGTGATCCGGCTGAGAACCAAAATTATCGACATAGCTCACAGAATAAGCATCCTGAAGTGGCAATGTGCCTGGCCAGGTTTAGTTGTTGCAATGTTAGCGCGTCACGTATTTACCGTACACATAGGTACCTACGAAAATAATATATCAATGGCTGTTCCCTACATTTATGTTAGCTCGTCAAAATGTAGGGAACAGCTGATTTCTTTTTCACAATTTCAGGTTTGGCCCCATAGTAAAAGTTGTTCATAATGACGAGTACAATGACCTCTTAAGAGGAGAACGGTGATTAAAGTTACACCCTGTATAATTAAATACGTATAGGCAGGGCTCGGAAACCGGTTGAAATTCTTAACCGGTTACGGTCATTGACCCCAAACCGAAATCGATTTAGGTTAAGGTTTGCACTTTACCGATTTATGCGGGAAACCGATTTTAATGAATTTTGGTTTTGATAGTGGAAATTAACCGGTTAAAACCAAGTTTGAACCCCCCCCGGCCCCCGCCACTCTCGCGAGCACGGTCTGGACGTTGCGATATCATTTAGTTACAATTTTTTTGATTTGGGTGTCAAAACCGTTTGTGCTTAAGTAACCGGTAACCTTTATCATTTGGGTTTCATAAGAACAGTTCACTTGTTTAACCGGTTAATGAAAGAACGATATATTTACCGGTACTTAGTCGAAATTAACCGCTCTTTTTAAACCGTTTCAGAGCCCTGCGTATAGGTAGTCATGGAGTAGAGTGTCGGCGTGTTACCATGCGGGTGTATGTTCCTCCGCTGCGCGCGCGGCGAGGGCGGGTGCAGCGTACCTATAGGTAGTCATGAAGTAGAGTGTCGGCGTGTTACCATGCGGGTGTATGTTCCTCCGCTGCGCGCGCGGCGAGGGCGGGTGCAGCGCGGGCGCGCACGTACCTATAGGTAGTCATGAAGTAGAGTGTCGGCGTGTTACCATGCGGGTGTATGTTCCTCCGCTGCGCGCGCGGCGAGGGCGGGTGCAGCGCGGGCGCGCACGTACCTATAGGTAGTCATGAAGTAGAGTGTCGGCGTGTTACCATGCGGGTGTATGTTCCTCCGCTGCGCGCGCGGCGAGGGCGGGTGCAGCGCGGGCGCGCACGTACCTATAGGTAGTCATGAAGTAGAGTGTCGGCGTGTTACCATGCGGGTGTATGTTCCTCCGCTGCGCGCGCGGCGAGGGCGGGTGCAGCGCGGGCGCGCACGTACCTATAGGTAGTCATGAAGTAGAGTGTCGGCGTGTTACCATGCGGGTGTATGTTCCTCCGCTGCGCGCGCGGCGAGGGCGGGTGCAGCGCGGGCGCGCACGTACCTATAGGTAGTCATGAAGTAGAGTGTCGGCGTGTTACCATGCGGGTGTATGTTCCTCCGCTGCGCGCGCGGCGAGGGCGGGTGCAGCGCGGGCGCGCACGTACCTATAGGTAGTCATGAAGTAGAGTGTCGGCGTGTTACCATGCGGGTGTATGTTCCTCCGCTGCGCGCGCGGCGAGGGCGGGTGCAGCGCGGGCGCGCGGCCGGCGCCCGGCGCGCGACACACCGCCGCCTGCACCACCTCGCACACGCGCCGGAAGCGGCGGATGTTGCCTACAAGATGAGGTTTTAATATTAACATTACTGTTGCTGTAAGGCCCTTTTTACGGCCTCGAGCGATGCGACTTGCATCGCGACTTGCGATGCGACTTGAACTTGCGACGCGGATGGCGCCGCGAGACGCAAGCGCGTCACTTGTTTCCTTTATGTGAGTACCTCGTGGCATGTTCTAAACAACTTCTTTCATTTGTTTTATCCACGCTCCGCTCCCTGTTGCAACTGTCGCAAGACGCGAGAAAATGTCGCTTTACCCCGTGGCCAAGAGAAAAGACCATAAGCAAATTAAGCAATTGCTTAGGGCATCACGTCTCGGGGGGCACCATAAGGCAGAAACAGCACCAAAAAAGTATTTTTTAATACAGTTGCTCAAAAAAAGTAATTTAAAAAAATTAAACCGACTTCAAAAAGAAATTAACTCAAAATTATGAAATAACTTTAATTTCGGAAGTCGGTGTCTTGGGATCTGTATTTTAGTTTTATGCCACCGACTTCCGAAATTAAAGTTATTTCATAATTTTGAGTTAATTTCTTTTTGAAGTCGGTTTAATTTTTTTAAATTACTTTTTATTTCGTAATTTTTAGTTTTTGCACTAGAATTTGACCAAGGTTTTGAGATGTTTTCCCTTTGACACTACACCCGTAGCTCGTATCAACAAGCCAGGCCGTCACACTTACACGTATTAGTCCATATCTTGAAAATTACTGAATCGATCTTGATGAAACTTGCACTGTTCCCTAAGTTGAAGTAAATGTAAGCCAATAAAAAAAAAATTGTCACGATCCGATTAATAGTTCCGGAGATATGCGTGGACAAACATACATACATACATACATACATACATACATACATACATACATACATACGTCTATAAAATTTTGTATATTTGTTTGGAAGCCCTAAAAGATCATCATATGTGAATATAATGCAATTCCAATAATATTACATACATACGTATCGAATTGATAACCTCCGTTTTTTTGAAGTCGGTAAAAAAGTGGTGTATTGCAGGGACGTATAGCGTTCGGGATGTGGGCTATTACATAATAGTGCTTTTTTTTTACCTTTCCCGAACTCGTGCGTTCTCTTTCCCAACTGTCAAAATAATGTCTATTAAAAAGAAAAACCAACCATGAAGTTTTTACTAAAGAGTTTTTGTGATTCATACAAAAACGTATATTTCTAAAAAGAAGCTACTAATTTATTTGAATATCAGATTTAATGATTTAATTGAATGAGTTAGGTTAGGTTTCATTTCATTTCATCTCATTAAATTTCATTTTCATTTCATATCAAGAAAAAAATATACTGAAGACTAAGCTGTATGGATAGTTCCCTTTGCCTACCAAAATGGGAAAAGAAAAAAAAACTGCTTATATTCTACGGTTGGCGCCATTTTCCAGAAAAAATTATTAGTTAGTAGTTTATTGTGTTTTTATTATTTTATTAAATTGCTTAATTTTTTCGCAACTGTATTAAAAATAGTCGTTCAGTACACCTGCGGAACCGTCATTGCAACTTGTTCCGACTGTCAACCCTCCCCTTCGGCTGCGCCTCGGCTCGGGTAGACATTTGTCGGAACTCTTTGCAATGACAGCCTTTCCGCACTTGTAATGAAATATACTATGCTAGCACATGAATGGCAAGGCTGTTTATCAGCAAGATATTACAGGACCCAAAAGTCTCTTTATAGATGTTCGCCAATGTTTACAAATTGCTCCTCGATGTTTTGGAAAAATACGAGGCGGCTAGTGGATGGGGCCTACAGTCGTGGATTGCTTAGAGCATCAAGTAGTCTTTATCCGGCACTGAAGAGAAGGTCTTGGCCACGGAGGTAAGGCGACATTTTCTCGAGGCGATTTCAGTCAATCAAGGAAACAGCACCCTAATAGGCTATTTGACAATGTAAAAAATAAGGTCATAATTATTGACACTCGTATAGATTATCGCTTTTAAAATCGATTTGCATTAATTTTACTACAAAACAATGTATTATTTATAAAAAAAATCCCGAAAAAACTTCATCTTTTTAAATCTGGCGCCACGTAATCGAAAACGGTCTGGATTGGCTGAACTTAAGATGACGTCATGATTTAGTAAATTTCTGTCTATCGTTGACAGAACAGATGACTTTTATCTAGTATCTCGACCGTTCGTGAATCGTGACGTCACGACGCCATATTGTTAAAGATAGCTTTTTGGCGGCTTATTTAAACAGTACATTTTTATTTACTATTTTTTAAAAGAAATACATAATGCAATTTGAAGTAATAGGTTTTTGTGGGCTCGTTAGACACCATTAAATAATCTGAGATGTTTATCAGAAACCAGTCAAATAGCCTATTACTTATACCATTGGAGTTCAAGTTCAATTAAATAGTGATGTGTATAGGTAAAGGTCGCAATCGAAAAATGCAAGAGGTCGGTTAATGCCCATAAGATCAGTTACTGTTGATCTTGTAAAATCGAAAACCCTTAGGTAAACCAATACAGGGAATTTTTACAATATCTTTGAAATTAACCCTGGGCTCAGAAAGACAATACTGTTGCAATCAGATATTTCTAAGCTGAGTAAATACTTGGACATGAAAATAAATAAATTAAATAAAAATACCTACATACCTACCTACACTATATATGTATTGATCAAGATTACAAAAATGGAGATTAAAATTAAAATGGAACTTAAAATTAAAATGGAAATTAAAATAAAAATTAAACTTAAAAACGAAATTAGTTTAAAGTGGAAATTAAAAATAAAATGGAAATTAAATTGGAACTTAAAATAAAAATTGAAATGCTGCCTTAGGGCATCCCTTTTAACTTGAACTTACCTGATAGTAACGTAAAGGTGATAGCGTATAAATACTCCTTGCCATTCTCCCCTGGAGCTTTCGTTATTGTGGAAATGTCAACCTAAAACAACATTATTTATTTATTAAAGTAAACAGCCTATAATGTTCCCACTGCTGGGACACAGGCCTCCTCTCGGTAAGAGACAGTGGGCTATAAATCCACCACGCGGGCCCAGTGTAGGTTGGCGGATGTTACATGACTTCGAATTTTTGGTTCTAGGACATGCCGGTTTCCTCACGATGTTTTCCTTCACCGTTTTGAGAGCATTGGTGATGAAATAATTTACATAAAGTAAAGTACTTGTCTGGGTTCAAACCCATCGACTTACAAGTTGGATCGTGGATCTTTGACAATCGTTACGGGTAGTCAGGAGCCCGAAAGTCTGACAACCAGTCTTACCAAGGGGTATCGTATTATCTAGTAACTGGTTTGTGGAGGTCAGATAGGCAGTCGCTCCATGTAAAATACTGGTATTTAGATGCATCCGGTTAGACTGGAAGCCGACCCCAATATAGTTAGGAAATCTCGCAAGCAGAGTTTACCGCGCAACTAGCACAGGGCCGTCTTTACCCGGGGGTGCAAGGGGTGCCTGGCACCCAGGCGCAGGGTCTTAGGCGGCGCAAGCCGATCAGTTCATCACTGATCACTCATTATAACCGCAACGCTCCAGCGCCTTAACCGCGCGTCACGGCCTCGAAAAAATACAAATTTAAGTTTAATTTATTTTTGTTGGCAAGGGGGGTGCAAACTGATATTCGCACCCCGGCGCCCAATAAGGTTAAGACGGCCCTGAACTAGCATAAAATATAATTAAACAACTTCCCGACATCAATCGTTGGGCAGTTGCTCACCAGACACAACACCCTTTTGGTCGGAGGATCCTCCCTTTTCTATGGAGTGTAAGTGAACTTTACACCCTGTTCCTCATACCTATATAGGTTATGACTGCCCCGTTGGTCTCGTGGTTGCAAGCGCGACTGCTGAGCCCCGGGTCGGACAAAGTGTTATTGGGTTTTCCATTAGGAATTTCTTAGTAACAGTCCGAAGTTTGGAAGTTGGCGGTTTAATACCCCCGTGCCTCGTAAAGCACGTAAAGCCGTTGGTCCTGTGCCTGAACTCTCCCCGGTCGTGTCGGATTGCCGTCCCATCGGACTATGAGATCGCTTTTAGCGAAAAGACCGCCCATTGTGTCACCCTTTGTACAGTTTCTTATGTCTGTAATTTATATGGTGTACATAATAAAGAGTATTCTATTCTATTCTATGTATTCTTGTGCACTATAATATCTCCTGCGTAGGTACCTGGCTAATGTCCATTGAGATTGGCCACCGTGACCGAAAACGGTCGGGGAGGCTATTATTATTATAGGTTCATACCTGAAATCTCACGTGTCTTTGGAACATGGCGGGTGCGTTTGATCCTCTTTTGTATTCCACGCGAAAGGACATCGGACTCAGCACGCTGTGGGATAATTCTGCTATCTGAAAGTTTAATGTTACCGTCAAAATATATTATAGTTAGATAGATAAAGCCCGATTCAAACTTTAGGGCGGCTCCGGGGGCCTACCCCCTTAGCACGAAGTCCGTAGTTTTAGCCGAATTTACGGGCTTTTGAAACTCCGTACCCACTACTTACGGACATCAGTTTAGTTCGGGGCAAAGACTACAATATAATGCTGTAATATAATGCTGGTTCGGGGTCGGAACTAAGAATGATTGACACCACAATTTGACAGTTGTCCCTACTACCACTATAGTCTATAAAAGTACTCTGTGCCTACTACAGAAGTGTTTTTGCCTGTCTGAAAAATTTAATTTGACACTTGTTTTGACAGATCAACTACTTTCAGACCTATACTTTCACAACTACTTTTCAGCATCTTCGTTGACAGACTTATCTAAGACCCCTGAAGTGCGCTACAGATATCGCCATCCAGGAAGACGCGCCCCACTCTTCTTCCTAATCGCTTACTTCCTTCTTCTTCTTCCTGCGTAAGCTTCTACGTCTCAAAAGTCAACTCAAGGTAACAGGTACTTACACTCAAAAAGGCATGTATTAAGTCAGCCTTGACGGTAGCCAGAGGTTTGCCCTTCACCAATGCGGTGAAGGTCTCCTCCTTGTCAGCTGATAAGAGGAGGGAACCGAACCACGACCTCTTCGTCAGCTCCGGAGACGATTCGGGCGTTAAATGGACCTCTTCTGATGATGCTGTGGAGAGATTGAGGTTTTTAAATGACTTCATAAAAGTATTCTATGATGATGTTTAGTAAAAAGGAGTTACGGGTCGTTAGAAGCTCGAAAGTCTGACAACAGTCTTAGCAAAGGATATCGTATTACCCAGTAACTGGGTTGTGAAAGTCAGATAGGCAGTCGCTCCATATAAAATACTGGTATTCAGCTGCGTCCGATTAGACTGGAAGTCGACCCCAACATAGTTGGGAAAAGGCAAGGCAGATTTTTTTTATTTAGGTACCTACACGCCGCCGAGGTTGTAGTTACTGGAGTCGCACCGCAACGTCAACTTCATGGCGTTCGTGGTGCGTGTCTGCCCGTCGTCATGGAAGAAGAAGATCCACGATTGACAGCCGGGACCAACGGGTTGGGTGTGTAAAGATTGGTCACCCATCCACGGACCAACCGCGGCAAGCGTAGCTTAACTTGATCGATCGACCCGTGCGGCTGTCCCTCCTAACTATAATGATCAATGAACCATATTATAGGAATACTTACTCTGCATTTTCCTCCTGTGGAAGCGTGGTGAGCCGAGGAAGGAGTTCTTGATGGTCGCTAGGCGCACGCGCCACGGGGCCGCGGCCCCGCCGCCGCACGGGCCCCCCGGGCACACCGCGCCGGGGGCCACGCCTGGGAACAGACCGATGTTAGAAACCGGACCGATGTAGGTCATCTATGGTCATCTATACAGGATCGAGGGTCAAATTAAATTAGTTAGCGAAACTCTGAAATCCATTAGGTAGTTTTTCGGCAGACGGGGCGGGAGGACTTTGTTTTTAAATATGTAACAATATCACTGTATATTTTTATTTTTAGGTAAACAAAAGATATTACTATTGATATCTTTTGTTTACCTAAAAGGCTGAAAATGATTTACTTACTTTGAATAGTACCTAGGTTGGGGAACAGTGAAGGCTGCGCAGGCGACTGATTACCAGTCGTTGGACCCGGTAGAGATGACCTTTCTCGCACTGTGGAAATAATAATTGAATTATTATAGCCAATTTATAACCATAAACTTACACCTTTTTCCCAGATCTCAGAAATCTCGCCAAAAAAGGATCAGCAGGTCGATTCTGTAAAAATCTCACCGTGAAAAGTTAGGTGATGTGAGTTTGTTTTTGGTAGGAATTGACACTATTGACAGCACACTCCACGCTCACTTCACCTAAGTTTTCACGGTGAGATTTTTACAGAATGGCACGGCAGTGGAGCCATTCAGTAAAAATCTGTCTATAAAGTTCACTTGGCACCTCACTCAAGTGAACGCACACAATTCGAAAGCGAATTTATTTGTTTTAAAAGTAAATCATCGCGGATTCACAACGAGACACCGTTCGGATTTCGTAGTGACGTTTAGAGAATAACACTACTTGTATACTACATAAGCGCATAATGACACTAGTTGATAAAATGGAAAGGTATATATTTTGAAATTAAAAATGAAATGAAATGTTTAAAAAAGCAGTGTTGACCGTAGAACTTGGCGCTCTCTCTACCATGCACATACCTCGATGTGATTGCGAAGGACTGTGCGGTCGCACGGCCACTGACGAGCCCATTATTGGTGATTCATTTATTATAATCACCGCTTCACCAGGCTCGCCACCTGTGGTGATAGTTACTAATTAAGGATCACCATCCATCAAAAAGGCTGTAGTTTTTTGGAACGAAGTTGCTTATCGCGGAAAGGAAAAGGCGTTATCTATACTAATATTATAAAGCTGAAGAGTTTGTTTGTTTGAACGCGCTAATCTCAGGAACTGCTGGTTCGAATTGAAAAATTATTTTTGTGTTGGATATTCCATTTATCGAGGAAGGCTATAGGCTATATAACATCACGCTACGACCCTTAGGAGCCGCGCAGCGTGTGACACCGCGGGGAACAGCTAGTAATATAACGGTGCAAAAAGACACATACCTAGCGAAGCCGAAAGTCACTTGTACTCCCCGTCAGTCATTGTAATCATTTTTAGGGTTCCGTACCTCAATAGAAAAAACTGAACCCTTATAAGATCACTTCGTTGTCAGTCTGTCTGTCCGTCTGTCAAGACCCTTTTTCTCAGGAACGCGTGGAGTTATCAAGTTGAAATTAATAAGTATCAAATACTTGCTGCAATACCTTGAAGTAGTGAAAAAAATCAAACTTCTAAGGGTCAGTTCACACCGAGACGCGACGCGACGCGCATTTTTCAAGATAGAAATACAATTACAGACCTTATCTACTACACAAAAAGGTACAGGTAGACACTGAATTGTGTACCTTTTAGTGTAGTATAAGTTCCGTTTATGCCGCATATTTTGACACTCGCACAAGGGAACCAAAACCTATAGGGTACTTCCCGTTGACCTAGAATCATGAAATTTGGCAAGAAGAAATGTCATGTAGCACAGTTAAAGGAAAAATATATCCGAAAACCGTAAATTTGTAGTTACATATCTACAAATATGTACGGGACCCTCGGTGCTCGGGGAACAAGAAATTTCACGCGCACGAAGTAGGGCAGAAGCTAGTAAGTACAGTCAACAAAAGGGATAAGTATGCAGGATCGTCGGATATAGTTGAAGTTTAGTAAGAAACCGATGGATGTTTTCGACTGAAAATTAATTTGATAAATGAGCTGTTTGTTAATAAAATTAAAGTTTAAGAACATCCATCGGTTTCTTACTAATCTTCAACTATATCTGACACTCCTGCGTACTTATCTCTTTTGTTGACTGTACCTCGTTAGAGACTGTATAGTTAGCATATAGTTGAAACTTACTTATATTTAGACTTATTGTAGGTCCTGTAGAGTTTGCTCTCTGGTGATGATGCTCTCGAACTGATGGAGACGCTGAAATTAAATTTATTTATTTGTATAAACAAAGTGTTTTTTTATATACCTAACCCATAACTCTAGGGCCTGGGGTATGAATACTATGAATGAGACCATATCAAAGAATCAACTGGCATACCTATTATATGATAATATGAATTATTTTTCAAATATCTTTTTTTTTTGTTTTTATTTTTCATACAAAATAAAACAGCCTTACGTAAAATATGACAACGTCGCATTTTCTTAGCTTTAAATAATTATGATGATTGGTTTGAATGACAATAAATTACCTTCTCGTATATAACAATGAAACTTAGATAAATTCTTTGCCCATAATCAAAATCTGATCGTCTTGAACTTGAATTCATTCAAAATCTCGTCTAGTTCTAGTAAAACGAGATTCATGTTCATGCTTGCTTTTAACCACTTCACAGTTCGTTAATTTTCTAAAAACGGAACAAAATTCCAACCAAATTCAATGATTTTGCGTTGAGTACAAAGACAGTGAACAGAATTATATTATGTATCTTACGGGTCAAACGGGGAATTCTGAGGGGACGGCGCGTACGCAGTCCCCACTATCAAAAATTACGCATCCGAGTTATCCACATTAGGGATAATCGCAGGGGTCAACCCAACCGCAGTGCAATGGGAAGGCCTCGCCCTGGGGGAACCGCCTTCTTGATCACGGTATCCCCTATGCCAGGTAAGTATGATTTAACTACAATAACGCGCGAAGGTCGTTCAACGGCGGAGAATCTTGACACCGCGACTCAGAATAGTGACGTAAATGTACAGCGCCGTCTAGTTTGAAATTTGGAACTAAAGTGAGCGCCGGCCATACAAGGCTTTTAGCGCTCCAATGACGTTAATGGGGCACTGTTCGTAAACATTTTGTGAAATGCGTATGACAGATTGATAAATTTATTGACATGATTGTTTTGAAAAAGGGGAATTATAAAACGATCGAATAAAAAAAAGCTTAGCGACTGATGATGAGATACTGTTTTAATAACTTGAGCGGTATGAATTTGAGTAAGCGAAAAATTAACTAAACTAACGACGAATATTAATTAATATTAAAATCCAGAACGAGCTTACAAAAAGTGGGTTGTAATTAATCCATTTCAGATATTAAAATTCTAGCCGTGCGACTAAATTACTAAGTGAGCGACTAGAAATACAGGGGTGTGTCACGTTTAATATAGAAACATACACATAGGATACAAGACACACACACACACACGACATAGGATGCAAGAGCAAGCGAAGGGCACCCCGAGGTTCGGTTGTGTTAGGTTACTTTAAACCCTTTACACAGAAATAGGGGCCCCGCGAAGCGGGGCTCCGTCGACATAGGATGCAAGAGCGAGCCAAGGGCACCCCGAGGTTCGGTTGTGTTAGGTTACTTTAAACCTCTTCATTTTGTATTTTAAGTAACTCAAATTAATGTTTGTAAGTTGCTGTTCTGTTGATTTCTCGTCACTCGCAGTCAGTCGCCCACTTAGTAATATTAAATCGTAAATTAATTATGTTTGTCACTTAAAACTTTAATTTACAGTCACTCGTTTAAATACTACCCTTTGAAAAACAAGATGGCGGCTTTAGTTCCGATTTTAGCCACGCGCGAAAAGATCTTTCTACGGTAGTGTTGCCTAACTAACGATAGTTGATCTATTATTAATAGTATCACAACTCAATACTATTGCTCTTCATCAATAGTATTAGGTACGTCATGTCTGACGATTCGATACTATTTCGATAGTATTGTAAAATTCCAATACTATCGATAGCCATATCGATATTGTTACTAGTTTTCGAGGTCACGATACCATTGAAATACTATCGAGAGTCAATCGATAGTTGAGCAACACTATTGTACGGCTTTACAAAGCTCCGTGAAACATTGATCCATGCAAAATGTTTTTTTGTTGGTTAGGACATTTTTCATAATACTCAGTCATCATTTGAAAAAATAGCAGAGTGGCAATAATTCTCGTAATTTTAGGAACGTTCACAATCTGATCTCAGTCTGAATCTGTCAAAAATACCTCTAATTTTCCTACATTTTTGACAAGTTTTAACATTGACTGTCGCTGAGATGAGATTGTGACTGGATTTTGAACGTTTTAAATTACGGAAATTGGCCTTCAGATTTGGTATAAATTGAAATTAAATAAATACCCAACGGTGATCCAGGAGTTGCAGGTGTACCTCCTAAAGATGACACCCGATGTGGAGTGTGACCAGCTGAATAAAAGATAAAAAAGTGAAAATTGTTTATTCATAATCAATAATATTATTATTGCATTCCTTAATTAAGATGTTACAAAAAAGGCTTATAGCTTGGACCAATACAAGGACCCTGTTAGGACACAGTGACTGGACTAAATTAAAAAATAAAACCATTACTAATTAAAATCAAAGTACTTATTTTTTATTTACTTATTTAGTAATATTGGCAGGTACCTGTAGATTATAAATTATTATAGCATTTATTAATATTTACTGAGATCCGTATATTGTTTTATTTTAACATTATTTATTTTTAATAGAGAGATCATGTTGGTGTGTTTTATTTATTTGAACGTCAGTTTTTGCATCAGGTTTAAAACGATTATTTAGATAGGTGTAGTGAACCTAGCCAAGTTTTGAGTTGAGCTACACGATTACTGGCAAATGCTTATACTGACTGGACTGGTCCACTCAAATCTGTGTTGTACTTTCCTCAAAAGACCATTTCAGACATCAATCTATATGGTCGTCTTCACATGTCTGACCAAGATTATGTCTGGACTTTAAAAGAGACTGTGACCTCTGAGTTTGTTTCGGCCTTTCTTCCAGGGTAGTCAGATAGGAAACGTCGACCTCATCTAGCTTATTTTTATTTTTTATAACATGACGTGTAAAAGTGATTCTGATAGCCCATACAGAATAAATAATTTCATTTCATAGTATGTAGTTATTTCAGTTAATAAGGTAATAAGGGGTTGGCATATCCGTGTGGATAAAACCCCATTTTGATAACAAATAATAAAAAAATATATAATGTATACTCACTTGGAGGGCTGGCGGGTAGTTGTGGGGAGCTCCGGCCCTCGCCGCGACGCCCCGAGGCAGACCTGCTGCGACCAAACCTGTGCTCAAACCTCGGATATTACACACACTACTACTCATCTACTGTAGCTACCAACAAATGGCATGATGATGATACTGGCCTCAATTATGATAAAACGAACCAACCCATTTCTGAAGTAACTATTTATTTATTTACGAGTGGCCCCCACAGGAGCGTTTTATCGGTCGATAATATCGGATGCGTTACTGCGATAATGCGTCTCGATACCTTGCCACACAGCTGCGTTTTTATCGTCCGATATTTCTAACGTGTGCGTGTAACCAACACTATAATAGGCCCCCTGCCCGCGCTACGCGTTACTACCACGGAATAGATAAATAAGGTTTATCTATTCCGTGGTTACTACGTTATTAACGCAGGTGTGTGTAATATCGTATGCGTCCTAATACAAAATGTTCTAAGAACTCCTATCGCAATTTAGCAGGACGGAGGAACGCAAGCGTCCTACTTCTATTGCGTCGTTAATTCGTTATTATAGCAGCAGTGTGTAACTTCGTGGCTTTCCTAATACAAAATGTAGGTACTGAAAACAGATAACGCATCCGATATTATCGACCGATATTAGCGCACCTGTGGGAAAGAGCATTAGAGTAGGTGCCAACAGAAACTCAGAGTTGACAAGGATCTTTGAATGATCACAGATGCGGCTCGCTTTGGCGTAACTGAGTCCAAATGATCTTTATGAAGTTGGTGGTGTACTTGTAACACTTGGACGCAAAGTAGGGTAATGCCAGACATGGAAGAAGCAGGTATACAGGGTGGTAGGGACGAAGCGCAACCTGTCCATGGATTCAGTACATGATTCTGAAGCCCCATACGTTGAAATTTTTCGACGATTATAAAAAAAAAGGTGTTCCGTACATTTTGACCGCGTACATATTTTTTGCACTAAGGGTCTAAAATCATTGTGTTGGTTTCAGTTTGCGCGTTGATGTCCCAGTCATCCGGTATGGATGGTACAGTCCTGTCACCTTTATTTCATTATTTTATCTCTGACAGCGACCTTAAAGGTAATGAAAATAAAGGTCACTACTGTGATGCAAAATCACAGGTTAAATTACTGTAAAAGGACTATAGTTCTTGGCGATGAGGTAAGGATACAGGCGATTGGCAATTTACTTCATCACTGCATTTATGCAATGCTGATTATGCTGACACAGGGCAATAGGTAATAGGGAATATGCATGTATTTAAAAAAATATTATTTTTCGATAGTTTACATTGCCATTATAACACTAGTTTCACTGTAAGTACCTACTAACATTCAATGGATTTAAAAGTCTGAATTAAAAAGTTGTTATTTTTATTTTATATAAGTTTAAAATAGTTAAAAATATACAACACCAAAATAAGCAGTTGAAAGTACTTTAAAAAAAAAAAAAAAAAATAACCAACCGATACGGGCACCTTAAATTCCCTCCATTGTCGCTTGGAGTGACGTCATAGTAGACATTGACAACCTTCGATCAATATTGATCGAAGTTGACAACTGACTGAATCGCAAACACTCATAAAAAACACATTGACATTTATTGTTGACTTTCACGTCTCACGGAGCAATGGCGTCACTTTTCAAATATTTAAAGTTCCACCTGTTTTATTGCACTTTTTAAAAATTAAATTCTTCAGAAATATTGATGGAAGCATATTTCTGAAGTAATACTGTTTATTAAAAAAATATATTTGACCCTTATTTGAATCGCATGCATATTCCCTATTAAAGTTTTGGCTCTGCTTACCCATTTCTGCGCTTAATGAAAGCTGGAAGTGGGAACCGAATCGGCGACCACGTTACATTCGATTCATTTTCACATTCCGCATATTTTGTGTTGTCAGAGCTAAAATATGTCTTTGTCATAAATTCATGACAAAGAAAGGTTTTTAACGTGTTTAACAAGTATGTAGAGTAGTTTAGACTTTACTGTGGATAACCCGCAAAATTAAATTTTTCATACATTTTTTGCAATTTGCAGGTCAGTGTCATTAAAATATGATTGGCGAGCGTAAATATGACTATACAGAATTATAATCATTACAATTATAATAATAAATGTATACAATTTAACTCTCTAAGTTCATATTAAAATCCTATTGAATGACTATTTCATGAAAACTATCAATCAAAAAGATTACATTAACTAAGAAGGTTATATTGATGATTTTAATGATTGTTCAACATACAAACTGACACTGACATGTAAATTACAAAAAAAAGAAAACTTAACATTTGAATTTCGCGGGTAACCTAGCTAGCACATCTCCCTTGATATATTTTTTACCAACTTGTTGGCATACAAAGAAAGACAAACAAAAATCTTATTGAGAACTTAGCGGTAAACTACCGTGCACCCAAATTATAATGTCAGTAATTGTTGATCTGTGTCTAAGCCTAGATGACTGGTCAGCGGGATTGTCCGAAAGGGTTACCGCTGGCCCGGAACATAAAGGGCTAAGGAAGGAACACGGGTGCGTTTTAGTCAGTAAGAGTCTGACACTCTCTTCCGCTCCACCCAGAGCGGGAGGGGTCACTTGATGATTTCCATCCAAAAAAAAAAAAAACCTAGATGACTGCTTACCCTCATAACGAATAACTTGAAGGAATGAATTTGGACTTCGTACCTATACTGTGATCTTCGAGGCGTTATGGGTGAGCCCTCGCTGATTTGACCAAAGTGTGCCGACTGCCCGTTTACCTGAAATACGAAATAAGTACAAAAATCATCTTTACTACTATAAAAATATGATTTATTTTGCATAGCATATGTGAACAATACAGCGGCAATAATAGCAATGGCTTTTATTTTGACAGTTCATGTTCAACAACATTCATTGTGTTATTTACGTTGTTGAGCTTACAATTTTTTCGAACTTATGAAGCAATGGATTAGCAATATCCTTCATAATGATTCCGATTGAGATATATTGTGTTAATACGCAACTAGGAAAAAATAAAATTTTTACAATTTAGTTTTTTTCAGAAAAAACAAATCATATGCAGGGGCCACAAGCACAACATACAGTTTTAAAAGCGTTTACGCCGTACGGCATTTCACACAAACATTTTCGAAAAATAATGTTACAGCCAAATTAGACCGATTTTAAATTTTCCATAAAACAGAGAATTCCAGTTATCTTTTTTTAAATAAGACATTTCGTAAATTTTCTCTACTAACTTTTTAGACCTTTGTATCCTGCTTATGCGTATGAAGTTTCATTAAAATCGGTTTATTCATTTCGAAAAATAACGGCTTGAAAGTTTGTATGAAATGCCGTACGGCGTAAACGCTCTAAAGTGTAACAATTTCATTGCTAAATTATTGTACCTACGTTTTTAATTTGTTTCATTTTATTTTTCTAAGGAGCCTATAAATCTTTGGTTTTCAATCGTTTGTTATTCTACGGGTCACATCAATGAAGAATAGAGAGATCAAGCGAAGAGCCAACAGCTTAACACTTTGCCCGACCCAGGAATCGAACCCAGGATCAGGATTCCAGGCTCAGCAGTATAAAGGCGTGCATGTAATACTGCGTGCCACTTCTTTGGGCCTTGCAGTTCGAGCGACGGTACAGCCCCAGACTCCCCTCCCCAGAACATCAATGAACAGGTCCATACCAATGTCCTTACCCGGCAGGTGTCGAGCCTCTTGCGCGGCGGGTCGGGCGGTGCGGCGGGCGCAGCGGGGCGCGGCTCGTCGTCACGCGCCGGTCTCCGCCGCTTGCGCTCCAGCAGTAGGAAGTAGATCACTTTCTCTGTGTTGTGGCTGTGGAAAAATAATAAAAGTCGGTTATCAATCATCAGAATTTGAACGTCAAAAATTATAAACAACAGCCCCTAGAAATGCTCTCACTATTTCCTAGTTTTTGAGCTTGAAAGAAGTGGAGCAAAAATCTCCTCAGCAACAAGATAATTGATTCAAAAGAGAAAATGTAAGCAATTAGGCTAGCATCGAAACGTTATAGCACGTTTTATTGAATACATGATTATACGCAATGATATGGCCTGCAGATCTGGTAGTGCCGTGTGACGGGTCGTTGAGCTCCCTTAAATAAGGTTGAGCTACACGATTACTGATGCATGCATGTTGTCTGTGGAGACAGGTCAACCCAAAGCCGCAATGGCTCTTTCTTCAAAAGGCCTCTCCAGACATGGCCCTGCATTTTAGACTCGCATAAAATCCTAACAATATAATGTCCTCTGAGTTGGTTTCGGCCTTTCTTCTTAGTTATCAGACAGCTAGGAAATGCCGGCGCCGTCTAGTTTTAAAATATTGACTAAGTAACAAAATATTGACGTCTAAACATGTCCTTTAAGATCTACATACAGAAATAAACACTTCATTTCACGTTAGTAATCGGTAGTAATACGATTCTCGACTACTCTCATCCGGCTGCTACCAGCTATCGTGCGAAGAACGCCGCTCTACCTAGCTTGAGTACTTGAGCTACCTAAAGTTTTCACACATAACACTTTTAGAAGTGACTTGAAATACTGGAACGGTGGAACCCCTGTCTCGCACCCACTTGTCTCGCATACACTGCCTGTAAATGGTTTAATTGAAATAAATGCTTTGAGTTTGAGTTTGAGTTTGACTTACAATCTTCTGCACCAAAGCAACAATTAACACCAAAAAAACTCACTGTGGACTCAATAACTCCTGTATAAGCTTCTCTCTCTGCTTAAAGCAGCCCAGGCTACAGATAGCCTGCAGCACATCCGGGTCTATAGCCTCAGCAGACGGCAGCACCCTGGTCTGGACCACCTCCATCATTGGCAGCTCTTGTTCCAACTCTCCACGGCCTCCGGCTGTCACCCACGGGTGTCGGGTGATTTCTGCTAACTGGGGATGAGAAAGATGGTTAATTTTGGTATATATCATCAAACATGATATTTCATTTGAATTGTAAGTGACTGTGCTGTTGGTGTGCTTATTATAAATAAATAAATAAATAATTTTTTTATTATGTTTAGATATTGATTCCTATCACGTCGCCTGAGGTTCCCTAGCAAATTTAATTTAACCCTGCATAAACGGTTTTTTTTTCTTACCGTCATCCGTTTCTCAGGGTTTACTTCTATCATCCCTCGCAGAAGCTGTTGGCAGTCAGGAGGGACGAAATGTGGTACATGGAACACGCCACGTTTTACCTGAAATAGAACATGAGTAGGTAATGTAGTATCAAACTTGTCTGGCGCACTGCCGTGCACCCAGATTTAATTAAATAAAATCTGATTTCTGTCCAAGTTCGTATTGTTTTGATAAAAATATAGATATGTTTACATCTATACTTTGTATTCAAATATTTAGACAGGTAAAAATAACAAAATTAAATTCTAACATAACTAAAACTATACATTGTAATAATACAAAACATTTTGATTCGTTATTCCGAATATTTTCCGACATTCACGCGAGCGAATACGCGGGCAAAAACTAGTAAAGTAATAATTATAGGGCGGGAAAACATAAAAAAAAACTTTAAACTACCCTACTACTACTACTACACACATCAAAAGTGTCTAGGGATCAAGCATTTTTATGCGGATTTCTTGAGATTGAGATGTGGCTTTGTAATAAATTTATGATTTTATAAATTTATATGGATCCTTTTTGGTGCATTTCATAATTTGAATCAGGAACTGTGAATCAAATTCGAGTAAAAGATGAAAATCAGCTGTCAATATTTTCCCTATAAAAACATACAACGCATTGAAGACATTATTAGTGCTACTGTTTCCCTACTACTGATTAAACCAACGTTATTATGGAGCGGCGACGTCATTTAAGCAGGGAAGAAATGCTCAGAGCCGTGGGAATGATAGAAGCTGGTTCCTGGCAACGTACTGTGGCTTTAGCTCTGAATACAAGTCAGAGTGTTATCAGTCGACTTTGGACACGTTACCGAAGCACTGGTACCGTGGCTGAGCGCCATGGAGGACGGTATCGCTGCACCACACGGAGACAAGACCGATACATTCAAATCTTAACTCGAAGAGCTCCAACAATAACCGCCATGATGTTAGCCGTGAGGCTTCATCACTCTTCAGGGAACTTAATTAGCGACCAAACAGTCAGAAACCGCTTGCATGAAGTGAACCTTCATTCCCGAAGACCGCTACGGGTACCACCTATAGCAATACACAATCGTAGGATTCGATATCAATGGGCTCTTGAACACAGAAATTGGGCAGAAGAACAATGGCGTTTCGTGTGCTTTTCTGATGAGTCTCGTTTTGGTATGAGACCGGATACAAGACGTATACGACACTGGAGAACCCCTGGACGCCAACAGCGATTAAAATCCTGCCAGGAAGTCCATCCTTATAGTGGTGGAACCATCATGGTATGGGCGGGTATTTGGATCGGCGGAAGAACTGAGTTGATTTGGATCAGAGGCAACCTCAACGCTCAAATTTATGCTGAGACGATTGTATCAGACGTCATCGTTCCTCTACAAGTGCAAATCGGTCCCTTATTTCAGTTAATGCATGATAATGCACGACCGCACACCGCAAGAGTTGTAAGACAGACTCTCGCCGCAGCTAACATCAATGTCCTGCCCTGGCCTGCTCAGTCGCCAGACTTGAACCCGATTGAGCATGCATGGGATATGCTACAGAGAAGAGCTCTGCCGAATATGGAGGGTATCCAGTCGCAAGAAGACCTTTTTTTGTTGTTGCAACGAACATGGGCGGCCATTCCACAGCGTGATTTGGATGAACTCATTTTGAGTATGCCAAACCGATGTTCTTGTGTTGTTAGTGTTCGCGGTAGAAACACGGATTATTAATTGCTTAAGTTACCCAATAAAATTTTAAAGAAAACTGTTATTTCAGTCTTTTTTTCGAACTTTTGTGTTAGTGGTTCAAATGTCAAAAATCCCTTTATTAGGAAAATGGCAAATTTCTTTATTAATGCAAAGGTGACTTGGTTTATCGTTACTGTGACAAACGAAAACACTTTATTTGATGAATCCTTAAAGAAAATTTTAATTAATATCAATCAGGAGAAAAGTTATTGCAAAAATATATGTTGATCCCTAGACACTTTTGATGTGTGTACTTTACTACTTTAAGCAATACCGTACCTACCTACTAAATGGTGAAAATGACTTAAAATTATTTTATAATATTAGTTACAGTGCTTCAAGGAACTTTTGCGCTCGAATGACGTTCACAGGGAGGCGTTGCCGTTGGTGAAATGTATCAAAATGTATTGAATAAACAAGATGACGAGAATAGTACCGATTTTGACCACGCGTCAAAAGCTCCTTGACATCTCTGCTTTACTTCCAGTGGCCTTAGTGTGAGTTTTTTCACTCACGTTCGATTGCGAGCGCGTTAGAATTTTATATGGAAAAAAGTTATAGCGCCATCTGGTGGTCACTACGAGAAACCTCATTTCCCATACAAAATTCTAACGCGCTCGCAATCGAACGTGAGTTTACGTGAGTCGAAAAAACTCACACTAAGGCCACAGGTCTTTAGCGTAAACCTTCGATCAATAATAGTACTATTATTGATCGAAGGCGTAAACCATTGACTTTAGTACTTTGGCGTAAACACATAGAAAAAAATTATTAGATACCTTTTCAAGTAATTGACGTAAATTATCATCGTCGAAGGGTAACGCACCGACCAGCAGTGCGTATAGGATCACCCCACACGACCAAACATCGGCGCGCCGACCGTCGTATTTTTCACCCTGAAAGATAGAAATAATTTATTTTTAAAATTCAAATGATTAAAATTGTGAAGTCATAATATTATTGAGCTGTATACATTGTAATTCAAAGTAAAGATAAACCTATTTATTCCAATTTGACAAGAAGCGTGAAGATATTGCAACCCACAGTCGAAACTTTTGGTTATGATTTTTTTAGTCTGTGGGTTATAATAAAGTTCCTGCAAGAACGTGGAAATGAAATTAATTAATGTCGATAAAGTATTTCTTTTATTTAAATTACACAATAATATTTACCATATATAGAACTGAGACCATAATTATAACCAATATTTTAATTTAAAAAATTAATATCTAACATTTGCTTTTGCAAAGTGGTTTCGTGGAACAGAGTAATAAGACGTAATCTTTCGTAAGTTGGCAGCGTTGTAAGACTTTAGTGTGGCAACCTAAGTGAAGATTTCCCGTAACTAGGGTATCGCTTTCGTGATGAAAACAATTCTCGTCAATACTTAAAAACTTTATAGGAATATTTTTACTTTTCAAAACGATTTTCGGGAACATTTACAATATAGTATGGTAAGTATCAAAGAAATCATGAATTTTCATCTATCTTTTGAGTTAATCTTCTCATTTAGAACCAATAAGGACAGTACAATCAGCTACACTTTTTTAAGATTTATACACCTAATTATTTACTGCTTAATTTGTAAATTAAACAATATTTTTTCTATCACATTATAAAAATAATGTCAATGTCGTGGTTTATTTTTACGTTATTTTTACGGGCTTTTCATTTCGAATTATAGCAACATTCCTGTTATGTCAAACCAACTTTAAACGGCCGAGTATTATCCGACCAAATACGGCAGATACCAACTGTCAGTCGTTACACGAGACATCGGCATACAAACCTCACGTGCTAGAAAGAGATCACAAACCTCGCAATTCAATAATTGAAATGTTTGTAACATATTGATAATTCATGAACGATCCGAACGACCGTTGCTTTGATTTCATCAATCCGTTGAAAAATATAATTTGTGATAGTGTATGTGATATCAAAATACGTACAGAATGAAGTCCGCTAAATCGAAACAAAGATTAAACGACATGCGAACGCCAGCTCGGAGTAAACAAAATCTAATGGGGGAGAGAGATCCGGTACAAGTTTATTGCCGACTACGACCTATGCAAAGAGACTCTGATTCACCATGTATGAAGATAATTTCACCTACTATGGTCCTCCTGACGCCTCCTGCAACAGCTATAAGCTACAGAAACGAGAATGCGAAGACTATGAAGTATACTTTCAAAGAGGTATTCCCGCCAGAAACGAATCAACAAGAAGTCTTCGATAAAGTTGCGTTACCGATCGTAGAAGGCCTAATAAAAGGTAAAAATGGTTTATTATTTACTTATGGTGTCACAGGCAGTGGCAAAACATTCACAATGACAGGTGAACCGCAAAATTGCGGCATTCTACCAAGATGTTTGAATATTATCTTCAAAACTATAAACGACTTCCAAGCACACAAGTACATCTTTAAACCTGACAAAATGAACATGTTCGATATTCAAACTGAGGCGGAAGCCATGTTGGAGCGGCAGCAGGAGCTCCACAAATTTAAAACTGGAAAGAAGAACAATTCAAATCCAGATTTAGCTATGTCATCATCAGATGTAACCAAAATTGAGGGTATTAATGAAGATAATCAATATGCTGTCTTTGTAACTTATGTAGAAATTTATAACAACAGTGTGTTTGATTTACTTGAAGATGGGCCTCCAATAAGTAGAAACTTGCCTGTAAAGATCATCCGCGAAGATGCAGCACATAACATGTATGTTCACGGAGTAACTGAAGTAGAAATTAAGTCTGCTGAGGAAGCTTTTGAAGCATTTTACTTGGGTTTGAAACGAAAACGAATGGCGCATACTTCATTAAACGCAGAGTCAAGTAGAAGCCACTCAGTGTTCACAATTCGATTGGTGCAGGCACCGGTAGATGAGATGGGAGAAGCTGTGATCCAAAATAAAAAGTTTCTCAACATAAGTCAGCTTAGCTTAGTAGACTTAGCTGGCAGTGAACGCACTAACAGAACTAAGAACACTGGTCAACGTCTACGAGAAGCTGGTAACATTAACAAGTCTTTGATGACACTCAGAACTTGTCTGGAAGCATTACGAGAAAATCAGATCAGCGGGGCTAACAACATGGTGCCATACAGAGAGTCAAAGATTACTCATTTATTCAAGAATTTCTTTGAAGGAGAAGGGCAAGTACGTATGGTTGTGTGTGTTAACCCAAGAGCTGAAGATTATGATGAGACTCTCCAAGTGATGAGGTTTGCGGAGATGGCTGCTGAGGTTGAAGTGGCTAAACCACAGATTATTGACATAGGTGCTAATATTGGGTTGACATCAGGCCGTCGTAAGGCTAACAGACTATTCACAACAGCCCGGGACAACATGGTCAGGCCGGAAGCCAAAGACTTAGAGATGGACCTGGGCCTTGTCTACAGTCTTGGACCTGACTTCCCAAGTCTAGAACTGAACAGTTCTCAAGCAGCACACATTATCAAAGAACTCATGGCCCATTTGGAGATGAGGATTAGCCGACGCGAAATTCTGAAACGCAGCAAAGCTATCAAAGACGAAAGGTTGAGGTCTGCTCTATTGGACCTTGAAAAGGACTCCTTGGAAATCAGGAGCGAGAATGCTTCATTGCGTGGACAGTTGGCAGCATCTGAACGCAGGGTGAGAGCTCTAGAAGAACGCTTGACCTCTACTGAAAACGCATCACTAACACATCAAAGGAAATTAAACGAACTGACAGAGTACACATCTTCATTGAAAAGAGACTTGCAAGAAAAAGAGATGATGCTTTGCCAGAACAAATTCGACAAAGAAAAACAAAAGAAGATTCTAGAAAGGAAATACAATCACAAGATTGCAGCTGAACATGAGAAAGCGAAAGAAATAAATTCCGAGAAGGAACGACTGAGGACCGCTATCGAAGAAAAAGAGAACAGACTAAGAATAATAGCTCATGCTCTTAACCGGGGAGACAATGATGATTTCAACAAGCTTACAGGAGAAATGGGTGCACAGACAAGCGACCGAGATGGAAATTTTACTCCAGGGTCAACACCCAGAGCTTTACCAGCCCATCTGCTTACCCCATTCAGCTCTGTACCACAGACAAATCACAACCAAAGAGAGACACTGACACAGAGAGACACGCCATCGTCATCCCGTCGTGGCATAGCCATTGCCAATCCCAGACACCGTCGCTCTATCTCCGCCGACGGCCGAAACTGGGTCGAACATGCTCCCAACAAAATAGTCCCCATGGGTACAGTAATGAAGCCAAACATTGTCAACAGTAAGGTCATCAATAAGTTAACAAGTGTCAAAGACATAGCCAACTCTAGGACGTCGAAATACTGTCTGATTTCCCAAGAACAGGACACTGATGGGGAGTTAGAAACAAAATTGTATAAGGGCGACGTGGTTCCTACATGTGGTGGAGGTGCTCAGGTGATTTTCAATGATGTTGAGATGTTAAAACAATTCTCTCCGACACGAGAATCTTCTCAGTCGCACTCCAACCGTCAGTCTGGTACCAACTGTGCCAGACATTCTGGCAAGCGTCGGGACACAAATAACTCTCCACCGCAGACACCTTCAAATACGAGCAAAAAGCAAAGAGTTGATGATGACTGATTTTAGATACTGGTAAGATGTTTTCGCCATTTTCTTTGTTTGCATTCATCTGGGATTCCTGATCTAATTCACTTGAAAATGTCATTGATTGATAAAAATTCTCACCAAAAAGTTTGGTACAAAAAAATTCTTGATCAGGAATTTCGGATGTATGTCTCTGGTTATTATTAATTAATATGATTATGATAAATTGTGTGAGATAGTTAGAAAGTTTGTTGTTGTTTCTAAGTTCTGTTAAAAGTTATATTAACATTTTGATTAGTTCAGACCCGACTATTTAAGCCTAGAATATTGTAACTCATCTAAGAACCCTAGAACATTTAGTTAAAAAAATATGTAGGTAGGTTTTACTGTGATTTCTTTATGTTGCAGTGTGATTTTAGGTTTTACATATTTTCAAAGATTTAATCCCTCTCAAAAACCTACCCATTATTTTTGGGTTAATTGCTAGCAGCTAGAAAAAACTGTACCTCTTAGTAAACCCCAGTTGGGTAAAATTAACACATAGATATTAATTAGTTTATTAACTTTATCATCACAGTTTTAGTGGTATTTTTAGGAACTAAAGCTATGGTTTTCTAGGAGAACGGTGCCCGTCATTTAATAACGGCGGTCATAATAAAAATCTGTAATTTTCGCCAGTACCTATTTGACATTGTGCAGTCAAAAAACGCCCCAATTAGATATTTTGTTATAATCGTAATACATTGAATTTGTGGGAGAAAATTGTAGTCAGTTTACAAATCTACTCACGCACATAGTCGCACACGGTCTCTAACGTAGTAGGTACTTCGTTCATTTTGGTTTGTTTTGACTATACAGCGAAAGAGTGACTGTAATTCACATAGTTTTAGTTATTTTTCGGATAAAAAATTACCTATATTAAAAATGTCAGAAATCACTTCAGGAAACGATTCTAAACAAACCACTTCTATAGTGAGCATCAATTCGGTTACACATTGTATAGACATCCGTTTTAATAGTCGTTACGGGTAGTCGGAAGCCCGAAAGTCTGACAACCAGTCTTACCAAGGGGTATCGTATTATCCAGTAACTGGGTTGTGGAGGTCGGATAGGCAGTCGCTCCATGTAAAATACTGGTATTCAGATGCATCCGGTCAGACTAGAACCCGACCCCAACATAGTTGGGAAAAGGCTAGGCAGATGATGATTGTATAGACAGCCATTTTGGTGTGACCGTTCGCCGCTTTCTTAGGAAACCAAAGCTAATTAACTAGTTAATTAATATATCTAACACCTAAGTTTTGTTAAGATTTCTAACTTTATAGTTGTAGAATTTTTCTATTAAGTACATTTTGAAAACTTCTTAAACCCTTTAGTGTTGGTTGACCATCTGATTTTTCATTCAATGCCCGAATTTCCTAGAAAATAATATTTAAAAATAGTAAACTTGACATTGGGGGCTTGTGGCTAAGTAATACCAGCCGCACGGATCGATAGATCAGGTTAAGCTACGCTTGCCGCAGTTGGTCCGTGGATGGGTGACCATCTTTACATACCAAGACCTGTCCGTGCCTCGGAAAGCACGTTAAGCCGTTGGTGACGGTGGTCATTCGTGGATCTTCGACAGTCGTTACGGGTCGTCAGAAGCCTGAAAGTGTGACAACCAGTCTTACCAAGGGGTATAGTATTACTCAGTAACTGGGTTGTGGAGATCAGATAGGCAGTCGCTCCATGTAAAATACTGGTACTCAGCTGCATCCGGTTAGACTGGAAGCCAACCCCAACATAGTTGCGAAAAGGCTAGGCAGATGTTGAGTAAACTTGATATTACAAATGAATAATGATTTAGTCGGCCAATTTATGAAGGGTAGAAGAAGACTTCACAAAACACGCTTAAAAGGGCTTGTGATTTTTAATTTTTGATTCTGAAGACATTTTGACTGTGATTCAAATAAATTTGCTCATTGTACAAGTGCATACCATTTTTTTTGTTACATTGTGAAACTGGTTTCATTGACAATGCTTTATTTTGGTTGTGGTGCTCCTTGTGGCTAATCGGATAAGTACAACTAATTATATATTTTTTTAGTTAGCCTATGTTGTGTCCCACTGCTGGGCAAACGCCACCCTTTTTACAAGCTTTTATATAAACTTGCAATGTTCGTATGCAAGTTGTCCTTTTCAAAATTTGCAAGTTAAATTCGACCAACTTCCTAGTGTTTGATTGAGCTGATCTCTGGCCCTGTTGGCCCTACAAACGTTATCAGATCGTCACACCAACTTCGTCGTGGTCTACCTCGACGGCGATGTCCTCCCTCAGGCGTCCAGTGAGTGATAATCTTTGCCCATCATAATTACCATTGTAAGCAAAAAAACAAAAGTCTGTACAAAGTAGTCATTGCTTGCCCCCTTTTTTTCTTTTCGGATTGGAAATCATCAAATGACCCCCGCCCGCTCTGGGTGGAGCGGAAGGGAGTGTCAGACTCTTACTCACTAAAACCCACCCGTGATCCTTCCTTAACCCTTTATGTTCCGGGCCTGCGGTAACCCTTTCGGACAATCCCGCTGACCCGGCAGGCTTCGGGCCCCTTCCTCGATGCTGACATCTTTTTGAGGCGCGCGTGGAACATGTACGCGCCGTCCGGCACGGGCCAGGTCCTGATCGGACGGGGAGCTACCCATTACTCTCCGCCGACAGGCCCGCGCCTACGGTGGCCGGGAGTCGTCATGCGGCTCCCGACGCCCGGAGCGTCTACCGCGGCGGCTGGGACGGGAGGCTCTCTCCCTGAGCCGTCCCGCCACGTCCTTCGCTAGCATGACTGCTTCGCAGAAGCTTGCATATTGCTTGCCCCTTAGGGCCGGATTTTTGATCCGTAGTTAACTCAACGAATTGTTAAAAATAGTAACTAATGGTTTAATTTTGGCAAAATGTGTTTTTAGATCAATTGTTTGTCTTTGAATTGTCTTTTTGAATTACTTTCGAATTACTTACTATTTTAAACAATTAAGAATTAAATAGATATGGTCTGTGCTCAATGGGATTCTCCATCAACAAAAACCATGAACCTCCATACAAACTTTCATCCCATTTGATTTTAATCGCTTTAGGAGAAGAATTTCCAAAAATCATTCCTTAGTGCTCACTTTCGTAGTTTTAAGGAATTCTTGTGCACAATTTAATGGTTCTAGAACCAGTGGTTTAGGCTGTGTATTGGTTATCAGTGAATGAATGAATTTAAAATTTAATTTGCTGTAAACGAGGGTTTTGCCAAAAAGCCTTAAGTATTATCAAGCATTGTCAATGAAATTATCTACCTACGTTTAGTATACTATATACTCGCATACATTATACACATAGTAAATAAGTCTTTCATTATCTTTTTTCTTAACTTTCTGAAGTATTTTGATTGTTGTAAAACGATTTGTTTATGTTGCATTAACTAAAATACCTGATTATAACCCATTTTATTTTTGAACTACACATGCTCACTGTAGACCAATTTGAAAATAAACTTTGTATGTTAACATTAAGTATGTTCAAAGAATTTGTACTATAATGTAGTTATTACAGCCCTAGGCAAATATAAGTTCTAATATAGATCTGATATACTTACCTAGCTAGATATTAGAAAAAACGCAATGTGGTATTGAACTAAAGTGGCACTCTTATTCATCAATGTTTCCAAAATGGTGGTATAGTCTTTTTCCTCAGAATTTTCTCAGTAGTAGCTCCGAGTATAGATCTTAGCCTAATCCCATGTAATAGGGGGGTGTCAATAGGCTCGGCCTCCTATTACATGGGACTTAAGGGTGATATGCTAAGGTAGCCCTATTTTTGCAATTTGTAGGTTACGATACGATAATACGATTCATGTACGTACTGTAACAATTTATTTACAGAGTTATAATCATTAGAAACACCAAATCAACTCTTAGAATTGACCTCGAGTGATAACCGCCGAAACTTACGTGTTGTAGGTCGTGGGACTCGTGGGTTCGAACCCAGACAGGCGCATAAGTACTTTGTGTAAATTATTTCATCACAACTGCTCTTTTAATACGGTGAAGGAAAACGTCTTGTGTAACATACAAAACAACATAATAATGATTATAATTCTTTGGAAATCTTAATTTCGCAGGCTACCCAGGACTTATCTGGCAAATGTGGGTGTACCAAACATAACTATGTTGGAAATAACACGAATATAACTATGTTTGTCCGTGTTATTTCAAATGAGTCAAACCAAGTTCTTTTAACTTCACCGCGGGTGAGTAATTAAAACAAATTTATAAAACGGAAATGGATATAATCTAATTTAGGGGTGTCTCTTTCCGGTATAAAGGTCGAGTGTAATCTGAACTTGTTGAACCGTTGGGTTAGTCAGCATTATGTAACTAAGTACACATGCCAGCACATCAAGCTACTACAATCTGTCAAATTTCTTTAATAGATTTTCAACTTTATCGCTACAGTATAAGGTTCAAAGTAGATTGGGAAAATTTGACAGTTTCGGGTAGATTGATGTGCTGGCGTCTGTACATAGTTTAAACTGAATTACTTTGTTCTGTTACATTATACTAGCTTCTGTCCGTGACTTCGTCCGCGTGAAATGTCTTGATCCTCCGACCCTCCCCGTCGCATCGCATCGCCTACCCGCGCTATTACTTCGTTTTCGTTTACCGTTCATTTACACTTTTTTTTCTTTTTGCTCAGCTCTTGAGGGTCATAGCGTGATGTTTAATAGCCTTCCTCAAGAACTGGGCTATCCAATTCAATTATTTTTTTAATCTGACTTGTAGTTCCAGATAATATGAGCGCGTTCAAACAAACAAAGTCTTCAGTTGATTGTTTATCCATTGATTAGAATCCATACTAATATTATAAATGCGAAAATGTGTCTGTCTGTCTGTTACCTCTTCACGCTTAAACCGCTGAACCGATTTCGATGAAATTTGGTATAGAGATAGCTTGAGTCCCGGGAAAGGACATAGGATAGTTTTTATCACGATATTCCCACGCGATCGACACTTATGCGGCTAAAACCGCGGGGCGCTGCTAGTTAATTATAAAAAAGATATTAAATTGTTCGTCAATGATAACATGTAGGTGTGCTGTTTCGAAAAAACTAAAAAAGTCGGCGATTATAAGAAAGTTTAGTCTGTTTAGTGGCGTAAGCAACGTGCCAAAGTTCAAATTCCATTGCAACCAAAAACATAAATTAGGACCTTTTTGTTACAAATGGTCATTCAAAAATCAGCTTAGAATGCATTTCACAAAGTAGATAACTGATTAAGGGGGAAGCTCTAAGGTGGCCCGCGAAATTCAAATTTTCTTACGTTTTTTGCAAATTGCTGGTCAGTATTAAGTTGTACGTTGATTAAAATATGATTCGCGGTCGTAGCAAATATGTATTTACAGAATTATAATCATTAAAGTCATCAACACAACTCTCTAAGACCATGTAATCCCCAAATGTCAAGATTTCATGAAATAGTCATTCTTGGCGAATCATATTTTAATCAACGTACAACTTAATACTGACCAGCAAATTGCAAAAAACCTAAAAAAAATTGAATTTCGCGGGCTACCCTGGCGCTTTCGCCTTAAGTGGCAATGGAATGTTAATTATCTGAGATTTTGAACACTGCACATACATACGTTTTTTTTTCTTCAGTAAATCGTATTTTCTAACAAGACAAGTGAGCAAAAGTTAGAGACTTTTGCTCACTTGTCTTATCAAAGCCAGGCCAAGACGAGCCTTATTTTGTTTTTCATTAGCCTAGTCTGTATAGATTCTACGTTCTATGGTTTACCTGTTTTTGTGCAAGCAATTTAAGGCTTTTAAAGCTACTACTACGAAAGCTAAGCGCGTATAAGTCGTATAAACAGTTTAATAAATATTACTTGTTATGTAAGAGTATACCACTACAGCCCACGCTCAATTTCATGCCCCTTAACGCCATTTATTTCAATTACAACCACCGTTTTGCGTTCAAAGTACTTAACTAGATAATTATGAGGATATGGGTTATTTAATAAACTTTGGTTTAACTATTTTGTCGACGCCATTTTGTACGTCAATTGTAAGTTTTCCCGCCATGTTTTTGGCGCGGAATTGTATTAAAATACTTTTCAATTGATTTTGTTGTTTTATTTTTGTACTTATTGATAGTCTGCTGAGCATGACGTCCTTGAGCGTTTACGACGTACGGCATTTCATACAAACTTTCAAGCCCTTGTTTTTCGAAATTAATGAACCGATTTTAATGAAACTTCATACCCTTAAGGTGAAAGCGCCAGGGTAGCCCGCGAAATTCAATTTTTTTTAGGTTTTTTGCAATTTGCTGGTCAGTATTAAGTTGTACGATGATTAAAATATGATTCGCGGCCGTAACAAATATGTATTTACAGAATTATAATCATTAAAGTCATCAACACAACTCTCTAAGACCATGTAATCCCCAAGAATGACTATTTCATGAAATCTTGACATTTGGGGATTACATGGTCTTAGAGAGTTGTATTGATGACTTTAATGATTATAATTCTGTAAATACATATTTGTTACGACCGCGAATCATATATTAATCAACGTACAACTTAATACTGAGCAGCAAATTGCAAAAAACGTAAGAAAATTTGAATTTCGCGGGCTACCTTAGAGCTTCCCCCTTAAGCAGGATACAAAGGTCTAAAAAGTTAAGTACCTACTTATGAACATTTTCAAAATGTCTTATTTAAAAAAAGATACCCGGAAATCTCTGTTTCTATGGCAAGTTTAAAACCGGTCTTTTTTTTGGACCGGAATTTGGCTGTAACACTATTTTTCGAAAATGTTCTTTACTAACTTTTTAGACCTAAACATTATAGCTAAAAAAATCAAAGGCTAGTAAGACTAACATAAAGCTAGCTGACATATCTTATTTGTCTGGACAATTACTTTCTCCAGCAACCTAATTTCGTAACACACTATGAGTCACAATCTGAATGATTTTGAAGGATATTGCTAGTCCATTGCTTCATACGTTCGAAAAAAATTTCAGCTAAGAACATAAATAACACAATGAATGTTGTTCAACTGTCAAAATGAAAGCTATTGCTACTGTAAGTGTGTTACGCTATTACCCGGCAGTCCCGTATAAGAATTGAACGCATAATAAACACCCAGTAGGTAATTGAATTATGTTTATAAATACAGGATACAGACACTTTATTGTTAAGTAGTGTAACGACTGTCATACTCGAGTGAGTCGATAGGGAGACCCCATCCCCATTACAGAACGTAGCTGCACGAATACCTAAATAAAGCTGTAGGTAGGTACCTACTCTCGCGTTGACTGCTCCGTTGGTCTCGTGGTTGCAAGCGCGACTACTGAGCGTGGGGTCTTGGGTTCGATTCCCGGGTCGGACAAAGTGTTATTGGGTTTTCCATTAGGAATTTCTTAGTAACAGTCCGAAGTTTGGAAGTTGGCGGTTTAATACCCCCGTGCCTCGGAAAGCACGTAAAGCCGTTGGTCCTGCGCCTGAACTCTCCCCGGTCGTGTCGGATTGCCGTCCCATCGGACTATGAGAGTAAACCGAAAACGGTCGGGGAGGCTATTATTATTACCTACTATCGCGATGAATCAAGTCGCGTTTGTACAAACGCCAGCACATCAAGCTACCCGAAACTGTCAAATTTTCCCAATTAACTTTGAACCTTATACTTTAGGGATAAAGTTGAAAATCTACTAAAGAAATTTGACAGTTTGTAGAGCTTGATGCGCTGGCGTCTGTACGTCATAGTTCAGGTAACTGATCGCGTATTATCGATGCAAAACGGCATTACCGTTTCGCATTATATAGATCTATCACACTAATTTAATATTATAAAGGCGAAAGTTTGTGAGTGTGGGGGTGTGTTTATATGTTTGTTACTTACTTCTTTACGCTCAAACGGCTGGACCAATTTTGATAAAATTTTGTATGGAGCTGAAACCATATATCGTCGACCGTAGGTTCAATTAAGGTAAGGGACAAAATACCCAAAATGAGTTGAGTATACAGTTTTGTTCAGAATTTTGCGCTCTTTCGAATGGTGTATATGAAAAAATTCTAGCTTAAAAAAAATGTCCCTTACCCTACTGATTTTTGGATTCGAATTTCGAATCAGCCCCATAATAACAATGTATCTGAAAAACTATGCAATATAGCAACTTGAAATGGTGTAATTACCGCCGCCAATCCACTTCAAATAAGGTAAGGGTCTTCCCAATCAACGAAGTATTCTTCACATATTTTGTTCAACAAGACCTTTACTTAGACTATTTTTTCATTGGATTGGATCCAACGTAGAGATCAATTTAATGTAAGGGACATTACTAACAAAATACGTTGGTGTAAGGGACGTCTATTTTCTTAAATAGCTAACTTATTTAAATAAATGTTACACAGGTAGATAGAGCACTAAAATACAAGATTATGTGTGAAATCAGATCCGAAAAAGGTTAATAACAAAAAAGTTATAGGCGATTTAGTCCGAAAAAAACTTTGTCGGCCTCTCCTGAAAAATCGTATTATGTCCCTTACCTCAATTGAACCTACGGTCGACGATATGTAGGCTACTTTCTATCCCGATATTCCCATGAGATCGACTTTTACGCGGATGAAACCGCGGGGCGCAGTTAGTATTTTACTAAAATCCTAATTAGAGTTCCGTTCCCATACTGTAATAGTAGGTAAGTACTTACTCTAATAACTTCAGGGCATGCGTAGTGGGGACTGCCGCAAGATGTCTCTAGCAGCGAGCCGGCCGGCTGCAGCGACGCCATCCCGAAGTCCGCTATCTTGATGTTGTTCCGCTCATCCAGAAGTAAGTTCTCGGGCTTTAGGTCGCGGTGGCTGGAAAGTAAAATAAATTCGGTTGTAATTCGAGTGTGTATTGGTTTTACGAGATAAGGTCCGGAACTGTCACATTATTAGTATCGTTATTCGACACTAGATCGCAGTAGCTGTGTTTTAATTTTGTAGTAGGTATTCATTGCACGAAGTAATATACGAGGCTCATTCTGACTTTAGTGGAGGGGCTTGTGGCTAAGTAATAACAGCTGCACGGTTCCATTCGAGGCGAATACGCATTACGCGCGGTGTGATCGCACCTTTACACTTACAGTAAAATAATAAGAAATGAAGCAATAGACAATACGTACCATATAGAGTGACTGTGACAGAAGTCCAGAGCGGATATGATTTGTCTGAAAAACCGGCGCGCCTCTTTGGGAGTCAGCCGCCCTTTCTTCACCAGGTAGTCGAACAGCTCACCACCGCTTACGTGTTCTAATACTAAATATCTGAAAATAGTAGAGAAGTCTCAAGTAAGTAAGGATCTTGTAGGTAATAAAGGAGAATTATAACCAAAAGTCGACTGGCAAAAAAGCCAAGGTCTCTTCTTTCCGTAGTAATTAAAAAAAACCGGCTAAGGGCGACTCGGACTCGCACACGAAGGGTTCCGTACCACAAGGCAAAATCGCCGAAAAAAAGTTTCTTATAAACCCCTTTGAATTTTAACTTTATTTTATTTTTATTATTTGTTGTTATGGCGGCAACAGAATTAATACATCATCTGTGAAAATTTCAACGGTCTAGCTATCACGGTTCATGAGACAGGACATGAGGCCTGGCCGCCTGGTGACAGACAGACGGACAGTGGAGTCTTAGTAATAGGGCCCCGTTTTTACCCTTTGGGAACGGAACCCTAAAAATATGGAAAATTGCCGAACAGTCGTCATCATTCTGATAAAAGACATCTACTGCCATACGAAGGCTAGACCTGCCAATAGGTCGTCAGTCAACTTTGTGGGAAGCAGTGGCGTAGGTATTGGGGTGATTGGGGCAAAATGTCACGGGCCCCCAGCCAGAGGGGGCCAAACATGCCAAACTAAGAACATCTCTTGTAAAAATATCGTCTCCGTCACTCATAGTTACTAGCTGTGTGGTGTGACAGTAACAGTTGTCTCTTTCTAGAACTAAGCTTAGAGATACACTGTACCTACCTTCCGTTATACATACGAACACTCAGGTAGTTAGATACTTACAAATATTTCTTATTCTCGTAAACATCGGACAGTCCTAATACGTGTGGATGTTCTATCAATTTCATAATTGCTATTTCTCTTTCCACCTGAAAAAAATAAAGGGTTTTTTTTTGTGAAATCCAAGAATGAAAAGAACGCAGAAATAATTGTAAATTGTAATTCTCATCACTGTCAATAGATGGCATTAAATTTATTTCATTCATTCTCTATTTTGTCAAATTAACGAAAAATTTCATTTTCATTTCGTTGTTAGTGTTACCATACTTAGTATTTAAATAGGTACCTACTGACATACACAAATCGAATCTTAGTTTTTGGTCATTTAAATACCTCTAAATAAGTTTTTTTTAACGAACTAATTCTAGTTACTCAACAGCAGATGACGCTATTTTACATGTTGAACGTTAAAATAAAAGTGGTTTTGATGTTTACCTTCATCAACACAGATTCGCTGAGTTTCTCCCTGTTGATGATCTTGATGGCCACCTTCTTGCCCGTCACGCAGTGGACACCCAATTTCACTAGACCTGGAAACATAGAAATTGAAAATTGAGACATTTTGATCAAAACCTGTGAATTTCGGGTAGCTACGGCCACCCGTTGACCCGTAAAATACGTATTGTTTCCGAGATAAAAATATTTATACTAAGTAGGTACTTATACCATTTAATTCTTGGGTCTTTACGAAGAAATTCTCAACAACAGTCCTGACTAACTTTGCGGAGTAATTGCATAACAGTACCACAGATTACTAAATAGTTACTACGTAACAGATACTTCACTCAGTAGAAAATTTCCAATACCTTCAGCTATAATAGCCTACTCCGTCGCGTCAGCAACCGCTGCATGCTAAAATGTGCCTAAATGCTCAAGCGTACAGTTGTGATTGCTTCGCACCGCGCGATCCCACAGCAATCGCAGGGCTGCCTCTTCATTAAAATTAAATTAACATAACTATTTGTGTCTATTTTATTGAGAACTGTGAATATGTTGTGACTATAGGTGGTAGTTTAAAATGGTATCGTTTATAAAATATGTTTTTTATAAATTGGTGCCGACTGTGCAGTACATCTAAAACATGACATGACATCTTCATTGACATGTAAATGGAAAAATGTTAGATGTTTACCCCTTCTTTTACTTGATTTGCACCCATCTACTGCACATAAGGCACCACACGGCATCGTAATACGCGCACGAACGAACAGCACTATTAAAATTGAACGGCGTGCGCGCGCTTCGCTTGCGAAAACCGCACTGAATTTGATCCGCCGGCGGACCGAGACCGCTCGGCTGGGCGGTAGGCACTTATAGCGCGCAAGTACATGGAGTGACGGAGGCCTGACAGTACCTAGCACTGGCTTTCATTTTGACAGTTCAACAATATACATTGCGTTATTTACGTTGCGTTCGAAGGTCAAGCTACGGTTGCCACGGTCGGCTCACGGATGGGTGACCATCCATTACATATCGAGACTCCTACGTGCCTCAGAAAGCACGTTAAGCCGTTTCCATTATTGGTAGATCTGAGACAGTCGTTAGGGATAGTCAGAAGCCCAAAAAGGTCAGGACAACAAGTTCCACCAAGGGGTATCATGTCACCCAGAAACTGGGTTGTGCAGGTCAGATAGGCAGTGCTCTATGTAAAATACGCCCATGCCCCTGCGCCTGGTCTCTCCCCGGTCGTGTCGGATTGCCGTCCCATCAGTCAGACTAACAGAATGCCCAGAATGCAAGCTCCTGTGATCTCGCACACACTTAGTGCAAACTGCGAAGTATCTTTCTCATGGTCTATTCTACTCATCATCATCTGCCTAGCCTTTTCCCAACTATGTTGGGGTCGGCTTCCCAGTCTAACCGGATGCAGCTGAATACCATTTAAGTAGGTATTTTACATGGAGCGTCTGCCTATCTGACCTCCACAACCTGTTACTGGGTAGGTAATACGATACCCCTTGGTAAGACTAGTTTTCAGGCTTCTGACTGACTACCCGTAACGACTGTCAAAGTTCCACGAATGACAGCCGGGACCAACGGCTTAACGTGCTTTCCGAGGCACGGAAGGGTCACGGTATGTAAAGATGGTCACCCACATCCACAGACCAACCGCGGCAAGCGTAGCTTAACCTGATCCAACGACGATATAACCACTATTCTCTTTGACCTGATCGATCGACCTGTGCGGCTGTTATTATTTAGCCACGGGCTACTAATATTATAAATGTGAAAGTTTGCGAAGATATTTGGATGTTTGTTACTCAATCACGCGTAAACCGTTGAACAGATTTGGATGAAAATTGGCATACCTACATAGATAGACCAATAGGATACTTTTTATCCCGATATTTCCACGGGATCGAAACTTACGCGGGTGAAACCGCGGGGCGCTGCTAGTTACAAATAATTACAATTTACATTAGACTTAGTGCGAACCGCGCGTTTAGTTTCAATATTTCCTGTTGCAGTATTTACGACTTACATAGAGTGGTTAATACCATTTCTTGTTACCGAAAATGTTTCATTTGTAGCTTTTCAGAGGAATACTTTTTATTTGATTAAAAAGTAATATTTCAGCAGGACTCTTCTCGTATAGAGAAGGCTAGAGCGTAATCACTATTCAGTGCATGTTGGTTTTAATTAGCTGCAGTAAAATGACAGCTTATGTGTTACTTAGATGACTGAAATTGACTTCTTTTTGTTTTTTCGCGGCCATCAACCAAATCTTGTTTTTCTAGTAGGTACAGAATAGTGTAACAAACGAAACTTATTTGACATGTATGGTATCTCTAAACTCAGTCCGAAATGAGTTATTAAGAAGTGTAATTTTACTGCAGCTAATTAAAAGTCGGACTATAGGTATATTGGGTAGGTAAGGTAGGTACCTTCACAAGATAAGATTAATTCTTCACGATTACAAAATCAGCCTATAATATTCCCACTGCTGGGACGCAAGCCCCCTCAGGTGAAAGGGAGTGGGCCGTAATCCACCACGCGGGCCCAGTGCAGATTAGTAGATGTCACATGTCTTCGAATTTTTAGTTTCCTCGCGATGTTTTCCTTCACCGTTTTGAGAGCAGTGGTGATGAAATAATTTACACTAAGTAAAGGGCCTTTCTGGGTTGGTCACCGGGCCACCACTGGCTCTTCAAGATTATTTTCTTCAAATGGGTGTATGAACCGCTCTATATAACATCCATTTAAACAACAGATACTGGAGGCGCATTTGTAGTTAAACACCATTCATTCGGAATCCTCGGAAAGTGTAACAAGTGGTAGAATTCATCAATAATGTCATTTACGCACGGGTAAGTGGGAAACATTCTTTGTAACCTACAGAATACTCCGGTCTATCGAAGAGGATACTCAACTAGAAGTCTAAAGTTCGGACAGACAGGATACAAGGGAATAACGTGGTTGTGGATCTAAATAGGTATTTGTAACCGCCAAATCTATTTTTTTTATAAACGACTAGCTTTCGTCCGCGTGAATTTTCACCCTCCCCCCAGTCACCCTCTTAGGGGTGGAATTTCGAAAAACCCTTTCTTAGTGGACACCTACTCTTCACAAAGAACACACCCTCCAAATTTCATGTCTCTAGGACCAGCGGTTTAGGCTGTGCGTTGATATATCAGTCAGTCAGTCAGTACTTTAAATTTTTTAAGTATTTATAGATTTTAGCTTGGCCACAGTCAAAACCCTAATTGCGTAACACACTCTCAATCTCAATAATTTTGAAGGATATTGCTAATCCATGGCTTCATAGTGTTCTTATTGTTCGAAAAATACAGCGTAAAAAACGCAATGAATGTTGTTGAACTGTCAAATTGAAAGCATTGCTGCTAATAGTGGGGTCTAGGCCTGACTGACAACACGTAGTGTCGAAACCTGTTATTTTTTGCCTAGTTATGTACTAATTAGATCTTATGCTGAATGTGGGATTAGTGCGGTTGATCCCAGAGTTAGGTAAAGTCGGAAGACTGATTTTCCATTACTCAATTTTCCATAGCCCGAGGACTGAATTCATGGCTACGGCATACTAATTTTAGCGGAATGCTAATCTGTGGTCGCCAACTAGCTTAATTCGATCGGAGTGACCTTTTTTTTTTCTCGGATGGGAAATCATTAAATGACCCCTCCCGCTCTGGGTGGAGCGGAAGGGAGTGTCAGACTCCTACTGACTAAAACCCACCCATGTTCCTTCCTTAGCCCTTTATGTTCCGGGCCAGCGGTAACCCTTTCGGACAATCCCGCTGACCCGGCAGGCTTCGGCCCTAAGGGGCCCCTTCTCTGCTGCTGACATCTCTTTGAGGCGCGCGTGGAACACGTACGCGCCGTCCGGCACGGGCCTGGTCGGACGGTGAGCTACCCATTACTCTCCGTCCGCAGGCCCGCGCCTACTGTGGCCGGCAGTCGTCCCGTGGCTCCCGACGCCCGGAGCGTCTCCCGCAGCGTCTGGGACGGGAGGCTCTCTCCCTGAGCCGTCCCGCCACCTCCTTTGCTAGTCACCCTCAAATCCCGTCACCCTCAGATGGTGTTCCTTCATTATCCATGTCTGTCTTCGTCTTCTGTGATTAAGTTGGTCACGGGTTGGTTTTATTGGTATCGGAGTGCACGAGCGGCCTAACTTGGTTACTGCGACCAATTCGGCTCGCGTGTGGTCACAGTGTCAACCTAACCTATGACCTGCCGAACTATTTACCTACCCAACTGTCCATTCCAACATCTTCGTCACATGATCACCTTCATCTACCTAGCCTTTTCCCAACTATGTTGGGGTCGGCTTCCAGTCTAACCCATCCAGAGACCAACCGCGGCAAGCGTAGCTTAACCTGATCGATCGACCTGTGCGGCTGTTATTATTTAGCCACGGGCTCCTCTCGTCACATAAATGATTTTTATTTCTGTAAGTAGGTTTGTACAAACACTTTTACACGTCAATCATATTTTTTTTTAAACTAGATGAAGTCGGCGTTTCCTAACTGACTATTCTGAGAAGAAAGGCCGAAACAAACTCAGAAGTCACAGTCTCTTTTAAAGTCCAGACATGATCACCCTATTGTATAAATAGCCTAAGCATCGTTCAGCCAGTTCACTTACTATTGTATTTGATGCATTGGCTGAATATCATTCAGGCTGCTAGTTGAACGGCGCCGTTTAGTAAAAAGGCTAGGCTATTAACTGAAAAGCTAATTAAGCTAGTTGGCTGCTACATCCACCATACACTTCTATCTCTATGGGAATGGGAATACTGGCGTGAAACTGATATTGTGTTATATTTCTTATCAGGATTCTAATTCTGATGGTCCTCGACATGGTAAGCAGTTCTTCGACTGTGATGCATCACACCGCTGCCATACAAGCAGTGCCACCGAGTGTCTCCCTCACTCCCATACACGATAAACAGAATTCGGGAAATTTTATCAATATTAGTAAGTATTTTGTAATTAAATTGGAGTTTTAAGGCTACTACTACTACTAAATAACTGGACAGCGCGTTTGTTATGAACTTCAATACCTTCGAGTGGCAGTACACGACTGGCAGTAAGAATAAAAACAGAAGTCTTCAACAGAAAACGATTTCAAAAGGCTGAAAGTCTATCAAAAAGTACTCTGTGGAAAACAGTTCCCAGCCTCTATTTCCTGAGGTCTTGTCAGCTGTCAACGTTTCCGCCATTTTGAATAGGTATTCGGGTCATATCGGATCACTATTGGAAATTCAAATTTGAAAATGGAATGTTTGTTCACAGATTTGGACGTTTGTACGGAAAACTTTTAAAATACGAATGGATGATCTCAAATGTTTTTTTTTTTTACAAACTGTTTGCCCACACTGGCGATTTTTGTATTGTGTCTTGAATGCAATAATAACATATTATTATTTTATTCATATTTTGTCACTAAACGACTCTTAGGTACCGGTAAAATGGGGTTACATTGATTAATTTTGAAATAAAACTGACTGTAACTTCTTCAGTTATTTATAAAAAAATACAAAAAAAATACTGTAATGGCGACTCATGGTTTTTTATTGATAAAATTATTTATTTAATTTTTACGCCCTGTAGGTTCCGAGAAAAAAAACATTAAGTGGCTTATCATCTATAAACTTGATATGGGGTCGCTTTGATTGCCCCCGTTTTTTGTATGTAATAAGAAAGTAGCCCCTAACAGGAAATCATCATCATCTGCCTAGCCTTTTCCCAACCATGTTGGGGTCGGCTTCCAGTCTAACCGGATGCAGCTGAATACCAGTATTTTACATGGAGCGACTGCCTATCTTTCCCCTAACAGGAAATAGAAACAAAAATTAAAAAAATTGTTCACTCATTAGTTTTTGAATTAAAACACTCCATCAGTAATCATCAAAGACACCCCGCTATTCAAATGTCACCCCATTTTACGGTACTCCAAGCTTATCAATTGCAATCTGAATCATTTTGAAGGATATTGCTAATCCATTGCTTCATTCGAAACATTTGTCTGCTCAACAACGTAAATAACGCAATGAATGTTGTTAAACTGTCAAGATGAAAGCCATTGCTACTGACAGTGAGTTATGCAATTAACCCGCCGCGTCTGCGTCCTATCCTCGCTTAGAGTAAGAAAGCTATAGAGCATTGGGTAGCGTGGCTACCACAGAACATTGGTGGCCACACATGAGACAAAAAACTAACATGAGCTACATAAGTAGCTGCCTTGAAAAAACTGGCACGTACTGAGAGACGGAACTAGTATAGCTTTATCCTTTTCTGTTACTTATAATAACTCAATACTTTATCCCTTTCTTGTGGAAATGAAATAGAGCTACCCGCCGTCTATACTTTTCTTTATCTAAGTATCCTCGTCTCACGTCTCTTCTGTATGACCCGTGCCAAAAGCGGCAAGATCATCTGGCAATGTGCTCTCGAAATGGTAAAGGAAAACATCGTAAGGAAACCGGCATGTCCTAGAACCAGTCTTCGAATTAAATTCGAAGACATGTGACATCTACCAATTCGCAATGGGCCCGTAATAGTAGACATCGACCCACTCCCGCTCACAGAGAGGAGGCCTGTGCCCTAGCAGTGGGAACATTATAGGCTGATTATGCTATGGCAATTATGAAACCTAATAAATGCGTCTACTAGTGGTTGAATATCCCGCTATGTTGAAAGTTATTACACAACTAGCGGTTGGCAGTTGGAAAGCTGCCCATTTCATAAGCAATGTGCACCAATCAGCGCTGTTATTAACAAAATAGAATGTAATATTATAATAGGTAGGGGATGAGCCTGTGCTAACATTCATGTGTTCATGTGTGAATGAACCGGCCAACCGGGGTCCTGGAATTTTTATAAGGAAACTAGCTGCGCGCCACGGTTTTACCCGCATAAGTTTCGATCACGTGGGAATATCGGGATAAAAAGTATGTTAATCAAGGGTGTCAGCTACCTCCATACAAAATTTTATCAAAATTGGTCCAGCCGTTTGAACGTGAAGAAGTAACAAACATAGAAACACACACACACTTAGAAACTTTCGCTTTTATAATATTAGTGTGATTTTCTTGGATATGCAGTATATATGCACGCTCAACAGCAGTGCTTACGACTCCACCACCGCCACCATCACGCCATCATCATTTCAGTCGAAAAACATCAACTGCTGGACATAGGCCTCCTCCAAACTCCGGAACTTCGACCGGTTCTGGGCTTCTCACATCCAGCGGATTCTTACGGCCTTCATCAGGTCATCGGTCCACCTTTTAAGAGGCTTTCCAACGCTATGTCTTCCGGGATGCGGTCGCCATTTCAGAACCTTTCGACCCATCCACCATCTGTTCTGCAAGCAATGTGCGCTGCCTACTGCCACTTAAGTTTGGCAATTCTTCGGGCTATGTGGGTTACCTTGGTTCTCCTACGGATCTCTTCATTTCTGTAGGGTAGTTCGATCGCGTTGGGAAACTCCAAGCATAGTTCTTGCTATTGCCCTTTGGGTGACTTTCAGCCTTCTAATGAGGCCCATCGTGAGCGACCACGTTTCAGACTTTTACGTATAAATAAAATAAATAAATAATATTCTCCAGACCGATTTCGGTCACAGTGGCCAATCTCAACAGAGATATTATATAATAGTGCACAAGCGTGTGCACAAAGACAGGTGCACTCTGTTCCTTTACCCTCATAGTCCGATGGGACGGCAATCCGACACGACCGGGGAGAGATCAGGCGCAGGACCATTAGCTTTAACGTGCTTTCCGAGGCACACACTTTATCAGACCACCAACTTGCAAACTCCGGGTTGCCACTGACAAATTTCCAGACCTGGGATACGAACCCAGGAACCAGGAATGTGTGAATTTTATAGCGAAATTTTCTCGGTTGTGCACGCTCAACAGTCGCGCTTGCGACCACAGGACCAACGGGACAGTTACGGGGGGGTGAATATTACATGATTAGACAGTAAACATTGATATTTTCCTTTTACAGATCCATTTTTGACGACTTCCTTGTTGCAAGCTTTAGTAGAAGACTCGGAGAACAAGAAACGAGTTCAGCGATACAGAGATGTGGCGTAATGTCTTTATACCTAATATATTTAATTAGCCGTTAGTGTCCCACTGCTGGACAAAGGCCTCCTATACTCTCTTGCTTAAGAGTGTTTACGACGTACCGCATTTCATACAAACTTTCAAGTCCTTGTTTTTCGAAATGAATGAACCGATTTTAATGAAACTTCATATGCATAAGCAGGATACAAAGGTCTAAAAAGTTGCTTAAGAACATTTTCGAAATATGTTATTTAAAAAAAGATAACTGGAAATCTCTAGACAGATGGAAAATTTAATATCGGTCTAATTTGGCTGTAAGCACAGAACAGAGTGGCTGTAAGCCTGTAACACTATTTTTCGAAAATGTTCTTAGGTAACTTTTTAGACCTTTGTATTCTGCTTATGCGTATGAAGTTTCATTAAAATCAGTTCATTCATTTCTAAAAACAAGGGCTTGTAAGTTTGTATGAAATGCCGTAGGTACGTCGTAAACGCCATCGCGGCAGGCCCAGAAGGAGATGGCGGGATGAGCTGGACTCCTTTCATAAAGATTGCTTGGCAGCTCTGACAGAGAGAGGGGAAAGAGAGTAGGGAGGCCTTTTTACATCTAATGTTGTTTTAAATAAATAGTTGCTATATCAGATCATGTTTTTTTAAATAAATACTACGTATGACTTCGTGTTTTGTTGTCATCAGCCTCTATAACCGGCCAAATGCGTGTCGGACTGGAACAGGGTGTAAAGTTCACTCATACTCTACAGAAAAGGGAGGATCCTCCCAGACGTGTGTTGTGTCTGGCGGGCAACTGCCCGATGATTCATGTCGGGCCGTTGTATCTATGCTAGTTGCGCGGTAAACTCTGCTTGCGCGATGCATGATTTTGCGTGACGTCAGTATGACGCGTTGTTCGCATGTGGCGTTGTAGATACCGCTACAATACTACCTATAATTTAATGATTTTGGGACTTTTTCCTTTACTTGTGCTGTGAGACCTTGCTTCTTGCCAAATTTCATTAATGTAGGTCAACGAAAAATAACCTGTGTTGATTTATTTGCGAGCATCAAAATATTGGCACTAGGTTTTGCCTGCGACTTCGTCCGCGTGAAATTTCAGTCCCCGACTCATCGCATCGCATCCCATTGCTCGCACGTGCTACTACACGTTTCCGTTTTTGCTTAGCGTTCTTTCTGATTTTTTTTCTTTATCTCTGCTCCTAAGAGCCTTAGGCTCAACGGTGGCTAATGATATAATGAATGATTCACAATTGAATTTCTATTGTTATAATCTTTTAATTTTTCAACAGTTCCCTACAATACGACCGACGTCACTTGGTGGGCCTGAACTTCGCGCAGAAGGCTACGCACGAACGTTTTTTAGGAACCAAATGGTGGCATGCGAGCGAGTGTGAGTGAGAGAACATGCGCGAAAGTTCGCAAAGGCTATACCTACTCAGGCCCGCCAATTTACGTCGGTCGTATTGTACCTCCCTCAAAAATTGGGCTATCAAAAGCAATAAAAAGATTGTTTCAAATCCGTCTGGTAGGTAGTTCTAGAGATTACCCATTTACCCATTACATACAAATAATAAAAAAAAAAATCTTTACTTATAGGTAATATAAAGTATATTTAATAGATGCCAGACGCTTCAATTTTGGTTCGTTTATTGCCTTTCAATCGGCATCACTCGAAGTGAAATGTCCGAAATTAATCAAAAGATAACTAGCCACATTATTTTTTTAGTGTAGACTTAAAACCTTGATTTGTTTAGATCTCCAAGGGACCGTAAACCTACGTATTTGATATTATATTATATTTGATAACTTGGGTATCAAGTTGAAATCAATATCAAATACCTACGTAGGTTAATTAAGTAGGTTAAATTAATATCAAACACGAGTTCCTGAGAAGAAGGGTCTTGACAAACTTGTAGACGGACGCAGGATCTTTTGAGGTACCTACGCAACCCTAGAAAACAAAAACAAAAGGTATTTACCTGTTTGTCCCTTTCCCAAGGTCTTCTCCAGCCTGAAAGGTCCCACATACTGGTAGACCTCGGAGGTCCCTGTAGAACCTCCACCCTCCATCTTCACGCTTCACACAAAGTCCGATCACAAACATAAAAAACTTTCACATTTCACCAACATTGTTCAGTCTTTTCGCCGATAGATGGCGTTGTACTAAATTTATAGTCATTTTATTTTTTTTAAATCGAGTTTCGTTCCGTCGGACTCGGACGTTATTGCCGGCCGATTATTGTTTTTAATTTGAGTTTATTGTTTACTTTCCGATTCACTAGTGTTGTTATTTACTCTGTGAATTCAATGGTGGTATTTCATTATTTGTTTACCTATTCATTATTCTTTGAAGTAAATATTCCAGTGCCTCAATATAAATGAGTAAATCCAATTAAAAGAGTTCATCTATTTAAGTTATGGCGTCCTATGAGCATGACCTCGAGAAAAAAAGATACTGCCAACTGCCACGAACGTAGAAAAATAATAATATTGTTAGCCATATCAATTTTATTCATATTCGGAAAGCATGTTAAACCGTACCGTGTCGAATATCAATCAATGTTAACGTAGGAGTCCTCTAAACACTTTTCACAAGTCCAAAACCCGAATTTTTTTACAGCTTAACTTGCTGTCTGGAGCAGGTTATCAAAACCAATGTGTCACTTTCAATATTTTCAAGCCTGACGGATGGTTGTGTTTAGCTGTACAGGGCTGCCCGGCCAGGCGAGGTCACAGTCCAAGGCATGGGGCTATGATCCCCCAAAATCTTGCCTGGAGGGTCAGCCCAAAATTTTGGAGGGCAACTTGCTCACCGCAGGCCCGGAACATAAAGGGCTAAGGAAGGAACACGGGTGGGTTTTAGTCAGTAAGAGTTTGACACTCCCTTCCGCTCCACCCAGAGCGGGAGGGGTCATTTGATGATTTCCCATCCGCAAAAAAAAAAACTTGCTCAATGACAGTTTCAAAGCCCAAACAATAAATTGGCTCGGGCTCAGTGTCCAGTGTGTACGTTTGAGCATGCTCTGAAAAAGACTCGGGAGGCCAAGTGAGTGAGCAAGAAACTGCGCCATGTTTAAATTCAAACGAAATCCGTGCAAGCAATATTTTTTCATGCCTGATAGGACATTGAGCCTGGCTAGGAGGTAGAGGTCATAATCCCTTTAACCAAGTCAATAAGAGTCTTTGGGATATAAGTTTGTAACTACGATTTACGAGCTGCTTCGATGAGTAAAATGGCATGACCCACGCGACAAATGAACGCTTACTGCATCGTATCGAGCACAATATAGTTCGTATATTTACCGATAAAAGTTCGTAACTTTACCATAGATTCTCATAAAACCCTTTTGTTGGATGAAATTGAGGACTCAGGTCTTTGTGAGGTTGTGGGACGTAACGTGGTAGAGCCTAAGCGACCACTACGTACATACATGGGGTTAGTAGACGAAAATAATCTTGGATTTTGGTTGCAGGACATGCTGGTTTTTTCGTGCACGATATTTACCGATGTTCATTGCACAAAGTTAAATCCATGCATGACCTACAACTTGTAAGTCTGAGTCGGTAACACTTAGCTGCTCCACCCTCGACTAATAACATTGATGTTAATTAATCAAGTTATAAAATTAATGCAAAAGCAATTACTTAGGAGTCTAGAATGCCTGTAGTATACACTTACCTACTTCCAAATATTACGAATTTGATACGGTAGTTAGGTCAATATTAACTCAGGGTTGGGCGACAAACAAACAGGAATGAGGGGGAGATATTATTGCATCTTATTGAAAGCAGGAAGCAGCAGAAGCCACCCCTATTGTTATCTATACTTATTACTTATTACTTATAATATTATAAAGCTGAAGAGTTTGTTTGTTTGAACGCACTAATCTCAGGAACTGCTGGTTCGAATTGAAAAATTCTTTTTGTGTTGGATAGTCCATTTATCGAGGGAGGCTATAGGCTATATAACATCACGCTACGATCATTAGGAGCCGCGCAGCGTGTGACACCGCGGGGAACAGCTAGTAATTATTAAATAAATTAAGGAAAAAGTTCGCATTGTGAGCTCCAACCTTTTTGAGAACTGCCGAAGTGAGCTGTCAATAGTGTCAATCCCTAGCACCTGAGGGTTAATTCCCGTAATTTTAAGAACGTTCACAATGTGATCTCATTCTCAATCTGTCAAAAATACCTCTAATTTCCATAAATTTTTGGCATATTTTTGACATTGATTGTCGCTGATATGAAATTGCGACTAGATTTTGAACTTAAAATTACGAGAATTGCTCCTCAGGTGCAGCTCCTTTAACCTAAGTTTTAACTAATAACGGTGAGATTTTTACAGAATAGACGGGCTGCACTTTGAAATTCGAACTGTATCGAGGTGCGAATCGTGGATTGGCTATACTGTAAAGTTCACGTGGGACCTCACTCAAATGAACTCATTTTTTTTAGTAGGTAAGTACCTATAATCCCTAATGAAGGAAAACATCGTGAGGAAACCGGCATGTAGGTACTAGAACCAACTGCGGACGGAGCCTGGATTCCGCACAACACACCTTCGAGGAGTGCCCTGCGTGGACCTCCGAGCGGCGTGTCCTGGTTGCCAGGATCAGGCGAGACCTGTCTCTGCCGGCAGCAGTGAGGGCTATGCTGGCAGAGACTTGGAGAGAATTGGACGGAAGTAGCCTCCTGTATCCCCAAAGACTAGGCGCCGTTTGAAGGTTTCCCCCCAAGAACAAAAAAAAAGTACTAGCACCAAAAATTCGAAGACATGTGACATCTACTACCTCTCACAGAGACGAGGCCTGTGTCCCAGCATTGGGAACATTATAAGCTGATTATACTACCTATATATAATCATAGCGGATTCACAACGAGACACCGTTTCGAATTTCGAAGTTATGCCATAAAGTAGAAAATACATATTACAGAATACTTATTTATAAGCTGTGTTCCAAAAACGTAAAGATAAAAAAATTACCCGTCCTCTGTAAATAAAATTAAGGCAAAATGTTCTTTTTTAAAACGTAGCAAGTAAAATCCCTCTGAAAGACGCTAATTATATAAAAAATTTGCTTGATTGACGGCTATCCAGTTTACAAGCAATTAACGTAGCCCTTTGCACCGTTTGGGCACAAAATACAGATAGTATGGGTAGCTGAATTGGGTCAAAAGAAAGGCTTTTAGTAATAAGTAGCCCGGATCTTGCTGGATTGTTGCCAGCGTTAAAAAGTCTTAGAACAATGCGTTAGACTACCTATTTCTTTATGTGGAATGAGAATTTATTCGAATGTTAAAATGGTGTTCTAAAAAAGTTTCTTTATTTTATCTTTGGAGGTTGGATCCCGTTACAAGAAATCTTGTGGTATGTATGTTAGATGAATCATCATCTGCCTAGCCTTTTCCCAACTATGTTGGGGTCGGCTTCCAGTCGACAGTCGAACCAGATGCAGCTGAATACTAGTATTCTACATGGAGCGACTGCCTATCTGACCTCCTCAACCCAGTTCCTGGGTAATACAATACCCCTTGGTAAGACTGGTTGTCAGACTTTCGGGCTTCTGACTACCCGAAACGACTGTCAAAGATCCACGAATGACAACCGGGACCAACGGCTTAACGTGCTTTCCGAGGCACGGAGGGGTCTTGGTATGTAAAGATGGTCACCCATCCACAAACCAACCGCGGCAAGCGTAGCTTAACCTGACCGATCGACCTGTGCGGCTGTTATTATTTAGCCACGGTGTGTTCTGCTACACCATTGGATATAAATGGGTACAAATTAAATGCTCATCAAAATAATTTTTGAACTTACCAAAATGGATAAATACTTTAAATGCTCTCCAAATCTTGTTTCCCTGAAATAGTAACAATAATACCCAAAAAATAATTTAAAAAAATTAAACCGTTTCAAAACAAAATTATGAAATAACTTTAATTTCGGAAGTCGGTGTCTTTTGGGATCTGTATTTTATAGTTTTAGTTTTTTGCCACCGACTTCCGAAATTAAAGTTATTTCATAATTTTGAGTTCATTTCTTTTTGAAGTCGTTTTTTTTTTTAAATTAGTTTTTTATTTCGTAATTTTTAGTTTTTGCACTAGAATTTGACCAAGGTTTTGAGATGTTTTCCCTTTGACACTACACCCGTAGCTCGTATCAATAAGCCAGGCCTTAACACTTACACGTATTACTCCATATCTTGAAAATTACTGAATCGATTTTGATGAAACTTGCACTGTTGCCTAAGTTGAAGTAAATGAAGTATAATTTGGTGAGCATTTATCCATTCTGGCAGGTATTTAAAATTTTTTGGTAGTAAAATAGGTACTTTTCTGGTAGGCGTTTAAACACAAGCCGATATAAATTGGACCGCAAAACCCGTCTAATCCTATAAACAGGGTCAAATTAAATGAGCTAGCAAAACTGTGTAGGCGTGATGGATAGCGATATCTAAACATGCTAAAACAAAACATAAATTAATTTGATGGTTTTTTTGTGGGGTCATCGACCGCAGTTAATGTAGTCACTTGAAATATCAGTTTAAACAAATCTGTTTTTTTTTTGTGTACACTTCACATGAGACGTGATCGGTTTTGATATCTAAATACGATATAACTAAAAGAAAACAGACTTTCTCAACTCAAACTTCAAGTACCTAACAAAACTACCAGAGGTCGTTGACACCAAAAAAAAAACAAAATCATTTTTTATTTTATTTTATCAAGTTTGGTAACGATACTAGCTGCGCCCTGCGGTTTCACCCGCGTAAATTTCGATCCCGTGGGAATATCGGGATAAAAAAGGGTTTCAGCTACCTCCATACAAAATTTTATCAAAATTGGTCCAGCCGTTTGAGCGTGAAGAAGTAACAAACATATAAACACACACACACAAAGCGAAACCACGTCTGCGGAGTTTCTCTAGCTAATTCAATTTGACCCTATAGGTATACTCCCTATTTACTCAGCGTTATTCTAAATAAGAGGCACAAAAGTAGTTTATTATTAGGCCCAATTCTAGACGCGTGTTTAATCAGATTAGGCCCATAGAACTCAGGGTTACCAACGTAAAAAAAATCAAGGTTTAGCGATAAGTGTCAAACGTGTATTGTTGAATTTAATGATGAGATGAAACTTTTTGAACACGTACCAAAGACTATTATATTCTTTTTGACACGTAGGTACCTACCTATTAAACTGTTGGCTTGGGACTGCAAACTTTTAATTAAAAATGATAGCGATCGTCTTTGACGTGTACAGTCACGAGCATAAGTATGTATACACTTGACTTCATTCAAAGGCGATTTTCTCCTTTATTTTTTAATGAAATTTTATGTTATAAAGAACATAGTATTTTGGAACCCATAGGTTTATGTAAAGTGTCGTATTTCAACGTTGTATTCGAAAAAATCGCAATTTAAAGTTGCCAAGTGTTGACATATTAGTGCTCGTGACTGTACTCCTATTCAATCAATCAATCAATTCAGCTTATCGCAGTCCACTGCTGGACATAGGCCTCTCCCAGACTGCGCCACAGCACCCTGTCCTCCGCCTTCCGCATCCAGTCTACCCCAGCCACCTTCTCTATGTCGTCCGTCAATCTAGCTGGGGGAATCATTGCCTTTTGGAAACTCCTTATGGCAAATAACTTAATATGTTCTGTGTCTCGTAATGTTAATGTTCTGGGGATTTTGTTGCACCACTTCTTCGTATCGAAAGCACTAGTGGTGAAGGGCGGGCATTTTGGGTTTTTGACGTTCGAAAAGTGCTGATTCTCAACCTGATATGAATAAATGAATTTTTTGATTTTCCGCAGTTTGGTTTTCACTTGAGATTTAGTTTTTTAATGGTAAGAAACTTTTTGAACGCGAATCTATACTGTGGCTTGGTAACAACCACAGGTAACAATGACTGGTTTAGAAAGCTGGGACTGCTCACTTATATATATGATAGTGATCCCCTTTGATGTGAAAACTCTTATTGAAAGCTCCGCAGTTTGAAGCTACGACAATAGCTCAAGCCTTGGTGAAAAAAACTGGCCAAGTGCTAGTCGGACTCGCACACGAAGGGTTCCGTACCACAAGGCAAAAACACCGAAAAAAACACGTTTGTTGTATGGGAGCCCCTCTTAAATATTTATTTTATTTTAATTTTATTATTAAAGTAAAAATATAACCGAGTATTTTGTGAATATTTCAAGTTGTTGCCATTATTGATATCGAGCAAAAAAGGGCAAAAAAATCGCGTTTGTTGTAGGGAGCACTCCTTAAATATTAATTTTATTTTGTTTTTAGTATTTGTTGTTATAGCGGCAACAGGAATACACAATTTGTGAAAATTTCAACTGACTAGCTGTCGCGGTTCTTGAGATACAGCCTGGTGACCGACAGACGGACGGACGGACAGACAGCGAAGTCTTAGTAATAGGGTTCCGTTTTTACCCTTTGGGTACGGAACCCTAAAAAAGGTAACTGGAAATCTCTGTTTCTATGGAAAATATAAAATCGGTCTAAATTGGCTGTAACACTATTTTTCGAAAATGTTCTGTACTAACTTTTTAGACCTTTGTATCCTGCGCACTGGAACTGCCACGCATCGATGAAACACAGTAGGCTGCTTGACGCCGGACTCCGGTGGGAGGGTGGTCGCAAACCATGCGGGCTTTAGCCCTACCACCGCAGTCCGCAAGGGAAGAATTGGCCAGTCAAATAAGGTGTTGAGTTGAGTGTGAGGCAGTTGAGTAACTGGCGGCACAAATTGCGCTACACTAGAAAGCTTCTTCATGCATCCCAAAAAAGTACCAGCCAGTAGTAGCCAGGTAGTACATAAATCCGTAAAGTAGGGATATTAAGTATATTTATCTCTGAGCCGCCACGTCATTTCCAGATAAGTAAACTTGTTCAAAATCCGGAAATCCGACTGTCTGAAACTGTCACAGATATAGACATTGATTTCACAATATCGGTACAGGGTCACTCAATGCAATGTCAATACTGATGCGTCCTTGCTCCAATTGCTTGACGGCACGGTTGGCGCAGTGGGCTGCGTGTCGCAGGTTCGATTCCTGCACGGAACAAATATTTGTATGACCTACAAGTAGTTGTTCCGGGTCTGGCTGTTTGTGTATGTGAATTTAAATGTTTGTAAACGCACCCACAATACAGGAGAAATTCCTAGTGTGGGGCAAAGTTTAAAAAAAAAATAAAAATAAAATTAAGTGGGTAGCTATCCTACCTATCGGTTTATCAAATTCTTGGAATCCATGACACGACCGTTTTTATGCAACGATTGTATGAAGAGTGGCATGAAGTACTGCCTGTGCAGGAGCCATAGAGCAGTAGTGGTGCAGTGGTTTCGGGTCCGTCGTCCGACCACTGCTCTCTAAACAGTGAAGGAAAACATCGTGAGGAAACCGGCATGTCCTAGAACCAAAAATTCGAAGACGTATGACATCCACCAACCTGCACTGGGCCCTTGTAGTGGATTATGGCCCGCTCTCTCTCACAGAGAGAAGGCCTGTGTCCCAGCAGTGGGAACATTAGAGGCTGATTATGCAGGGGCCATGACCTCTTCTTATACAGAGAATAAATCTGCCTAGCCTATTTCCAACTATGTTGGGGTCGGCTTCCAGTCTTACCGAGTGGAGCTGATTACGTGTCTCGCATCTTTTTTTAAAGAGAAGAGAAGAAAATAATTTACATTAGATTGGCTATGGCACCAGTAGGTTGATTGACATCATTTCGAAATTCGAACGGTGTAGAGGTGTGAACCCTCGATAATTTATCCGAAAGATCCGCATTCACTGAGAGAGTGAGATTCGAATTTTAAATTTAACTTGACAGAATACAAATTGACTAGTTTGCCTAGTCTAGGTACACCTAAAGTAATAATTACATTGTAGAGAGCTGATTATAACGAAAATACGATACGGGAAAAGAGTTCCTGGAAGGACTTGGGGGAGGCTTTTGCCCAGCAGTGGGATAGTATAGGTTAAAAAAGGAGCACAAGAAAAGAGAGCCCTTGCCTTATTTTGAATAATGATGATAAAGGAGCTGATAATTTGTTCTTAATTACTTAAGTGATCGTTATAATTATATCGTTCGTTCATCAATTACAATTAAGTATAGCTTACCTAAGCTAGCCTTCAACAAGCAAGCACCCTTCAAAACACTTTGGGAAATTCTGGTTTTACCGTCACCAATCCGTTTTCCAAGCAAGCTGATTACATGTCTTAAGACATGAAACTCAAAAAATCGTTGAAAGTCTTGCAAAGAGGTTCATTGCTCGGTCAATCAGATGGTCACTTGAAATAGCGCGATACTTTTTTTTTGTTTATTCGAAAATCGGTCTACCGTGATGGTACTTAAGTAATAGAAAAAGAAAATATCAATTTATTTCGCGTTCGTGTGTGTTAATTGCTTCTAGAACGATCGATAAATTGTACCTACACTTTTACCGACGAATTTGGAATTCGCAGTTTATTTTAGATTTCGGTCTAAAATAGTCATTTTAAGGGTAGAAACTATTTTTAGAATGTAAATATAATGGCGTCTTTTTATTTTTACGAATTTTTGCAGCTCGTTTTTCATTTGTATCAAGTTAGTTTTAATTTCAAATCATTTGTCTAAACAAAATAATACTGGTGCGACATAATTAATTATGAAAAAAATAATGCAGATTTTTCACACATTTCCAATTGAGGCACAGGAATCGTTTCAAAGTTCCAGTAGGATTATTTTATATACGAATTCGCATCACTTTATCGGTAAAATGACTTACTGAATTAAAAGCACTACACAATCTAATAATAACACTGTATTCCGCATAAGTACAACGTTTTCATCTGCACGTCACTAGAAAATCAATATAGGCAGTCTTGGCCACAGCACTTTAGTTTAACACAGCAAACGGATGCGTATCCGAAATAGCAAACACTTGACATATTCCCGCGCATTTTCACTTTAGTTTTAATGAATTTATTTAGTTAAAAAAATTGTAAAATATTACATAATAATGTGGGTTCAGATTTAATGTTTTCCGTGCGGGCTCCGTACGCTCCCCGCTCGGCTATCATCGGGTTACGTCGGCACTTTTCGTCGGGGGTGGAACGAGTGAGTCATTTACCCCTCGAGGGGTGGCTTTTCGTTCCGTTCTACGATCGCGAAATTATAGGGGAACGATTTCTTATTGGAATGAATACTTTGAAATAAATGGAATACAATCGTAGTGACATCTTTTAAAACGAAAATTGTAGGTTTATTGACAAATTTATTTAGAAAAAGAAAGAAGTTGTTTTTTTATTTACATATCGGTAATTTTTCTTACGGTACCAACCCGGTAAGTACCTATTTGAGATGTCTTAAATATTTAGTACCAACCAATCCTCTCAGTTTCGTTAATACAATCTAATAACCATTCATTACCTATATCTAATTGTTATGCCTAAACTGCCGACACACGAATAAAAATTTTCCCTATCCCAAATGGTCCAAAAAGCTCAATAACTTCGCTGGAAAGGCGACAGTTAGCGCCATCTTGTGTTCTCAAGATAAACTACATACCTAGTACATTTTAAAGTGTTTAATTGGACCAATGGGGTGTTAAATAGAACTTGCTTGTACATTTTTCTGAGAGTAATCTACAAAACCCACTCTGGTTTGGTTTGGTTTTGATTTTTTTTTTGGTTTGATCTTCATGATTTTTTCTATCGTAAGTATCAAATTAGTTGTAAGTATGTAAGTATTATGTTTTCAATACGCTATCTACTTAGCATATTATATCATATATTTTTCTGATTTTGTTTACTGTAGTCGATCATAAACTCTTATTGTTTCTAAAACTTGCATTTTTTGCGTTTAGGTCCTGTAAGCCTATTAATGACATGCTCTAAATTTACTTTATACCACGTTGAATAAGATGTTTTAATTTGTCGCACAGTCAATATCATCCTGTATAACAAAAACCCCTTGGGTTTGTCCATTGCCTACGTAGACACCTCGCGAACATTTATCAAATTAAATTTCAGTCGACGACATCCATCGGTTTCTTACTAAACGTCAATTAAATCCGACGGTCCTGCATACTTATCTCTTTTGTTGACTGTACATTCCGAGGACAGCCGAACAAATCCGAAGCGGTGTCGGTTACGGCAGTAAGCGTCAGGTCACACCGAGACGCGACGCGACGCGCAGTTTTCAAGATAGAAATACAATTACAGACCTTATCTGCTACACAAAAAGGTACACGATTCAGTGAGCTACGCAGCGCTGCGTAACTCGACGTAAACCCTGCATTGTGTACACAAACTACTTAGATTGTGTACCTTTTAGTGTAGTAGATAAGGTCTGTAATTGTATTTCTATTTTGAAAACTGCGCGTCGCGTCGCGTCTCGGTGTGAACTGACCCTAAGGCTGAGGCTACATTAGGCCGCGACGCGACGAGCGATTAAAACAAGTAAATGAATGCTCACGTCTATGGCTACACCATACATCAAACATTACTAGCTATCTTTGATTTCTCTATGCGATAGGAACAACATTACTGTAATCACGACATCGGCTACATCAACATATCAGCGAAATTGAAGCGAATTTATTAGAAAATACGCCGAAATTTCGCTTGTAATGTAGCCATACCATGTTTTTCTCGTTTCGCTCTTCCAGTCGCATCGCAAATCGCTGCCTACTGTAGCCTCAGCCTTAGGGTCACGGTAACAGTGGCGCGAGTTCAATAGTTTTTTCCCATCTCAAAAAGCCTAAAGAACTTTTCACTTCAATAATTTTCTGTGGGGCATGCCAATTTATCGTTTGTCGTACAATTTACTTGCTTGTGCAGTGGTGGCCCAGTAGCCCAGTGGTAACGGCCACGACAAGCGCTTTACCTACCTACTTTGTGTAAATTATTTCATCACCACTGCTTTCGGTGCAAAACGGAGAAGGAAAACTGCGCGAGGAAACCGGCATGTCCGAGAAAACCAAACATTCGAAGACATAATGTGATGTGACATCTACCAACCCGCACTGGGCCCGCGTGGTGGGTTACGTTACGGCCCACTCCCTATCACAGAGAGGAGGCCTGTGCTGTGTCCCAACAGTGGGAACGTTATAGGCTGATTATGTACAATTTACTTCAAAACAATTTAGTGGACTAAGTAGGTACCTAATCAAAATGCACAATTTATTTAGGTACGTGCATTTAAATTTTTACAATTATAGGTAATACGTTTAAATCAGAATCGATCAAAATAAATACTTAATTTTTGAATTGTTTACATGTAAATTTATTGGTGCGTAAACTGTTACCTATAATTTATTTCAATGTTTTATTTATTGAACGTAGCCATTTTGACATCAGGGGTCGCAAACATTTTGTCCGAATTTGAAATCGTGGTGTTCTAAATAGGTAGGTAGCTGTCTGCAACTTCTTTGGTGTAGGAGGTAGTCTATGTACCCTCGGCTACACATCAAGCTATACATAGACCAGTGTAAGCTGACTTCTGATTGTACGAAAAACCTAAACAATGTGAGGTCAGTTAAAACTGGAAATGTATAGCTTGATGTGTCCCCATGTGTACCCTATCTTACTTCAACCAGTGCATCTCATGGAACGTACCGTATCATACTAATTACACGTTCTTCAGTTGCTCGTTACCTATACTTAATGAATTTGTAAGTATCATGTAGAGTTTTCAGCCTGGCTATATCCTTATCCGTAGCGTTGGAAGGCCTCCCAAGGTGGACCGACGACCTTGTGAAGGCCGCAGGAACCCGTTGGATGCGAGAAGAACCGGTCGAAGTGGAGATGCTTGGGGGAGGCCTATGTCCAGCAGTGGACGTCTTTCGGCTGAAATGATGATGATGATGATGATATCCTTAACGTGTTGATTTTAAAGAGTAAACACTTGCCGATGCTTTTAAAGCAGGTAGAGAAATGTGCAACTGCAATGCGCAATGATTTTATTTTTTAGATTAAAAGATGTCTACCTAGCCTACTTAGGTATTTTCAGTTATCACTAGTAGGTACCCACTTAGGTAAACTTTAGTTATCCCTAGGAAGATATCCTTCCTAGGGATAACTAAAGTTTACCTACGTAATCACAAAACGGTTCTGTTTGAACCGTTATTGCGTAACAAACTTTTAATTTCAATCTGAATCATTTTGGAGGATACTTATTGCTAATCAATTGCTTCACATAAATATGTTCGAAAAATTTGTCTGATCAACAACGTTAGTAAATAATGCGATGAATGTTGTTGAACTGTCAAAATGAAAGATATTGCTACTGTTAGTGTGTTACGCAGATACCCCGCAGTGGATCTCATGGAACGAAGCGTATTTTACACATTAGGTACTCGTTTCGTTAACAATTTTCTATCTTCAGTGGTTTGAAACAATTTGTAAGTCTGTACTAAATCTAGTTTTCTGCCTGTCTATTTCCTAAACATGTTGATTTTAATATCAAAAAGGTTGGCGATCTCTGCCCATATTAACGGAAACAAAAAAGTACGTATAACTAGTAAATTCCAATGTCATTGTTAACGTTCATTTCTAGTTTATTATTCTGCTAGTTCACAGGTCTCCGAAAACAAAATGTAAGTTTTTAAATCCATTTATTTTTACCTACTAGGTAGGTTGTCTGTACCTAACAGACGCCAGCACATCAAGCTACCCGAAACTGTCAAATTTTCTCGATCAACTTTGAACCTTAAGCTTTAGCGATAAAGTTGAAAATCTATTAAAGAAATTTGACAGATTGTAGTAGGTTGATGTGCTGGCGTCGTCTGTACCTCAGTTACATACATTTGGTAATTTACTCAAAACCGTATTGAGTGGTCGATCAGGGAAGCTTTTTAAAAACACTGTCTAACGCCGGCCATATAAATAAAAGCTAGCGCCCCGCGGTTTCACCCGCGTAAGTTTCGATCCCGTGGGAATATCGGGATAAAAACTAACCTATGTCCTTTCCCGGGACTCAACCAATCTCTATACCAAATTTCATCTAAATCGATTCAGCGGTTTAAGCGTGAAGAGGTAACAGGGGTTCCCTACTTGAAATCGAATGACGTGAGATCGAATAACACTTGCTCGAAAATGTTAACTCGATAGTAAATTAAATCGATGAATTATGAGCGCGACCGTTCACTAGGATGCATCAAAATCTCGAATAACTACCTATAAGCTCGAATCATCGGCAGCACGAAAGCCCATCATCTTGAAACATCATTTCTCGAACGACCGTCTATACCTAAATCGATTTACAGAATAGTTCAAGTAGGTAATTTACATGAAGTCGGTTAAAAATCCTTAAAACTATTCTGTAAATCGATTAGATGGTTGATCCGTACCATCATATGTTTTTAAATTTTCATCGGCGAGGCCTATTTATTCATCAGAGAATTTTAACACTGTGCACTGCGGTGTAGAATATTGCAGTTTTATGTCAGCCCCATCTCTTGACCGATAGTGGAACTAATGTATATAACTTTTGTTGATGATTTCTGAAAAAGTGTGCTATTTAGAGACTTCGTTTTATTTTTCCTGTAATCTTTACATAAACGTCTACATAGAATTATTTCAGATTTTTCTCTTTGCAAACTTCGGAGATAAGGGGGGGGGGGGCGGTATTTGTTTTTAAATTTTTCATCAAAAGTCGAAAACTATGCGGTCTAAAAAAACGAAAAAATGAAAATATTCATATATTTTTATTTCTTTCTTATTTGCAAAATAGTCGGGTAAACGTCATCTAAAACTAATCCAAATTTCAAGTTGATAGCATTAATAGTTCTTGAGATATCCAGCTGTGACAGTCAAACAGACAGACAGTCTCACCATAAGGGTTCCGTTTTTACCAGTTTGGTACGGAACCCTAAAAAAAAAAAACTAACACAATTCCTGAACTTTTCAGCGAAAATGCACGACAAATACTTGGGACTATCACCCGAAGAGTTTGCAGCCTTGGTTGGACGATACCGTAATTTCCAAGACTCTTGCGATGACCCGAACAAGGAACCTGTGAAGGTGTACACTCCTCTTTCAGAAGATAGTCTGGCTCAACTCAAACTGGTAAGGGAAGTCAGCAAGGACTTGGCGACGAAGAAGGAAGATGACATGAAGAAGGCTGCGGTGAGTTAATTTGATAGCATAACTGCATAATCATCCTATAATGTTCCCACTGCATTATCTTGTTGGTATTACTACGAAAATCTTTCTGATTTTCCAATATTTTTTACGAAAATCCTAGGATTTTTGCAAGGGACCGGACCATTGTAAACATCCTACGTTTCCGAAAGAAAAAAACGACATTTAAATTATCCTGTAGCTAACTTCTACTGCAATTTTGAACAAATATTTTGCTGAAAAACTGAAGTGTTAATCGACTTTTGTTGCTGACTGTACGTACCTACATAAGTACCTACCTACTTATTCCTTTGATTTAAATAAATTGTTTGTTCACAGGAAAAGGCAGCAGAGATGGAACAAAAGCCAGAAGAGAAGACAGAAGACAGCGCAGAAGAGAAGAAGCCGGAGACTGAGAAGTGAACTATTTTAGTTTAATTTATTTATTAAAATGTAGTTAAGGGTATAATTAATTGCGTTTTTTTCTATTACCACGTTAAAAAAAAAAAAAATCTACTCAATAAAATTTTCAATTCAGTCACTCACAGAATGCACGGCCTCAACCGCTGTGTATTTTTTTTTTTTTTTTAATGTACTACATTACATCTAACCACTCGACTAAAGAAAATTGATTGCCCCGTTGGTCTCGTGGTCGCAAGCGCGACTGCTGAGCGTGGGGTCCCGGGTTCGATTCCCGGGTCGGGCAAAGTGTTATTGAGTTTTTCCATTAGGAATTTCTTAGTAGCAGCCCGGAGTTTGGAAGTTGGCGGTGTGATACCCCCGTGCCTCGGAAAGCACGTTAAGCCGTTGGTCCTGCGCCTGATCTCTCTCCGGTCGTGTCGGATTGCCGTCCCATCGGACAATGAGAGTGAGGGAAGAGGGAGTGCACCGTGTCTGCGCGCACACTTGTGCACTATAATATCTCCCGCGCCGAAGGCTAGTCTCCGTTGAGATTGGCCGCCGTGGCCGAAATACGGTCTGGAGGACTTTTTATTTATTTAAAGAAAATGGAACGCAAGCAATACTCCCATAGACAAAATTACAAAAAAATAAACACTGAGGGGTGGAACGTGCTTGCTGTCACAGTTTTTTTTACGTGAGTTTTATCCTTTGGACATTATGGCGTATTTCCGGTTGCGTTACCTAATGGCAGCGGACCACTGAGTGGATTGAATGAATGACGCTCTGGGTGGAGCGGAAGGGAGTGTCAGACTCTTTCTGACTAAAATCCACCCGTGTTCCTTCCTTAGCCCTTTATGTTACGGGGTAGCGGTGACCCTTTCGCACAATCCCGCGGACCCGGCAGGCTTCGGCCCTAAGGGGCCCCTTCACCGTTGCTGACATCTCTTTGAAGCGCGCGCGGAACACGTAGGCGTCGTCGCCGTCAACCGCTGGGTCTTAGGGCTATATTTCACCGGGAAACCATGATGGCGGCGCAACCACGGTCACGCTGCCAGCAAAATATACACAGCTTTATGGTGGGTATATATCTCACCAGGCGTCCAAGCGGTTGCGCAACCAACCATACATTTGGTAGCGGCGGCGACTGGTTGCGCCGCCATGGTGTCCCGGTGAAAGAATGAAAGAGTGTGAAGTGAAGTGAAAGAGTGAAAGCATGAATTTGCATAAGAGTTTCCTTATAATTTAACTTAAGTGAGGACTAAGGAAGGTCTTTTTAAAATTGAATTCATTCCCTTTATACGGGGTTATAGAGTGGATGAAAGTTTTTATGGAAGTCGGTTCTGGCGATGGGAAACCCCATCAGGCACACGAATTGTATGAATATCCTCCGAAAAAAAAGGAACAGCTAGGGTGTAATAACAATTTCCTAGAAGAGCAGCGTGGCCGCCACATAACGGGGTTTGACCGCTAGTCCATAGTAATATTATAAATTCGAAAGTATCTCGTCTGTCTGTTATTTTTTTACGCCTAAACCACTGAACGGATTTCGATAAAGGCAGAGAGATAGATTGCATCCCGGGGAAGGATATAGGATAGTTTTTATCCCGATATTCCCACGGAATCGAATCGGGCGCAGCTAGTAATATGTAAGTCAATGGGTTTGACTTTTACGGTGTCAAAAAACGCCCTCTATGGCAATGATATTATAAGTGTGAATTAGGTACATAAAATATCATTGCTCTTGGGTAACACATAGGTACTTACACATCAACTTACTTTCTGTCCCACCGCCGCGCCGCCGCCGCCCGCCCCGGCGAGGAAGCGACTAACTATCGGCTATTTTCTCGCTCAAGAAACGTACAATAGATATAGGTAGGTATCTACATTCCGTGTAAACAAAAGAGATGCAAATATTAATAGTCGATCGCTGACTGTTCAGTGTTCACACTGCCGCGTCGGCGAGGACTCGCTCCACTGGTTTGTTGCTGAGCGACAATTGAGCTATCAAAGATATTAATACTCACTCAGCGATGCTTGCTTGGCGGTCAGAGCTCACGCCGAGATACCGACAGAAGCGAGTAACCCAAAGAGTAATATAATAATACGGACGGAGTAACCGCCCGTCGCACGTCGGAACTACACACTCGCTGCTCGCCAACTCGTTTTCAGTTGCTAGTTCTACTCGCTACATAATACAGGCAAATAATGCTAATACAGGCTACTAAGTAGCCTAGCTAGGACATCAGATCGTAAAATTATATTGTTACCTACTCATCTTAGATTTAAACTATTTCTAAGTTGTCACCCTACTTTGTAACAGACTGTACCACTTTTTTATGAAATAAATTATTATTATTATTAAAACGGTGAAGGAAAACATCGTGAGGAAACCGGCATGTCCTAGAACCAAAAATTCTAAGACGCCAACCCGCACTGGGTCTGCGTGGTGTATTACGGCCCTCTCCCACTCACAGAGAGGAGGCCTGTGTCCTAGCAGTGGGAACATTATAAGCTGATTATGAGGTGATGCGCATCAATCAACTGTGTTCTTTATTTAAATCTGTAAGTACACCTAAATTTTATCTTTTTGTGTTCACACAAACACCGCCACTAGATGGCGTTAGAGCGTGCATACGTGCACGCTCTAACGCCATCTAGTGGCGGTGTTATTGGGGCAATTCAGTATTATAAGTGCTGAGGGGCAATTGCGAAATAAAACTTAACATGTAGCCCGAAAATAGAAATTTGCGTGGGAGTAGTGTGGGGAAAATAGTTGTCGTCTCTCGTTAGAGAACATAGACAAGGTAGTTGACCAAAGCTAGTTTTTAACCGACTCCAAAAAAGGAGGAGGTTCTTATTTCGGATGTTTATTAAAACATGATTGACATGTAAGTGTTTGTACAACAACCCTACTTACAGAAATAAAATAATTTATCATTATCATTTACAGCGCAATATTAAAAGAGAGTTGTTCAACAATAATTAAAATAAAATAATTCACATAAAAATATACTTGTTTATTGAACTTCATTAAACATAAAAATGGAAGGTTACAGGGAAGTAAATTCTTTCAAACTACTTGGCTTAGTTATTATAAAAAAGTATAATTATCCATAATAATACGTAGCAAAATGCTTATATACGTGTTATAACTAAGAGTTGTCGGTCAAGATCTCTTCGTCCTCATCCACCGGTTCCACAAGATCTGGATGACAAACTCTGATATGAAGATTAAGATTTATCCTCACAATGAAATTTTTACCGCACGTAGTACATTTATGTGGTCGTTTGACATCATCGTCAACATGCGGGGGGTGAGCTCTTGTGAGGTGCGTTCTGAGTAATGACGCATGCATAGTTCTGTCGCACTGCGTACATTTCACATGACAGTCAATTGGTTGCCCTTCGTGCGTTTGTCTGTGTTTCTCCATAGTTATTTTTGACACAAACAGCTTGTTACAACAGTCACACTTGAAATTTTTCACTTTTGTATGCTTCTTCATGTGGATTTTCAAGCAGTTTTTCGTTGGAAACATCTCGTCGCACTTGGAACATTTGAATTTCTTTATATCGTTATGTAGCTGCATGTGTAGCTTCAAATAAGCTTGTCCTGTGAAGCTTTTATTACAAATCTCACAGTTTATTGTAGATACTGACGAATGAGTTTGCATATGACTTTTTAGAAACTGAGCGGCAACAAAGCTGCGATCACAGACTTCACATAAATACTTTTTGGAGGCAGCACCTTCATGCTTGCTCCTGTGAATATCTAAGTGGTACTGAGAGTTCACTTTAACGTCGCACTGGTCACATTTGAACTTGCGCCTTTTTTTAGGGCCCTCTTTGTGATGTACTTGGGGCTCGGGCTCCATAATCGGCGTATCCTTGTCGTTTCCATGGAACTTTTTGTGCAGCATCAAATACTCCATGCCTTCGAATGTGAGATCGCAGACGTCGCATCTGTACCTCGGATCATTTTGCTGTTGTTTCATTTCGTATGTTACATTTTCACCACCATTATAAGCTTCGGCCATTTTCTCGCGTTTTACTGACGAACGGTTATCTTGTTTGTCGCTGGACGCCGGCTCCATCATACTCTTCATCCAATGGTCTTGAATGCCAACGCCGGATTTCGTCTCCATTTGGTGAATGGACGCTTCGCTGTTGTTAGCGCATATTATCAAGTGAGCGATATTGATCCATAAATCGCGGTGCTGTACTCACAATTTAGCGTAAATACACAATTCCAGCGTGCACAACGCTTATCACGCTTTGTTTACGCGTTGCTTTTGAGGATTTCACGTTAAAATATCAGCGGTAACACAAAAGGGAGCCTTGTTACTGTACCATAAATTCCAAAAGAGAAGCGATGCGCGTTGCTTTTTTTCGGGCGGTTCATTGACAGCGGGAACTTTTTTTATTCTTGACAACTTCATAGTTGCCATTGTAAAATTTTGTATAAATCTAAATGATAAATACTTTTTAAGTGATCATGAAATTACGGTTTTAGTTGTAGATCCAGCTTTAAATCTAGATGAATTACAAAATAATTTTATGAACTATTCTTTATAAAATAAATGTGATCAATTAAAAAAAATTCCACCCATGTAAAATGCCAAGTAAAAAAATCAAAATCTGACAGATGGAAAATGGCGTCTGCAATGATATGCGGTGTTTATTTTTATTTTTATCCTTGAAAACTTGAGTTTTATCACGATAATAATGACAATGTTTGTGTAGTGCCGCTAATGAGTAACGTGTCCGTCGACATGGCTTCTAGTTCAGAGGCTCCTGTTACAACTTATGTCGATAGTTCTTCCGACGACGAATGTTTGTCGGCAGTGAAACGAAAAGCCGAAATTTCTGGCGAAAACAATAGGAGCTGTGGTTATGAGGAGGACAGTGATGATGAGCCTATCATGGCCGGGGTGCTGGTTACCGTGGAAGTGGAAGAAATGGACGAGGATTGCCCCCTAGAATTTAACAAAGTAGGTAACACGATCGACATCAAATTACATAGATTTTATAGATTCTTACTAGTTTCAGTCATGTTAACTTGTGTAAATAGTTGAAACTAGGTCTCAAGACCAGTTTACCACTTATCTGTGCACTTTGTACAGTAAGAACATCATATTATTTATGTTTGAACATACACTTAGGTACTTGAAAAACTTATCTAACAGTATGTTTCATACATGAATTTACCATGGTTCTGAACACAATGTAACACATAACTTTTGCTTTTATTTGATTGACAAAAAATCCTAAATATTTATGAAATGGATTATTATTTTGTAAATACATATACCTACTGTTAATTTATTAGTTCCGTTTTCACTGAATATTGGAACATACTACCTAAAAAAAATAAGTATGTTTTTGTTATAATAATAAAAGCAATTATTATATTTCAACTATTGATCTGACTGGGGGTAATATTGTTGTCAAACAAAAATAAATAATCATAATATTTAACAGTTATCAATAGAAGAAACATGATGGCAGTTCAAACAAATGTCTACTTTATCCCTATGGAAATTAGGTTCTTATCAGAAGAACAACTATTTAAATATTAAGGTGCATTAGAAACTCAACTTTGTGTAGTAGAATTAAGGTTGATAATCAAAGTACCAGTTTCTTCAACAGCAGGAAAATACCATTGCTAATGTGTTAAATAATTTATCATCTGAGATACAAAGACTATTAGGTATATTTACTATAAAATAATATTAATCCATTCTGCAACAATAATCCAGGGCATTCTTAGGGCCAATGGCTGTACCTCAACTTTGAGAGTCAGAAAACTTTAATGGTCTGCCTTGGGTAAGCCTGAAATAATTAAGGCTATTTATGCTTTTAAGTCCTATCTAGTTGGAAAACACTTGCAACTGCATATTTAGTTAGACCTTTGTAGATACTTACAATATAAAAAAACAGTAATTTGGTGGTGGTGGTTATTTATTTACAACTAGCAGCGCCCCGCGGTTTCATCTGCATAAGGGTCAGCGCAGACCGAACTGCAAAATGCTTGCGCATGGTCGACCAAAATGTAGAATACATACTCGAACACGCAGTCGGCTTACTCGAGCATGGTCGAGCATCAAATTTGGGTGTATTCAATTTTGCAAAGTATTTTCAATAATCTCAGAAAATGCTCTGCTCTGCTCTTGGTGTGCACTGACCCTAAGTGTCGATCCCGTGAGAATATCGGGATAAGTAGCCCATGTGTTAGTTCAGGGTGTCAGCTACCTCCATACCAAATTTTATCATTATTGGTGCAGCCGTTTGTGCGTGAAGAAGTAACAAACTTACAAACACACTCACAAACTTTGGCCTTTATAATATAAAACCAGTGTGATTTTCTTAAAAATAATAATAATAAAAAGGCCCTGGAAATAATCAAATGGCATCAACACAATTCGTCCACATCTCTGTCAATAGGAAAAGTTTCTAAAAGGCTGGCACCGTTGTTGCCATGTTATATGGCAATGCCGATTTTTTCTCCATAAAAATAGGCCAGCCTCTGGTTACATGTAATTTTTCCTAATATTATGCTTCCCTTAACCAAGGGGTGGCTTTAACCATGCCCAGAGGCTAAGCATTGTCATACAATGTGCCAATACTGTCAGTCTTTTGGGCCCATTACTGACTGACAGCCATTGCGAGGAATTTTTTTGCTGCCATCTATACTCCATACTAATATCATAAATTCGAAAGTAACTGTCTGTCTGTCTGCATGTTACCTTTTCACGCCTAAATCACTGAACGGATATCAATAAAATTTGGCAGAGATATAGATTGCATCCCGGGGAAGGACATAGGATAGTTTTATCCCGATATTCCCAAGGGATCGACACTTATGCGAGTGAAACCGCGGGGCGGTGCTAGTAATAATATATTTTAGTTAGCTGTTAGGTTTGGTTTTATTAGGATATTTAATTTTTAGAGCGAAAAACCCAAAAGATCAAAAAGAAGAAAAAAGCAGCAAGAAATAAAGGAGAAAGTAAAAAAAGGGAGGACATTCCGATGTCCTGAGTGTGACATAGAGTTTGAGAACTCTGCTGACCTCAAGACACATGGGCTTGAACATCAAGTTAAAACAAGGTAATTATGTCTGTTAGTAGCAAAGTTTATACTATTTTATCTTTCAGGACAAAATAAAAATAAATGTAATTTATTCAAACTAGGCCAAGAATCGGTACTTTTTGAACATCAAAATTACATAAGATTAGACATTTAAATAAACCTTTTTTACAGTCTGTTCAACCGATTTTGACTTCTATACCGTAGGCATAAGGATGGTATTAAAAGCAAAAATGTGGTTACAATACCAACTATTTACTGCAGCTGCCATATGTCATGCCACCAACGCAATAGAATTCAAAATCGGTTGAACGGACTGTAAAAAAGGCTTATTTGAATGTCTTATTCCAATTGGAGTATAGTACAGACGCCAGCACATCAAGCGACTACAATCTGTCAAATTTCTTTAATAGATTTTCAACTTTATCGCTAAAACTTAAGGTTCAAAGTTGATTGGAAAAATTTGACAGTTTCGGGTAGCTTGATGTTCTGGCGTCTGTACTTTAGCTGGAAAGCACAACAAAATCCTCAGCAGCACAGCTGTCTGTTCAGTTAGAAAAACAAGCTTCTATACAATAGTATAACAAGTACAGCCCGATTTTAAACTTTATGGCGGCTCGGAACATGGGTCGAGTCGCTGCGCAGTGAGTAGCGGTAGCAGTTACAAATTCACCTGTCAGCAGGGGTGAGGGGTGAGGTACTGCGCAGTGAGTAGCGGATTTCGCAGCCGCCATGGGGCCATTCAAGTATTACGTAAACACTACAGGGGATGGGGGGTCTATGCTTTGCTTATTTTTTTTTTGACATGGGGGATGGGTCTGGATGGTGATTACGTCAGCAGTATTTTTTTTCGTATTTTCTTCAAAATTTTGTCGATATTGGTTTGAACACATATGGCAACCCTACTTGTCCATGCTTGAAAACGAAACGCACGTAACTGCTGCTCATCCATACTGTTATTATAAATTTGAAAGTGTGTCTGTCTGTCTGTTACCTCTTCACGCTCCAACCGCTGAACCGATTTAGATGAAATTTGGTATAGAGATAGTTTGAGTGCCGGGTAAGGACATAGGATAGTTTTTATCTCGATATTCCCACGAGATCGCCACTTATGCGGGTGAAACCAGAACACATTTAAAATTAATGTACCAATGTTTACGTAAGCATGGAAGGGGGGGGCTGCCGGGTCAGCGGGATTGTTGCCGGGTCAGCGGGATTGTTGCCGGGTCAGCGGGATTGTGCCGGGTCAGCGGGATTGTGCCGGGTCAGCGGGATTGTCCGAAAGGGTTACCGCTGGCCCGGAACATAAAGGGCTAAGGAAGGAACACGGGTGGGTTTTAGTCAGTAAGAGTCTGACACTCCCTTCCGCTCCACCCAGAGCGGGAGGGGTCATTTGATGATTTCCCATCCGCAAAAAAAAAAAAAAAAAAAAAAAAGCATGGAAGGGGGGGGGGGTAAGAGCTTTGCTTACTTCTGCTGACGAGGGGGGGGGGGGGGGTAATAATTTCAAAAAAATCTGCTTTCGTAATACTTGAACGGCCCCATAAAAAATAAATAAAGTTTGGATCGGGCTGTAATTAACATTATAAAACATACAACATTAAATTATTTGCCACATGTCAGCTATAACACGCCACGCCAAAACTATACTCAAGCAGAAGTCTATGATCTATACTGATAAATAAAGCGAAAGAATTTGTTTGTTTGAACCCGTTAATCTCTGGAAGACCAATTTGAAAAATTATTTTTGCATTTGGTAGCTCAATTTTTGAGGAAGGCTATAAGGCTGCATACTAGAACCGTTGCAAAAAGAAAGAGTCTGAAAGAACGCTAGTAGTTCCAGAGATTAGAGTGTTGAAACAAACAAACTCTGCAGCTTATTTGTATAGAAAACTGCTTGGTGTACCGGAATGGTGGGTTTATGTAATAAATTGGAAACAAGGAGGGACCGAGGGACATAGCTCTTGTTGCCTATATTTTTAAATTATTACGTGGCAAGACTTCAAACCCCGGTGTAATAAAAGAAATAAACCTGTGTGTGCCCGACAATTATGTATTGCGAAGGCGACAGCCACGTCTATTGGCGGTGCCCAGTAGTAGGACCAATCTACTGAGTAAAGGCCCTATAACGCGCACCTTGCGTGTACTTAATTTATTTATTTGGTTCACCAACAATAGGCTATTTGACTGGTTTCTGATAAACATCTCAGATTATTTAATGGTGTCTAACGAGCCCACAAAAACCTATTACTTCAAATTGCATAATGTATTTCTTTTAGAAAATAGTAAATAAAAATGTACTGTTTAAATAAGCCGCCAAAACGCTATCTTTAACAATATGGCGTCGTGACGTCACAATACACGTAAACAAACGTTGAAACGGTCGAGATACTAGACAAAAGTCATCTGTTCTGTCAACGATAGACAGAAATTGACTATATCATGACGTCATCATAAGTTCAGCCAATCCAGACCGTTTTCGATTACGTGGCGCCAGATTTAAAAAGATGAAGTTTTTTCGGGATTTTTTTAAATAAATAATACATTGTTTTGTAGTAAAATTAATGGAAATCGATTTTAAAAGCGATAATCTATACGAGTGTCAATAATTATGACCTTATTTTTTACATTGTCAAATAGCCTATTGTTTACACTAACATCTTGATAAAAAATAACGTCCTTAAAAACTTTGAACAGTGTAACAATTACTTCACATGAACTAAAATTATGTTATTTTGTAAGCCTAGGTACGTGTACAGTTCACAAGCCAACTTAATGACGTAGCAGACAACATAGATCTTTCCTTTCTTTTTCTGTTTTGATCTTTTTTTCTTTCTTTCTTTTCTTTTTTTTACTTGTTCTCTGAGTGAGCTCACAAAAGCCACGATGTACAGAATATGTTATGGTAAATAATAAAACTGTAATTATGGCCACTTTATTGTAATAGGAAATTCCTGTAATGATAGTGATGTTGAGTTAATAAATAAATAAATAAACCCTTTAAAAGCAATCAACATATTTAATTGTTTACAGACATAAATGTGAGATATGCGGCCGGTACTTCAAGAAAGCGTTCAGTTTGCGCATGCACTCTAAAGTACACATGGAAAAGGCGGCCCCTACGTGCCCCCTCTGCGGCCTCAAGTTTAATAATAAAAATTATTTGGTAAGCTCAACATTATTAATCTGTAACCTAATTGCGTAACGCACTAGCAATCACAATATGAATCATTTTGAAGGATATTGCTAATCCATTGCTCCATATGTTCGAAAAAATAAATAACGCAATGAATGTTGTTGCACTGTCAAAATGCGATATCAGCGACTCCCTCACCGGGCCATATAAGTTTGTGGGACTGTACTAGGTATAGACCCTTGGTAAGACTGGTTGTCAGACTTTCAGGCATCTGACGACCCGTAACGACTGTCAAAGATCCAAGAATGACAGCCACCAACGGCTTAACGTGCTTTTCGAAGCACGGAGGACTCTCGGTATGTAAAGATGCTCACCCATCCAAGGACCGACAGCGACAAGCGTAGCTTAACCTGATCGACCGATCCTTGAGGCTGTTATTACGTAGCCACGAGCCCCTTATAAACAGCCATTTATATAATTTTTGTAATGCAGCATTTTGTTTCTTCTTCCCAGGCGCGACACATGTCGTCACACGATCGAACAGAAGAGTGTGAGAAGTGTCAAGCTAAGTTCCACACGAATTCACAGTTGAAGAATCATACGAAACAAGCCCATTCTAAGAAGAGACAGCAAGATGAGACTTTGACGTGAGTATTTTAAACTCATTGATAGAACATATAAAAAAAAATACAAAATCTTGACATTAACTTCACTTTATACAGGGTTATTGGTAAAACATTAACAACCTCTTAAGAGGTCATTGTACTCATCATTATGAACAACTTTTACTATGGGATCAAACGTAAAATCGCGAAAAAAAAATCAGCTGTTCCCTACATTTTGACGAGTTATACGAACATAAATGTCCTCTAGTGTCCTCTAGCCCAGGTTTCCCTCTTAGTCTAATCTAACACGCGGTGTTCCCAGGCGATCACCCATCCAAGTACCGACCGCGCCAGATGTTGCTTAACTTACTTCACGGACCTGTGTAGGCCAATGTCCATTAAACCTTTATTGTACCCTACGAAAGTTGTAATAATAAAGTTATCTCAACTTTTTACAGAAAATCATCCCGCCGTCGACACCCACACCAAAGTTCCTCAGCGGGCGACAACACGCAATCAGATCAGGATCAAAAATTATCAGAAGATGAATCCGGTAAGCCACCATTTCTATACAACGAGTTTGATGGCTGCCTTAAACGGGAAGACTTGAGTCACCCAACACAGTGTGCCATCGTCAGCAAAATGCATAAGGGCAGATCCGTTTCTGACGTCTGTAGGTTATACCATCTCACCCCTGAAGTAGTCAACGAGATCTGGGAAGATAGAGAGAAGTATGCGCTACCCAAAAAGGCAGGAAAACGAACCACAAGGTATATGAACAGTGTCTTAGATACTAGGATAGTTGAATGGTTTCATTCACAAAGAGCGAATGATATTCAGGTTTCCGGAAAAATGCTTCAAGATGTTGCTGAAGCGTTTGCCAAGGAAAGCGGCTTTGTCGCTTTCAATGGTAGCAAAAAATGGCTAGACAGATTTAAAAAAAGATACAATATAACACTGAGAGGGACTCCATGTAAAAGGGATTATCATAATCAAATGGAATCGAAATGGAAGAACCATTTTTTCAGAGAGCAATGGAGCGATGCGCGGTTAGGTATACCAGACGAAGATATTTATACTGCAGACGAATTTGGCTTTTATTACAACCCTTCTAAAGGTCGAATAAAAAAGTTAGCAGGAAAAAAGTATATACAGGGTCATGTCAAAGACAGATTGTCAGTATTCCTTTGTGCCAACATGCCAGGCACAGATAAAAAAAAGTTACTTGTCTGTGGTACCGAAGACCCGTTATTACATTCCTTTAGAGATCCAGATACGTTACCTGTTACCTATATACGTCACTCTCAAGCACATTTTACTACACAAATGTTTGAGGAATACGTCAAATATTGGAATCGGGAATTGCAAGTGAAAAATCGGAAAGCAATCTTAGTACTAGACAGAGCGACGATACATTCTAAACTGCAGTTATCCCACTTAAAACTAGTCTTTGTTCCTTGGAAAGCGTCGAATGGTTTAATACCAATGAAGAATGGGGTGTCAGCGAAGTTTCGAGAGGAATTCCGTAGATTAATATTAGAAGAAAAAGCTATTAACGTACTCCGAGGGGTTGATAGAAACCTAACTTGTTTAGAAGCGTTGAACATGTTAGAAAAAGCATGGGAAAGAACACCCCCGGATGCGATTACAAAAAGCTTTGTCGATACAGGATATGACGTCACAGTGCCAGAGGAAATAAGAGAAGTAGACAAGCCAAAAGTCTATGAAAATGACGAGGAAGTTCTAGCCAGTATGTTGAAAGATTATGATGTAGAATCGTACTTCACTAATCTAGGTAACTTAGACCAATATTTGACGGTTGATGAAGAACTGGTCACAGGCCAAGGGACCAATGGTTCCGTATTTGGCGGGAACCATAAAGTCAATGACCCTTTGAACTACGCTGAAAAAGCGAAGGAGGATTTAATGCCTCTAGCCACAGACAAGCCAGACTCGGAAGAAAAGGAGGCTTTAGTTAAAAAGTCTAGAGCGTTGCAAGACTTAGATATTGTAAGAAAGTATTTACAATCAAATACAACGTCTTATGACACGTTTTGTTGTTTTATGGAAATTGAGAAATTCGTTATGCGGAGTGTTGTCGGTTGACCTTGGATTTTTTAATTATTTTCGGAACACTTTAGGTAACCCATGGTATAAGTTCGTGCATTTCAATAGCGCGCGTCGCTCAAAGGGGATTGAAGATTTGTATATAGAGCCTTGACATACCTACCTGTCCGCCATTTTGTTATTTTTTTCAAAATGGCGGCCACGCATGAAACCTATGAAAATTGATAGCTGACATAATGCAAACGGAAAATATAATAAGACCAAACACTAGTGTCACGTTTCCGAGATATTAACATTCAAAGTGGATCACGTAACATCCATGTTTTTTTAACTTGCTTACATTTTGTTGCTTAGATGTTTGATTACACTTTCAGAGTGATTATTTCTAACATTATAATGTTTTCTGTTTGCATTAATGTCGGCTATCGATTTATATAGGTTTCACGCGGGGCCGCCATTTTGAAAAAAAAAAACATAATGGCGGACAGGTAGGTATGCCACTGATCTTCAAACCCATTTAAACCTTATGTCAATGTATATAAAAGTCAAATGACGCGTTCGTCTTTTGTTACGACAAAATCACGTGATTGGTCCAAGACTGTAATAAGCGGGGTTGAACCAATAGGCGTCAACGTGGTTAGTCAAATTCTTATGTTATTGGTGCAATAATATGATAAATCGGAAATCGCCTTCCATTTTTGAAAGCCTGATTTTTAAATCTGCTGTCATTAGCTGTTCTGATTGATTGAACGAAATATTTATAACTAATCAATCTAAATAAGGGGCTTACAGGACCTAAACGCAAAAAACGCAAGTTTTAGAAACAATAAAAGTATATGATGGTATACCTACTTTGACATGAGATTTCAACATTTGGCATTCTGAAGTTGGGGGCCGAATGAAGGCCCAAGACTGCCCGTCTTGGGCCTTCATTCGGTGATAAAATCATGTTTTATATCCACCATGGGTTTAATCACCTCCTTGATTTTAAAAAGTCATCAATGGTTTGTTAAAAAAAAAATAGTCAAAGAGACTTTGTTTTTATTTTTGTAAAATTTTCGTTATAAATGGTGTTAAAAATTATCCTAAGATTCGAGTAGTGAGCTAGCAAAGAGTCAAAATTAGATTTAAAATGTTGAAATTCTAGATTAATTAAGAACTACAAATTAGGCATTCAAGGCGGTAAAAAGAAAATACATGTTGCCATAACCACATCTTGTCTATCAACAATCAATCAACTCAGCCTATCGCAGTCCACTGCTGGACATAGGCCTTTCCCAGACTGCGCCACAGCACCCTGTCCTCCGCCTTCCGCATCCAGTCTACCCCAGAAACCTTATTATGGTCGTCGGTCCATCTAGCTGGGTCCCACACGCATCATCATCATCATTTCAGCCGAAAGAAGTCCACTGCTGGACATAGACTTCCCCCAAGCACCTCCACTTCGACCGGTTTTGTGCTTCTCGCATCCAACAGGTTCCGCAACAGATTCCGGGCTGCCGCTTTAAAATAATGCTACTGTGAAAACAAGTAACATTTTTTAAACCCATATAGCCACCCTTGCATCATTTCGAGAGCAGAGAAGAAAATGTCGTGAGGAAAGGTGTCCTAGAACCAAAAATTCGGAGACGTTACATCTACCAATCCGTACTGCGACGTAATTACGGAACACACTATGGCAATGGCTTTCATTTTAATAGTTCAACAGCATTCATTGCGTTGTTGAGCAGACAAATTTTGCGAACATATGAAGCAATGGATTAGCAATATCCTTCAAAATGATTCAGATTGTGATTAATACTGTATTACGCAATTAGGGTGCTGGGCCCGCGTGGTGGATTACAGCCAACTCCCCCTGTCACAGAGAGGAGACCCGTGTCCCAGCAGGGGGAACATTACAGGCTGAATATGTTATGCTAAATAGCCATATAGAAATGACATGCAGTCTTTTAATGTGCCAAGTTGACGTTTTAAAACGAAATCTTGATCTGGTTATGGCAGCATGTATCAAAACTTTAAATTAAATTTTCTAGCTCTAATTTCAAACACACTATTTCAAAGATATTCCCATATCGAAGAATAAGACAAATTCCTTACAAACTTGTATTTAAAAATGGCAATATTAAAACTTTAATCAACGAATCTAGCTTTTACAGATTTTGAATTTTTATACATACCTATTTGTCTATGGTTACAATTTAAATATACCTACTTAGTAGTCAAATTTTTGATGTGGAATTAGATAGTTCACTTGATATAGATGGCGCCACTGTTGAATTTTCTGGGCACGTCTACGCTGAATTCAAGGTATTCAGTTTGCGCACTGGTTAACATTTTTTTTTTGTATTTTGCAAAGTTTCAACCGATGCAACAGTGAAGATTGGCTTAAAATCGACTTACAGAATTTGTATTAAGAAACCACTATTACATTATCATAATGAAAAAAACTGGCCAAGTGCGAGTCGGACTCGCACACGAAGGGTTCCGTACCACAAAGCCAAAACGCCGAAAAAAACACGTTTGTTGTATGGGAGCCCCCCTTAAATATTTATTTTATTATGTTTTTAGTATTTGTTGTTATAGCGGCAACAGAAATACATAATTTGTGAAAATTTCTACTGTCTAGCTACCGCGGTTCTTGAGATTACAGCCTGGTGACAGACGGACGGACGGACGGACAGACAGCAAAGTCTTAGTAATACCTAGGGTTCCGTTTTTACCCTTTGGGTACGGAACCCTAAAAATTATGATATCATATAAATATGGCAAAACTATGACTGTTAGTTAGTAAAAGTAAGATCATCACTTACTTTGGCTGCGATGCATAAATATGTAAATAAAAACCACACAATGTAGTTTTCCATTCTTTCAGAAGGGACATGTCGTATGATCAAAGTGTTAAAAATCTATATGAAGGAGAAGGTACTTCCCTCTCGTTATCATCAGTCATATTTTAACTGCTGTGGGCGTACTATGGGTAGTGTTGGTTATTACGCAATAGAAAAACCGTTTACAGTTCAAATCAAATTGTAATTTTACGAACAAATTAATCACACACTGTAGGTACAGGAGACAACTAGATACGGAACGCGCGACAGTTTCTGAGCACATGTTGTCCGTACGATGTCCGATGATCAATAGAGCTGCTCCACACCGCTGCTGTAGGGCTCTCGTCGTCTCGCACGAACGTCAGGCTAGACTCTGTCGAGCACCGTCGCTGGCGCCGAATAGTCAAACGAATGACTAACGTATTTCTGACATTTATAAAACACGACAGCTGTCATTAAATGTTGTGACCCCTATGTCACAAAATTTAATGACAGTTGTGAGCTGTCGTGTTTTCATATATTATATATTATGATAATGTATTAGCGGTCTTAAAAATCATGGTTAAAATCAGTGGCGCTTCTAAAATAAATTGAAGTCTTTTCTTCTTTTTCTATCATCTATCTTGCCTGTTTTTGTTATGTACGAAGAAGTTTTATGTATATACATAGCGAGATTTATTATGCATAAGCAAAAGTTATATGTTATTTTTTATTTGTAAATAATTTGTATGTAAGAGAAATTCCAATTTTATTATAATGATGAACAGATTTTGAGTATTATTATGGTTGATAGCTTGATTAGCAATAGAGAGAAACCCATTCAATGTATGTATCAAAATTTTCAAAGGTCCCGACCAAAAACGATCTGAGATTTACAGGGGCGGGCGTAGCAACCGCGGTATCGACCGTATTGACTGATTGAGGGCTCCCGAGCTACAGGCGTGGTACAATTATCAAGCTCTTGCATTCATTAGTAAAATCACACTTATCCAAGTTATAGTGCACCATTTTTCGAGCTCGCTCCGCTCGCACACACATTTTGTTGCTAATATCACAATGACCTTGTATCTCAGTCAGGATGTTCCCAGTTTCCAGCTCATTTCGGACGCTCTTGTGTTCTATTAGTAAAATCACAATGAAAAAAACCTATCCCGGGCCAGAACGCTTGAATTGTCGAGCTGGCTCCGCTCGCTCTTTGACGGATCAGTCGGGATTTCTCGTTGATTTAAATAACTGCATTTATCTATAACATTTAAAAAGGTTGATATTACATTGAATGGGTTAGTAGTGTTGCCAGACATATTTCAAACTTCACATTAGTGACACTCATTTCTTGTTTTAAAATTGTTACATTTTACATAACTTTTTAGACAATTTTCCAATTTAATACATTTTCCAATTATTCCCTAGTTCCAAGGTATGGGCTTTTGAGTATGGCAACATTATTTAAAGGTAAATGCACATTAGTGCAATTTAGCGCTTTTGTGGCACTTGGTTGAAATTGTGGCGTTATTATTGTAGTCTGTTACAAGTGTTATTTCCTAAAAAAGTATTTTAAGAATAAATGATTTAAGTGTCGAGTCCTTATGCCGTTTTATTTTAGAAATATTTCTTAAGAGGCCCATAGTACCTCGGCTAAAATTCACTCTTTATCTCGCTCGCACGATACTGCTCGCGGACTGAGTGAGAGCGAGACAGAGTGCGGTGCTGGGCGGCAGGTAGCGCCAATAGTTTAGGTATTTGCTTTTTACAGTAAAAAAAATGGTAAATTGAAAAAAATAAGAAACATTGGCGCCGATTCTGTTGTTCACAAACTAAACTAAATTTAAGTTCAGGCATCTTTTTCTTTCTATTTCATTAAGAAAAGGACAGAAGATAAATATTAGTTTAGTCCTGTCAAATTAGTCAGCGCCTGATGTAAATTGACGTATTTTTAATAAGCAATTTTTTAATCTCGTCTAAATTGTCTATGAAGTACCTTAATTTGACAGGACTAAACTAATATTTATCTTCTGTCCTTTTCATAATGAAATAGAAAGAAAAAGATGCATGAACTTAAATTTAGTTTAGTTTGTGAACAACAGAATCGGCGCCAGTATCTGCTTTATATTTAGTTCAGTTGTTATGCAGTTTCATGATCTAATTTGGAGTATATTAATTAACTTTGTAATTTCTTTCTATCGAGAAAATTTTATGGAATCGTGTTTTCGTCAAACATACATTAATCCTCAACTTTACCATATATTTATTTCAAAATTAATGCTGCAATACTTTAGACATAACTCCTTCACCAATGGGATTTGATACGATTAACTTAAGAGTTAACTGTCCGTTATGATTCAGTGTTACGCTTTTTTTTAGGCCCCCAGAACTTTTTATCTAAATACCTGAAATGCTGCTGTATCGATTAGTCAGGATCGTAAATAATATACAATCATTATCTGCCTAGCCTTTTCCCAACTATGTAAGGGTCGGCTTCCATTTTTTTTTTTTTACTTATCCTATGGCTAAGGCCTCCCGCAAATCCTTCCAGGCATCCTTTTCTAGAGCCCCCTCGATCCTACCCTTGCGGTCCGCGTCTAGATCGTCTCGTCACCTCTTTTTTGGCCGGCCTAGGCGGTGCCGTCCATCCTTAGGCACCCACCGTGTATCTACTTAATAAAATTATTTAATTCTTTGACAGACAGAGCACATTCTAAATTGGAATTCTAGGTCTGGAAGGATACAATTTTCCAAATAGTTTTTCTGTGTTAAAATGAAGATTACAAAGGTTGAATGGTAGAAAATGCCTATGGCATTAAGTCCGCCTCTGTACATTTATGTGCTTGAAGTATTAAATAAATAAATAAAATGTTACTTAATTGAAAAAATCTTTTAATAATAACAATGTAAAACAATTATGTACAACATTTAAATTGAATTGTTCAACTTATTAATATGTTACTAATAATATAACTATGAAATAGTTGGAGGGAAACATAAATTATTAAGTAAATAAGTTTGTGATATATAAATAGTTCATTGAAGTTAACTAATAGAAAAATAATTTTTGGCGAAAACTGCACAGCAACTCACAACCATCCGACAGGCTATCGTATCGAAAATTACATTTAGATAACTTGATTTGCCTTGCTGTTGAACAGCTGTTGGAAGAATAGCAGTCGTCTATTTGATTTAGGGCTGATTTTTCAATCAACATATTTTAATTTTTATTCGTAGAATAAAATTAGCATCAAAAATTTTTTTTTTTTTTTTATAAATAAACATCTGACAAATTTTGTATGGAAGAACTGTCAAAAATCCATAATTATTCCTCGGGTAAAATTATCTGGCGTTGGAAAAATAAGCCCTTAAACTGACAAAATTTTCGGGCTTTGGACGAGCGTTTACAGGACTTCTACGATAAAATTGATTGATGTTCGATACGGTTCGGAAACATATCGAGTGGTTGTGAGTGAATGCTGGAGTATTTTCCTGTTTTTGTTATTTGCATTATTTTTTTTATATAAGTAGGTACGTATATTTTGTGCACAGTACTGGCCGCACGAAAAGGTACCAAAGTTTATAAAAAAAGCGTGAATTCAATTAAATCTAGACATGATAATTAAAAATGCTGACCAAGTCTTTTACTTAGATTAAATTGTAATGTAATGAGTTGAATGTTTTACCAACAGTGTTTTTGACAGCAGGATACAAGTTGTCCACTAGTAAACTGTAAAAGGCCCGTGTCCCAGCAGTGGGAATTTTATAGGCCGATTATGCCAAAGGGTGTTCATATTTGTTTATACAGTCTGTTTTCAATATAGCAGCAATAAGATAACGCAATTTAGCCTCGCTGACCTAGCGCAGAGCATTGTTTTATATTATGAAGTTGACGACATTGAATAATACACTTTATTATTAATGACTTATAGAGCAAATTTGTACGAACTTCGACGTTTTAGCGTCCTGTCACGGTAAATTTTGTTTTAAGAAAATAGTAATAAGATTCAATGTCATAAAATTCTCTTCTCAAGCCTTGAATTCGTCATGTCACCAATGACACCTCAAGGACTGAGAAACATTTTTCAACATAATAAAATACCCAACTCAAACTAACTACGTATTAACATATATCTAACCACAATGACTAGTTGCTCGTCTGCAGAGACGGAGACACGTTCCTTCCAAGCACATTTTCTTTGTATTTCAGTTGCTTTACGTTGGTTGGGTCATTGAGAGCTTCTTCGTCTACTAGGCGTTCTACTCTCTGGTCTTGAACGGGTTCTGGAATAAATAAAATAAAGGGCTTTGAATTGGCAAATATACAGGGTGGCTGGAACATTGCTGCGCATTAAAAAAAAAATTGCTGTTCCATAAATTTTGACTGCACTCTTTTCTTCTATGAAAAAGCAGTTTTTTTTTAACCAACGTAAATTTTCTATGCTAGAATCACGTGATGAATTTATGGTTTCTGTTTGCGTTGTGTGTGTCCCTGCCAGCCCGTATAATACCAGCAATGCAGGCTGGTAAAGAGAGGCTTCTTGTCACGCAAAGAAGGTATGAGCATTGGTCACGGCAGATTGGCGATTTCAGACTTACATTCATTCAGCAGCGCCCCACGGTTTCACCTGCATAAGTGTCGATCCCGTGGGAATATCGGGATAAAAACTATCCTATGTCCTTCCCAGGGATGCAATCTATCTCTTTACCAAATTTTATCGAAATCCGTTCAGTGGTTTAGGTGTGAAAAGGTAACATACAGACAGACGGTGTTACTTTCAAATTTATAATATTAGTATGGATGGGATGTTAAAACCAGAGGTAGATAGGATTTTTACCTCCTGTCTGCCAAAATTGGTGATGGATAGGTAATTGAGTTTGACCGTAAGAGGTAGGTCTACTTGTTTACTTACTATTATAAGGTGTATATCTGTCAGACAATAAGCTTTCTAAGTTATATCCTATGACTCCAACCACTGCTGCAACCGGCAACGTAAAGTACGGAGCATTTGACCGTAAAAACTGCAGTAATATTGGCCACATCTGAAAAGATCATATTGCTTAAATATGTTAAGAAAGAAGATTTGATGTCCTAGGGCTGCACTCTAAGGATGGGACATAAATTATAATCTTTAAGGGGCTAGTTAGCCCACGTACTGGTCAGCAGAGTCGCCTATGGGTCAGGAACGTCAAAAAAACAACTTTATTAGATCTTTTCAGTAATTTTAAATTGGCGCGGAATTAAATAAATCCTTAGTTTTAGATCAGTTTTTACGACTGCCTTCCTAAATTATAAGTCGTCGTTATTATTATCAAGCAATCCTGCGTTTTGATAAAAGTATCAAAAACCGCAAAATGTTATCAAAAGTTTTAAGGTTATGTAAGCGAATGATAACATTAATTTTGTATTCTAATTTGAAGAAATACTTACTTTTGATGTTAATTACGAGTGCTAATATAACGGTTAGTGAATTATTGAACTTTTTTCTATGAAAAATAAATATTTCACCACAACGGTATGCACCGATAAACAGCCGGCCGACTTATTTGAAATTGACAATTTTGACAGCAATTTGGATTGGATTTGACGTAATTGACGTACACAGTTTAGTTTAGAAATCATTTAACTTCGTTGCAGTTTAAATCTTTAACAAACATACATACATAGGCTGATGAACACATTACCACTCCTTTGCATCGCGCAGTCGGGTAAAAAGAAGAAGAGAATAAAAAGTAGAAGGCTATGGCATCAAAAACGTGAGTATACCTATTCCCTTATTTAACTTTGGTGAAAACATGGAAAAGCTGTGCGTGGACTTGTGTTGATGTTCGGCGTTTATGCTCAATTTTCGAACGATATATTTTCTATCTGTCTGTGTCTGTCATTGAGAGACGTCAGACAATTGAAAAACATAACCTTAAATCTTAGACGCAATTTGCGAAATAAATAAAATAATGTGTTTCTAACTAAAATAATCCTTATTGACATAATTATTTATCAAAAATGTCACAAACGCAACTCCTCAACTGCCTTTCCAGGCTCCACATAACGAGAAACGAGTCAAAATATTTACGTAACTATGTTCAGGTTTTGGTTCGAAATAATTCTTCTAAAACTGCTAAACAGAAGACTGCTACGTCTGTTTATCGCGCTATGAATATATTTGATAGGAATGCGAAGGCTTTGCAGAGGGAGAGGTCAGCAAGGAGGGATGATTACCACTTGGCAGAGTATATCAAAGAGGAGGTAGGTTGGCGGACTGCCGACCGGGTTTTAGATATCAAACGAGTGTTTACGAATGCTGTTGAGCTTGGTAAGTTAGCTTTGAACTATACAACAATATATAAAAGCCTAATAACAAACAATGTTTTTCTTGTTTTTAGGGTTCCATACCGCAAAAGGAAAAATGGAACCCTTATAAGTTCACTTCGTTGTCAGTCTGTCTGTCCGTCTGTCAAGACGAAGAGTTACCAAGTTGAAATTACTATCAAAAAACTCAGGGCTGCAATCCCTTGAAGCAGTGAAAAAATCAAACTCCTAAGTCAACGCATTAACGCATCGTTTATGATCCGTTTTTTGCAGCATATTTTGACACTAGAAAGGGAACCAAAACCTATAGGGTACTTCCCGTTGACAATTGGCAAAGTGATGTAGTACAACTAAACGAAAAAAAAAAAAAAAAAAAAAATCCGAAAGCCACAAATTTTTACGGAACCCTCGGTTCGCGAGTCTGACTCGCATTTGAACAGTTTTTTTTTGCTGATTTTCAGTCATAATATTGTAAGTTTATGTGTGGTCTATTGGCTAATCAATGAAGGCTAATAGCTGGGTGCACGTTCACAGTGCCGTAACTAGGGCGGTGCCAGCGGTGCCCAGGCACAGGGCGCAGACCCTGGAGGGGCGCAGAAATGATCACGCATGGGCCACTAACAATCATAATCATAATCAGCCTATAATGTTCCCACTGCTGGGACACAGCTAGGCCTCCTCTCTGTGTCACTAACAATACCTATTATTTATTTATTTATACGTGTGGATTCGCGTCGTCCACGTATATTCTTCTTACAAATAAATAATATTATCAATAGGTATTAACGACGATGAGATCGTAATAATAATCGTAAAAGTTTGTGAAGAATGTGATATCAAAGACGATTTTCCTGAAAAGCGTAAAAAGCGAGTAAAGAGACACGACTTGAGAGAAAGTTCAGACGAGGGCTCTCGGGCCTCGACTGGAGGCGCTGTTAAGCGCATGTTTGGAGAGAGGCCAGTTTCCACTCCGTTGGAAGACGGGGAAGCTGGTGGTCCTCATTCGGAAGCCAGGGCGCCCTGCGGACTCTCTGTCCGCATACCGGCTCATCGTGTTGCTCGACAAGGTCGGCAAGCTCTTTGAGAGAGTGATTGCGGGCCACCTCGTCGGGCACCTGGTGAGGACGGGGCCGGATCTGGCGGACAGACAGTTTGGCTTCCGCAAGGGGCGCTCGACGGTGGACGCCATCATGCGCGTAAGAGCCCTCACAACGGGGGACGCGGTGTCCCAGGGTGGGGTCGTCGTGGCGGTGTCACTCGACATCGCCAACGCATTTAACACCCTGCAGCATTGTGGACCCTGAGCTGCATTGTGGAGGCACTCCGGTATCACCGGGTACCGACCTACCTCAGTCGAATAGTCGAGGCGTATTTGACGGACAGAGCCGTCAACTACCCCGTTTGCGACGGGGAGTGGAACCGGCGAGAGATGTCGTACGGCCCCAGAACCGATCCCTGCGGGAGGGATCGGTTCTGGGGCCGTTGATGTGGGACATCGGCTACGACTGGGTGCTGCGGGCCGACCTCCCTGATGGCGTCAGCGTGGTTTGCTACGCTGACGACACGCTGGTCCTGGCGCAGGGGAGGTCGCATCAGGCGGCGGCCGACGCGATGACACGCGGGGTTGCGATAGTCGTGGAGAGGATCCGGCAGTTGGGTCTCGAGGTGGCATTGCACAAATCCGAGGCAATGTCGTTTCATGGGCCCCGGAACGCGCTACCATCGGGATCCCAACTAACGGTAGGAGGGGTTCACATCGACGTCGAGACGACGATGAAATACTTGGGTCTCGTCCTCGACAACCGGTGGAACTTCGTCGAGCACTTCCGACGTTTGGCCCCCAAACTGGAACGGGCCGGGGCCGCCTTCAAGCGGCTCTTGCCCAACCTGAGGGGGCCAAACGCCTCCTGCCGGAGACTTTACGCGAGAGTCGTGCGGTCCATGGCCCTAATACGGGGCCCCAGTGTGGGCGCGTTCACTGCGGCGGCGACCCGCCCACTACCTGAACGTGCCCCAGAAGGTGGTAGCCGTAGGGCTTATCTGGGGCTAGCGCACGATCTCGGGCGAGGCGGCAAGCCTCCTTGCCGGACTGCCGCCATGGGATCTGGAGGCGATAGTCCTCGCGTGCCTGTATGAATGGCGCGCGGAGGCACTACGCCGGGGGAAGATCCGCTTCCACGGCAAATCGCGGCGGAGCGGACGAATCTTCGGCGCGATCTCATAGCGGCATGGAAAGAGCGACTGTCGCAACCCAGCGCAGGCACGCCGCGATAGCGGCGATAAGACCCCTCTTTGAGGAGTGGCTAGAGAGGCGCGACGGCGGCGCCCTTACCTACCGCCTGACGTAGGTCCTCACCGGACACGGAAGTTTCGGGAGGTATCCGCACATCATCAAGCGGGAGGAAACGCTCGGGTGTCACCATTGCCAGGATCGCCCAGAGGACACGGTGGAGGTCTGCCCCGTTTGGGCGGAGCACCGCCGTGTCCTCGTAGTGGCGATTGGCAGCGGCGGCGACCTCTCGCGTCCGGCCCTGGTGCAAGCCATGGTCCGGGGCGAGAGAGAGTGGGAGGCAGTCACCTCCTTCTGCGAAGCAGTCATTCTAGCAAAGGAGGTGGCGGGACGGCTCAGGGAGAGCCTCCCGTCCCAGCCGCCGCGGGAGACGCTCCGGGCGTCGGGAGCCGCGTAATGACTCCCGGCCTCCGTAGGCACGGGCCTGCGAGCGAAGAGTAATGGGTATATAGCTCACCGTCCGATCAGGACCAGGCCCGTGCCGGACGGCGCGTACGTGTTCCACGCGCGCCTCAAAAGAGTTGTCAACTTCGAGGAAGGGGCCCCTTAGGACCGAAGCCTGCCGGGTCAGCGGGATTGACCCATCGGGTTACCGCTGGCCCGGAACATAAAGCGCTAAGCAAGGAACACGGGTGGGTTTTAGTCAGTAAGAGTCTGACACTCCCTTCCACTCCACCCAGAGCGGGAGTCATTTGATGATTTCCAATCCGCAAAAAAAAAAAAAGGGCGCGGTTATCAGCAGCTCGCACCGGGCGCATAAAAGGCTAATTACGGCACTGCACGTTCAACTCCTATACAGAACCTACTTTCTTCAGCATAGCTATTCACAACCACTTGATATGCTTCCATTATACAAGATTTTGTCTGGACTTTAAAAGAGACTGTGACTTCTGAGTTTGTTTCGGCCTTTCTTCTCAGAATAGTCAGTTAGGAAACGCCGACCTCATCTAGTTTAAAAAAAATATGATTGACGTGTAAAAGTGTTTGTACAAACCTACTTACAGAAATAAAAATCATTTAATCATTCATACCGTATCAAATTAATATCAATGAATGTTATTGTAGGAGTCTCTGTTTACAAATGTAAAACCTGAAAATTTTCTTGATGTAAATCAAATAGACAACCACTATTCTTCCGACAACTGTTTGCTGTTTGGAGCAAGGTAAATCAGATTATCGAAATGTGTCATTTTCGATATGATACCCTGTTGGATGGCTGTGAATAGCTATACAGTTCAGTTATTATTTATTCAGGTATTTAGACTTGATAAAAATGCTTGGATTTTATTTACAAACAGTCTAATAATACAACTATATAATATAATTTATAATTAAAATATAATTTATATTTTAGGTGCAAGTCGTGGCTATGTATCCCGTCACTTCTTACCGGACAGTGTTGAGAAGGTGATGTTATGTGACACGTCACAGACACATCTGGACAAGGCGATAGTTGGAGACGGAGTGAAGTTTGATAAAAGAGTTATGGATGAGGAGAATATTGATGTAAGTTATTTTTTTTCTTCTTTAATTTACCATCATCCACAGCTTGAGTTCACCCACAACTGGGCATAGGCCTTTTTTTAGGGTTCCGTAACCAAAGGGTAAAACCGGGACCCTATTACTAAGACTTCGCTGTCTGTCCGTCTGTCTGTCACCAGGCTGTATCTCAAGAACCGCAATAGCTAGACAGTTGAAATTTTCGCAAATTATGTATTTCTGTTGCCGCTATAACAACAAATAGGTACTAAAAATAAAATAAATATTTAAGGGGGGCTCCCATTCAATAAACGTGTTTTTTTTTTTCGGTGTTTTTGCCTTGTGGTACGGAACCCTTCGTAGAGACGTAAGCTCGGGTACGGAGAGACGTAAGCGCGGGGATGATTAGCCGTAAGCGCGGGAACTGCAAGTTAACCATTTGTCCCGAGGTTCGGTGATTGCGTTACGATTCCGATTAGTGTGCATTGCAGTAGGGAGTTTCACACAAAGAATACTGAATGGCTCGAGTTGATACGGTGTCCGATCCCTTTCTGGGTTGATATAATCTCTATAAAACCTATATATCCAAAATTTACTTAAATATCAAAGAAAAACCTAAAAAAATCCCAGTGTAGCACTGTATCATCACCAATTTATGTAATAGTATTTTTGTTTAGCTTCCAGATAACAGTGTAGATCTACTAGTGTCTTCATTAGTGCTGCACTGGGTTAATGATCTGCCTGGCTGCTTCGATAAGATCATGAAGTGCTTGAAACCTGATGGGGTAAGTGGCCATACATATAAACTTAAAAAAACTTGTACTTATTGAAGTTAAGTATAAATTGCACAACATAACTTACAGATGCATGTTTGGGTACTTGATGGAAAGAAAGAGGAAAGTCTTTTTGGACACATTTCCTGACACACAAAATACAAATAACAAAATGTAGCGGTATCTACAACGCCACATGCGAACAACGCGTCATACTGACGTCACGCAAATCCTGCATCGCGCAAGCAGAGTTTACCGCGCAACTAACATAGATACAACGGCCCGACATGAATCATGGGGCAGTTGCCCGCCAGACACAACACCCGTCTGGTCGGAGGATCCTCCCTTTTCTATAGAGTATGAGTGAACTTTACACCCTGTTCCTCATACCTCTATAAAAATAAGAAGTAAAAAAATGTTTAAACTACAGTGCCTCACGGCTTCGCCAAAAATTTTCATTTCAGCATTAAGAGGAAATGCGGGTGGTCGTTTCAATTCACAGGGTTAGGTAGGTTCTAAATCCTTGTTTGACCTTTAAGGGCCAACAAATAAGCCGCAGATTCAAAAGCGTGCAAATTATGATAATGTGTCGTCAATTTTTGGTCAGTGGGTCGTCTGGGTTTGTTGCGCCACTTCTTCTTCCCAGCGAATCAAAATCAAAATATTTTATTTCACATAAACCTACATGGGCACTTATGAAACGTCAGAAGCTTTGTGCACGGTTCCAATTGGTCGTTTCCTATGGAGAAGAACCGGCAAGAAACTCCGCGGTTACTCTTTTTAAAAATAATTGTCTTTTACAATGTTTCCAAATTACAGTAGGTATGAGAGGACAGCGCAGGCCTGTCAACAAGTACCAGGTACTTGATAAAATAAAAATGGTCTACAGATCGAAAGCACAAGAAGTGGTGAAGGGCGGGCGTTTTGGGGGACTGTCTTATGTAATTTTGACGTTCGAAAAGTGCTGATTCTCAGCCTAATTTGAATAAATGACTTGATTTTGAATGTAATCAGTCCAATGCTAAGATTTTCTATCTCCCTCCCTCCAGGTTTTCATGGCATGTGTATTTGGAGGGGACACTCTGATGGAGATGCGCCAAGCCCTGCAAATGGCAGAGAGCGAGCGGAGCGGCGGGATATCACCACACATATCTCCCTTTACTAGGATAAGGGATATTGGAGGGTTGCTTACTGCGTGAGTCATATCATCATCATCAGCCTATAATGTTCCCACTGCTGGGACACGGGCCTCCTCTCGGTGAGAGGGAGTGGGCCGTAATCCACCACGCGGGCCCAGTGCGGGTTGGCAGATGCCACATGTCTTCGAATTTTTGGTTCTAGGACATGCCGGTTTCCTCACGATGTTTTCCTTCACCGTTTTGAGAGCAGTGGTGATGAAATAATTTACACAAATTAAATCGCCTGTCTGGGTTCGAACCTACGACCTGCAACTCGTAAGTCGCGGCCGTTACCACTTGGCCACCACTGCTCTCTCCACTGCGTGAGTATGGAAGACTATTATTTACATCCTATCCAAATAATATTATAAACGCGAAAGTTTGTGAGGCTGTATGGATGGATGGATGTTTGTTACTCTTTCACGCAAAATCTACTAAACGGATTTGGATGAAATTTGGCACACATATAATTTATAACCAGGATTACAGGACACATAGGATACTTTTCATCCCAATATTCTCACGAGATCGAAACTTATGGAAGCGAAACCGCGGGGCGCAGCTAGTGTAGAAACAAAAAAAGTAATTTAAAAAAATTAAACCGACTTCAAAAAGAAGTGAACTCAAAATTATGAAATAACTTTAATTTCGGAAGTCGGTGTCTTGGGATCTGTATTTTAGTTTTAGTTTTTTGCCACCGACTTCCGAAATTAAAGTTATTTCATAATTTTGAGTTCATTTCTTTTTGAAGTCGGTTTAATTTTTTTTAAATACTTTTTATTTGGTAATTTTTTGTTGTTGCACTAGAATTTGACCAAGGTTTTGAGATGTTTTCGCTTTGACACTACACCCGTAGCTCGTATCAATAAGCCAGGCCGTCACACTTTCACGTCTTAGTCCATATCTTCAAAATTACTGAATCGATTTTGATGAAACTTGCACTGTTCCCTAAGTTGAAGTAAATGTAAGCCAATAAAAAAAGAATAGTCACGATCCGAATAATAGTCACGGAGATATGCGTGGACAAACATACATACATACATACGTCTATATAATTTTGTACATTTGTTTGGAAGCCCTAATAGATTGTCATATGTGAATATAATGCAATTCCAATAATATTACATACATACGTATCGAATTGATAACCTCCTTTTTTTTGAAGTCGGTAAAAAATAGATGGAACAATAGAAAAATAATAAATTAATAGGTACCTACTTACTGAACATCAAATGAAACATACAATATTTATTATTCAACATTCCAGAAGTGGCTATACCCTGCAAACAGTCGATGTGGACACAATAGTAGTATGGTATCCTAGTATGTTTGAAGTGATGAGGGACGTCAGAGCGCTAGGGGAAGGGAATGCGGCCTATAACCGGCCATTACGACTGTCCAAAGATGTCATGTTCGCCGCAGCTAGCATTTACGATGAAATGTATGGGAATGTAAGTACTTATTATCTATTTATCTATACTAATAATAGGTAATACGGGCTGGTGTCCGCAACTCCACGTCAATGCGCGTATTTTGCGTACATAAATTAATACCTATATTAATTATTGTTTATTATTTATGGGGTCCGTGGCTAAATAATAACAGCCGCACAGGTCGAACGATGAGGTTAAGCTGCGCTTGCCACGGCCGGTCTGTGGGTGGGTGAGCATCTTTACATAACTGTGTTGGGGTCGGCTTCCAGTCTAACCGGATGCTGCTGAATTCCAGTATTTTACATAGACCGACTGCCTATCTGAATTCCACAACCCAGTTACTGCGTAATACGTTACCCCTTGGTAAGACTGGTTGTCAGACTTTCGGGCTTCTGACGTAACGACTGTCACAGATCCACGAATGGCAGCCAGGGTGCTTTCTGAGGCACGGAGGGGTCTTGGTATCACCGTAGGCGCGGGCTTTCAGACGGCGAGCAATGGGCAGCTCGCCGTTCGGTATGTACCAGGCCCGGGTCGACAGCGCGTTGTGTTCCACGCGCGGCTCAACTAGATGTCACCACTAACTGCAGGGGTCCGCTAGGGCCGATGCCTGCCAGGGTCGCGAATTGTTCGAAAGAGATACCGTGGCCCCTGGCACAGGCAACTGAAGGAACACGGGTGCCACTGAGCCGCTACTGCTCCAGGATATTTCCGATTAAACCCACAAAAATTATCTAAACCATATGTATTTCATCATCATCTGCCCAACTATGTTGAGGTCAGCTTCCGGTCTAACCGGATGCAGCTGAATACCGGTGTTTTACATCTGTAATGATTCGCCAGTCAATTTAACATGACCTTGTGTCCCGACTTTTCAGGAAATGCCAGACCGAAAAGAACGCGGTGTTCCAGCTACATACCAGATAATACACTTCCTAGGTTGGAAACCTGACCCAACTCAACCTAAACCTATACAGAGAGGCACAGGACAGGTTTCACTCAAAGACCTGCATAGGATCGATGAAATTATCGAAGACCCGAAAATAGTTAAACTAAGGGATGAAGACGTGAAATAAAACAATTAAAAAACAGGTTTTTGATCGTTTCTACCCGCCATCTTTTTTCTATAAGAATTGAAAATAGGGATAACGACTAAAGGTAAGCGTCCACAGATTCGCATCGGACGCATCGCACGTAACGGATTTTAGTTTGCCTTGTATAAAAACTCATACAACAGCGTCCACTGATCCGCACCATACGGACCGCTCATCGGCAATGCCTACATGCGATGCGTACCGATGACGTCATACGGAATGCCGATCAGTGGACGCGCCCCATCGCTTTCTTCCATTCTCACAAACACTCCGCACGTACGATCACTACAAAAATCCGAATGAAGGTGGCATCGGCAATCCGATTGCTGATACTCGCGTCGGCATTCCGATCGCTGCCGACACAGTGGACGCAGTCTAATTAATCCGTTTGATGCGATGCGTCCGATACGTGCGATGCGGGCCTGTGGACGCTTACCTTTATAGAGAATAGGCTATTTGACTGGTTTCTGATAAACATATCAGATTATTTAATGGTGTCTAACGAGCCCACAAAACCTGTTACTTCAAATTGCATAATGTATTTCTTTTAAAAAATAGTAAATAAAAATGTACTGTTTAAATAAGCCGCCAAAACGCTATCTTTAACAATATGGCGTCGTGACGTCACGATTCACGTAAACAAACGTTGAAACGGTCGAGATACTAGACAAAAGTCATCTGTTCTGTCAACGATAGACAGAAATTTACTAAATCATGACGTCATCTTAAATTCAGCCAATCCAGACCGTTTTCGATTACGTGGCGCCAGATTTAAAAAGATGAAGTTTTTTCGGGATTTTTTTTATAAATAATACATTGTTTTGTAGTAAAATGAATGCAAATCGATTTTAAAAGCGATAATCTATACGAGTGTCAATAATTATGACCTTATTTTTTACATTGTCAAATAGCCTATTATGGAAGAAAAGGACATGTTGCACCGACCCCAAATAAATTGGGATAAGGGCAGGAGAATGATGAATTGAAAATAGGGATAATGACATTTTTTTAAATTTTAAACTAGGGTTGATGAGGATTCCTCATCCTCATAATGCGGAAGTTCCTCATTTTTTAGCGTTTCCTCATCCTCTTCTACATCCCCAAAATCAGGCATAAAATATTCCTCTCCCTCTTCAACATCCTCATTCATTAAGAGGAATTTATGAGGAAGTGTTGTTGACGTAAATAAGAGTAATCTCCATCTTATGCTCGCTGCATTAGATAGTTACAGCGAAAAGAGGATAAAAATATGAATAGAATAGGAATAGAAAAGAATACTCTTTATTATGTACACCATATAAATTACAGACATAATTAGGAATTAGGTAAAAAGAATTCAATTCGAAATCACAGGTTCTATCTGCCTCTCCCGCATCCTCTTCCTCATCCTCCTCCTCGTATCCTCATTCACTTCCTCAAAACGTATTTCTAATAGTTCCTCATCCGCATCCTCTTTCTAATAACCACTTCCTCATCAACCCCATTTTAAACTCGAAAAAATATTGACAAAAACAAATAAAAAAAATATAAAACAAAACAAAAAGTCAAAAGGCAAAAAAAAAATGCCAAGCTATATAAACGTTTTAAAATAACTGCTAGACAAAGCCAGCACTAGACACACATAGAAGTGACGTCACGACTATGTAACTTCGTCGATTATATTAGTCATCATCCCTATAATCATCATCAGTCTCCTCTCATCATCTCTCCCCTTAGCCCAATTTATTTAGGGTCGACCCAAGATATCAACTCGGAAAGGGATCATCACCGTATCAACTCGAGCCATTCAGTATTCTTTGTATGAAACTCCCTACTGCAACGCACACTTATCGGAATCGTAACGTAATCGCCTCGCCTCGGGAAAAGCTCACGAACCGCGGTGCGGTGCGTAGTCAACTTGCAGTTCCCGCGCTTACGGTTCGTCGTCCCCGCGCTCACCTCTCTTCGTCCCCCCTTGCCCCTCTCCCCCCTCCGGCCTGCCTGCTGCACCATCAACCAGCGGTCGGCGAGCCGTAAGCGCGGCGTCGCCTAGCCGTAGCCGAGTCGACGTATCGGAGCTTCTGATCCGCTTTGGTTACGTGCTTACGTTAGGTTGACGCCTGTTTGATGGCGAGGCGAAAGGCGCTACGGTGACGATCCCCTTCCGAGTTACCTAGTCGTCATCTGGGTAGTCACACCCTTTCTATAGGCCGACTGCCGTTGCCTGAGGTAGCAGCGCGGTGCGGGAGGGTTGTGGTGATGTGACGCGAGAGCTCAGTGATTCGTCAACTTGTGACAACTATCACCCCTCCCGCACCGCGCAGCTACCTCAGGCAACGTCTCAGTTAAGCGGTCGGCCTATAATAGCCATATCATCTTTCATACAATCCACCCATCATTTCTTTGGTTAAGGGGAAAGCGCTAGGGTACCCTGTGAAATTCCAATTTTTTATTTTTCGCAATTTCTAGTCAGTTTATGTAATCCTATTGATTGATAATAATAGTGATGGAAAGCGATGGATGAGGTCTATGATGGAACGAGCGTGCCCAGAAGATGCCTAAGGCACTGGAACTCCCACGCATCGACGAAACAGCAGGCTGCTTGACTCCGGTGGGAGGGTGGTCGCAAACCAGGCGGGCGTTAGCCCTACCATAGCAAGGGAAGAATTGGTCAGTCAGATAAGGTGTTGGGTGTGACTGTCCAGGAGCCGCCGAGCGCGAGCGTTCAGTTGAGTAACTGGCGGAACAAACTGCGCTACACAAGGAGGCTTCTTCATGCATCCCAAAAGTTAGAGGTTAGAGGGATTTTATTGATGTTTTTAATGGTTATAATTCTGTAAATACATACTTATAACGCTCGCGAATCACCACTGCCCTGGCGGTTCCCCCTTAAGAATTAATTTTATAATACTTTGTAAATATTGAAAAAACGTTGTTTTTGTAAATAAAGTTGTTAAGAGTACCTTCTCAAAGTGTTTTTATTTTATAAGTCTACATTCACAATTTATATGTAGAGCTTGTCCACTCTGAAATGACGCGCCCTACTACCGCATTTACATTTACAGTCAGCAAAAGAGTTAGGTATCCTGCATACCTAACTCTTTTGCTGACTGTACCTATGTATACTTAAGGAGTGGGGCGCGTCATTTCAGAGTGGACAGGCTATAACCTAGCCTCTGCCCGCGGCCTCGCTCGCGTTCAGTTTCTATACCTCGGGAACACTGTTTTTTTTATGTTAGGTACCCCTATGTCCTTTTCTGTACCCCTGACAAGATGTATGCAAAATTTCAGGATGATCAGTTCAGTGGTTTAGGCGTGAAAAGGTAACAAACAAACTTGCTTTCGCATTTATAATATTAAAAAATACAAAATTATTTACATTAAATATCTTACATTTTTATTGGCTTAATCCTCCTATCCTGCCCTCTGTGTCCCAAAACATGCAGTCAAAGTGACCTCTGCGCTGCCACCGACAACGCCTTGGAAGTGGCAAAGTTTTGGAAAAACAAGATTTAAAATAGACCGAAGAGTTCACGAAAAAACTTCGACTAGCTCTTGGGACTATACCTTACTAATTAAACTCATTATATCTCCTAAACTAAGACCCGATTAAGTCTGTGACTTGGCGACTGATTCCGACTAATTGGCGACAAAATATGGGAGAAAACAGATCTTCGCTAGGTGCCCTAGTTTTTGAGATATAAATGTGGCCCTGCTGGGGAGACTCTCCAGATCAGCCACCTATAAACTCTTATTATCTTTTTAACCAGTGACCGACAAATTCTGATATTTGGCGACAAATTTCGACTAATTAGCGACAAATTTTTTGTGTTATCAAAATTAAAATCCCTGTTGGTGGCTCTGCCAGAGTCACTGACACCTTGAAAGTTTGTATGAAATGCCGTACGGCGTAAACGCTCTTAAAATAGGAGTACCTAAAATCCTAACATTGAAATTGAAAGTGTCTTACTTTCAAATAAACTAAATAGTAGTGATGCGCCGATTATGGGTTTTGCTCATCTTTGACTAGCTGTAGTAGTGACTAAGCTATTGGATATACATATGTATTTGGTTGAATATTTGTTTGCAGGCTGGGAACGTCGTTAGACACACAAAGTTAAAAAAAAAAAACGTTTAAATGTTTGTAAACGCACCACGATACAGGAGAAATTCCTAGTGTGGGGCAACGTTTTTTAAAAAAAGAAAAGAAAGTTTAATTTGTCGTCTCCACCTTGTATTATGGATAATCATCGCTTATTTGCTTACTGTGACAGAAACCATATAAAACGTAACGTAGACTGGACTTCTAAAGGTGGAGATTGACTTGTAACATTTTGGTGTAATATATCGCGTTCGTGTAACAGAAACCAAAGACTGACTTGTAACGTTAGTTTGTAATGTATCATTCGCTGCGAGCGCCGCGTGCTCCACGCGACTGTCGGTTTTTTCGCGAATCCCTTTGAGTGTTACATTACAAGTCAGTGCACGTCGCGTCGTCGATTCTGTATTGACCAGTAAACTCTTGGTTCCTAAGAATATTAATTAAATTCGTACCACCATTTTGGTTTCTTGTTTGGTACAAATTGAATATCCAATATTGTTTTGTTCTTTTCTTCTTTTTCAAAAAACAATAACTTAGTCAAAATTAATGAAGCACACAGAACCTCTACGTCTGACATTATGATCCAAAATGGATGGAGCACACTTGAGCCAAGAGTTCGAATGATACATTACAAACACACGTTACAAGTCAGTCTGTGTCGTCGTATTGTAACAAGATCGCCTCGAATGATACATTACAAACAAACGGTACAAGTCAGTGTCCGCCTTAAGCTGTATCTATTCTGAATCGCCAACACATATTGAGAGCAGTGAGCCAGCTACAGACTAGTATTTATCTTACAAGCCTCATTTAAACCCTAAGTATTTTCCCTAAAGTAAGGTAAATTATACATTGTATATGTTTGAGTCGTAACTGTTCAAAGGTTTCAGAGGTTCGTACGTCCATTCTTCATCTGAAGATGCTTGGTTTTCGTTGTAATAGATTTCTGAAAAAGAAAACAGTTTTATATGTATTTTTTTCTCGATAGTGCAAAGGTCGCAAGAGCTATTACTGAGCGTATAGGATCCTGGGTTCCATTCCCGTGTCGGACAAAGAGCGATTGTGCTTTTCCACAGCTGCAACCCGGGATCTGGATTTGCAGCCAGTTGACGGAAATAGACTCGCTCCATATTACGTGGGACTGATAACGCCACTGACGACATCTGCAGTGGGATTCTGTACCCATCTCACCGTGCAAACTTAGGTGAAGTAAGCGTGGAGTGAGCTGTCAATAGTGTCAATTCCTAGCAAAAACAAACTCACATCACCTAAGTTTTCACGGGTAGGATTTTTACAGAATCAACCGGCAGGTCCCTCTGGCTGCTTCTTTAAATACAAGCATACCTAATGTTACTTTTAAGCACTGTGTGACCTAAACCCGCACTTAAGCAGCGCCGGATTAGCCCAAAGCAAATTAAGCAATTGCTTAGGGCATGACGTCTCGGGGGGCACCATAAGGCAGAAACAGCATCGAAACAGTTTTTGCTAGCACATGAAAGGCAAAGGTTGTTTATCAGCAAGATATTACAAGACCCAAAAGTCACTAGCTAGAGATGTGCGCCAATCTTTACAAATCTCTCGTCGTTTGGTTTGAAAAAATACGAGGTGACTAGTGGATAGGAGGGCCTACAGGTGTGGATTGCTTAGGGCATCAACAGTGTTACCAACCAATAACATAATTTGCCCCCAAGATTTTTTAAAAATCCCCCTAAAAAAATCCTAAGTATAGGTTCACATAAGGTAAATTTCTTTGATGCAGTGCCCAACTCCCTAAGTCGTTCCTAACTCACAAAATAAAACGCATAGGTACATAGTTTGTAAAAAAAAAAGACTAGGTACCTAAATACCTATTGTTAAACTACTAACTAAATTGTAATATTGTTGATCAGGGATAAACGATTCCTAAGTATTTTTAAATAATGGCATAAATAGAAAAGGCACGCTCTACGGAGGCGTTGGATACGGGCAGCATCAATAACGCCACAGCAAACTTTTAGCCCCTAAAAATAACCCCAAAAAAATCCTGTCCCTAAAAATACCCCTTTTAAGACTTCTTCCCCCTAAATTTAGGGGGAAAACCCCAAAGTTGGCAGCACTGGGCATCAAGTAGTCATAATCCGGCACTGCACTTAAGTCACGCTTTTCTGTGATTTAAGTAGGTAGTTCATTTTCACACAGACAAGCGTGACATAAGTGCGGGTTTAGGTCACACGAGCTATAAATTAATATTTCACGCCGTGCAATAATGGACCACTTAAAGGGCTTACAGGACCTAAACGCAAAAAATGCAAAGTTTTAGAAACAATAAAAGTTGATCGACTACAGTAAACAAAATCAGAAAAATACACCACCGAGAGGAGGCCTGTGTCCCAGCAGTGGGAACATTATAGGCTGATTATGGTTATGGTTATGGATATATTCTTCAGGATAATATATTCTAGTTTGATAGTGTGTTGAAAACATATTACAACTAATTTGTTCTTCGTTCTTCTTTCTTTGTCCAGGCGGTCTTTCTTTGGAATGCGCTCCCTCTGAATATCAGGACGGCAACCAGTCGGTTATCTTTTAAAGTGAAGGCACGTGAACATATCCGTCAAAAGTTGGCTGTAGCATCTCAGCGCTGATTTGCTGGTTTCGTTTTCTCCTCTACCGATAATTTTTTTCTCCTCACAGTTCATTTTGTTTATATGTATGTTTGTATCTATCTATCTATCTATGTATTAGTATTTATTCTTGTATTTTATAAGTAGTCATTTCCTAGCTATTTATCCCGTATGTTGCACCTGCCATGTTTTGTCTCTGCATCACCCTAAGGTTGACTGGTAGAAAATGCCTCAGGCATTAAGTCCGCCTTTGTACAGTATTTCTTTTACTTGTGCATAAAGTTTTAATAAATAAATAAATTTGTTAAGAGAGAAAAAAATCATGAAGATACCTCTAAAAACTTTCTTTTTACATTAAAAACCGTACTAATATACATAGAATCATTCTGATTTTTTGTCAGATTATTCTACAAGCAACATACTAAAACACTAGTGTTTTAATTTTTTAGTCCATACAATAGATTTTTTGTAATTCAATAATTGCTTCATATTTTGCAATAAATTACCAGCGTTGTGTCATCGCGCTTCTCTTTCTTTTCTATGCAGTCCGACAGACAGTGACCGTGTTGTAAGTCATGTAAGCCACGTAACATAAAAAGAATATACTATTATATAGGGTGACTGGTAATTAGTGACCGATACTTAAAGACGTGATTTTACTCATCATTATGAACAACTTTTACTATGGGACCAAACCTGAAATCGTGAAAAAATACAGCTGTTCTCTACATTTTGACGAGTTAGACGAACATAAATGTAGGGAACAGCTGATTTTTTTTTCGCGATTTCAGGTTTGGTCCCATAGTAAAAGTTGTTCATAATGATGAGTAAAATCACGTGTTTAAGTATCGGTCACTAATTACCAGTCACCCTATATATTATGAGGCTTCTCTTAATAAGATGTTAATTATACCTTCTTGAACTGTTTGAGGTACCGGTGGTCCCCTTGGCATTGATTTTGGGGCAGCTGGTGGTCCTGTTAATAAAATAAGTGTAATTAGAGAAGTCATTAACACAAAAATAATAAATGACACCATTTAGCCACTTAGTAGTGCTATACTGCTCCTTAAATCATAGTAACTGCAAGAAAATCCTTATGGAGGCTCTTCAAACTATGTCCTATGAAGATTCAGAGAAGTTATTATTTGTGCTAAAGTAAATAATTTATACACCTTTTTACATAATTGTGTAAGTAGGTACAAATAGGATAAATATGATAAGTATATGAATATTTAATCAATTAGATAATGTTACCCCCAATCGCCTGAAACACAGGATTACCTAGTTCAGGCACAAATCATGGATGAGCTTGACATAGATTTAAGAATAACTTTATATTTATGAATAAATTTTATTATTTATAGGACTGTAAAGTTCACCGGGAACCTCGCTCAAGTGAGCGCACACACTTCGTAAGGGTAATTACAATACGACCGAGCCTGAACTTTGCGCAGAAGGCTGCGCAGTATAGATTTTTTAGGAACCAAATGGTGACATGAGGCGAGTGACTGTGCGAGTGAGAGAAAATGCGCGAAAGTTCTTAGTGCCTATGTTCAGGCCTGCCAAGTTACGTCGGTTGTATTATACGTTCCGAAAATAGGCCACTGCGAGGTCCCGGTCGCAGTTTAGCTCGCTACCTCAATGTCACCTCCATGTAAAACAAATGCATGCTTATATATATGCAATCCGCTATGTATCGCAGTGAAGTATCCTTCGGAGGTCAGCGGGATTGTCCGAAGGGGTTACCGCTGGCCCGGAACATAAAGGGCTAAGGAAGGAACATGGGTGGGTTTTAGTCTGTAAGTCTGACACTTCCCTTCCGCTCCACCTAGAGCGGGAGGGGTAACTAATTTGATGATTCCCCATACGCAAAAAAAAAAAGGTATCATTCGGCATGTCCGTGCGTGTATATTAGCATGCCTTCGTTTTACATGTAAGTGACATCGAGGTAGCGCGCTAAACCGCGACCGCGAGGTATCAAAGTGCGTCATCTTCGGCATCGAACTCATTTGTTTTTAAAGTAAATCATCGCACATCACGAGACAGAATTCGAATTTCGAAGTGATGTTTAGAGAACAACGCTGGTTGATGATGGAGTAAAGAAGACAAATTAAATACTCACTTGGGTTTGGTGATTCCCTCGAAGAAGGATTAGGAATTGACTCAATCGGTGCTTGCATAACTGTGAAGATAATAAAGAAAACAATAAATATTTGGGGTTATGGAGGAGTTATGCTCGGAGTTTCTTTTCAGGATAAGATCTGGGAAAAACTAGTCAGCAGCAGTACCATACCTAATAAAATTGTTGGAGTAGTGTGGGCTACTACTAGGCTTTATAGAGATAAAAAATATATAAATATAAAGATAGTTAAATAAAGATACTACTAGGTGTAGGTACTCACCTTGCGTTGACATCTAGGTAAACTCAACATTTTGAAAGTAGGCGGTAGTAAAACGTAGGTATTGATAAAGTATTCTTACCATTATTTCTCCTCCTTAAAGCTTCCTCAAGTTCGTTAGTCTGGGCATCTGTGAACGACAACATACAACTAAGAATTCTTCAGCAAAATCGTAAACGATTGTCAAGAAGGTACATTCTACAAGTTTATAAAGCCGTGTGCGCACGAACGAACAAAACATGGTGAACACGAACATCGATCACGGAACATTTGGTTCGTACGTGCGGACGTAAACTAGCAAAGCGAACACGCGGACACCTTGCGAACACAGTTCTACTTGTGTTCGTGCTCAACCCCTCAGTAAATATGGATTCACCCAATAAAAAAGTACTCTGTGGATTCACCGTTGGAAGTGTTCGACAGTGAAGTAGCAGACAAAGGGGTAGGCTCATTGAGACGTACAAAATACTTACAGAACACTACGAAGTGCCCAGCCTTCAAGATCTTCACACACTGAATGCGAACACACATTTGCGTGGGCATTCCCTAAAGCTATGGGAAAATTTATAAAAAAAAAAAGCCCTTGAAGCAATTCTTGTCTAACCGAGTTGTAACAGCATGGAATAGGCTCCCGGAAAATGTGACGGCTCCCACACTGTACTGCTTCAAGAATCGACTGGACAGACTAAATATCTCCAAGCTCTATGTACGATACACACGCATCAGCTAATTAGCTCAAATTTCTCCGAACACCCTCCGAACCAAATGGTTATATTAGGTACTCGTATATTCTCTTTGCTCCGCACAGAACAAGCAAATTGGAACGCCACGAACATTTTTCACAAGGTCGTCGGTCCACCTTGTGGGAGGCCTTCCAACGCTATGTGAAGGCCGCAGGAACCCGTTGGATGCGAGAAGCACAGAACCGGTCGAAGTGGAAGTGCTTGGGGAGGCCTATGTCCAGCAGTGGACGTCTTTCGGCTGAAATGATGATGATGAACATTTTTGACGAACACAGTGTTTGATGTTCGTGTTCACCATGTTTTTGTTCGTTCGTGCGTGGTCCTAACTGCAGGGCAAAGGCTTCTTCTTATACAGAAAAGAAAAGAGTGTTATTCTGATGCTCGTCATTGACAGATGTATGTTTTCATCGAATACATATAGGTACACTAATAATAAAGCCGAAGAGATTTTTTGTTTGTTTGTACGCGCTAATCTCTTGAACTATGTCCGCGCGGAACTAGTTGTCCGCGCCTTAGGTATGTGAGTGGTGGGTCAGAGTGGCGGTGGCGCATTGCTGTCATTAAGCCGAAAGCGCTAGGGTAGCGGTAGGGTAATCCAATATTTTTTTACGTTTTTTGCAATTTGCTGGTCAGTATCAAGTTGTGCGTTGATTACAATATGATTTGCGACCGTAACAAATATGTATTTACAGAATTATAATCATTAAAGTCATCAACACAACTGTCTAAGACCAGGTAATCCTACTGAATGACTATTTCATTAAATCTTGACATTTTATAATTATATAGGTACCTACTAACCTAACAAGTTGTATTACTGATTCTAATGATTAAAATTCTGTAAATACCATGTTTGTTACGGTGCGAATCATATTTTAATCAACGTACAACTTAATACTAACCAGCAAATTGCAAAAAACGTAAGAAAATTTGAATTTCGCGGGCTACCTTAGCGCTTCCCCCTTACTCTCATGTGCCTTGCAAACACTAGGCAACCCGCCGCCTCACCCCCGTCCCCACCTAAGGCGCGGCCACCTAGTTCCGCGCGGACTATACCAGTCGGATTTGAAAAATTCTTTTTGCATTTGATAGCCCAATTCTTGAAAAAGGCTATTTAAAATCACGCTAGGAACCTAAGGAGCCGAGCAAAAGGAAAAAAGTCAGAGAGAACGCTAAGTAGAAACGAAGTAATAGGCGGCAGGCGATGCGATGCGACGGGATCCCAAGCAACACTTTAGCGGAAATTACATCCATAAACAAGCTATATTACAGTCAAATGCTCTTAAGTAGCTGTACTAACGGATATGACGATTCTTGAGACTGTATGAGGGGTGATCTCTACACTGTTAAACATCACAGCTGACTAATGGCTGTCTAATGGAGAAAAAAACAACAAAGTGCATTTTAGTAGAATTTGAAAGAACTATTGTCCAGCTTTTGGCTACGTATAATGCTACTAGCTGGTTAAGAAGCCCAAAGCTTGTGAATAGCTGCTTAACGGGGTAAAGTCACACCTCTTCTAAGTTGTGAGCTGTATTAGAGAATAAAATTTTGCCATTGGCTTTTTTATGGTGTACACTAATTCTATTAGAATGCTACCTCAATGAGCTTAATAGTAGCTGGTTAAAAGAATTTAAAGACTGCATGAGCTGTAAAGTAGTGTAGCCTTACTCCACTTTAATTCCAATTCTCATAGTGTAAATATTAGCTATTTAACAGCGTCTAGAATTATTGAAGAGTAAATATAGGTTAGTGCAATGGTAACGTCAATTTTGACATAACCTCGCAACGCGACCTAATTAATTTTAAATATTTAAAATGAATACGGTTAAATCATGGAAAAAAAGGAAAAGAACTGGTGCAGTTAAAAATAAACATTCAAAAGAATACAACAAGCAAGGATAGTGAAAATCTCCTTCATTTATCTAGCTGCAGTCACGTGCCGGTGTCGATTGAAAATGAGGGTTCCGGACACATAGATTTTGTTACCAATGATCATAGTTCCGTACAATTAACGAATTCGGTCAGTGACTTTTCTAAAGCAGTGATTGAAAGTAGAAATAGTGAAACTTTTGAATCAAACCAGACATATGAAGATGAGCGAGAAAATATTTATACGAAAAACATTTTATTAAAAGAAAATATAAAAGAATGGGCAATAAAGAGATATATTGCTCAAAATATGTAAAGATAAATATTTTATGACAAATAACCGTGAAATAATTGAAGTACAGTAAAAAATAATCGACTTAACAATGTTTTTAACTACCCTTTGAATCACAGGGTAGTCAAAAACTTCTTAAGTGAAATCACACTGTGATGTCATCAATTTTCGATATACATATATAATATATATCGAAAGCGAAACTACCCAGCGCGGATACAGTGTAAATAATGAATATTATACTGTTATGAGATTATATATTAATACTGCTGGGTATGGAATTGTCAATAAAAATAAAAGTCATTATGTATACTTTATTTTATTAATCACAGATACAAGATTAGGCTTTGGTAATTCTATGTGCTAAACCATTAGTTTGTTATTTAAACAGTACATATTTCTTCTTCGTCAAAATGTTCTACTTCTTGATTGATTTTTTTTGTCTTTTTCAAAATCTGTACTTAGCACTAGGTAAATTCTTCACCAATTTATTTTTCAATTCCATCCATTTATTTTTCAGTTTCCGTTACTTTTACGTTACGTTACTGGTGTTTCCCCCTTTTCGGTTATTATTGCCGTTGCAATTGTTAGTCGTATACGGACAAAAAACTCAAGTATGTGTCAATTTATTTACATACATTATTTTCAACAACAGGATTCTCTGTTAAGACGTCTTCTTCCACACGTTTTGCTGCTCTTGGAGTGTCTAAAATTAAAAGCATTAAATTAAGTAAAGTGATGTAAATTGATGAGAAAAAGAAGTGGAGGAGAATATTTAGCTAAGTTTGCTGATGTTTTAGTTTTTCAATGTCGGATTACCTTTTTACTTTATATTCTGCATTTCTAAGCTACATGACAATTTATTGGCTCACTAGTTGGGCATAACAGACGAGAATAAATAGGATCACACAATCAAGTGAATTACCTAAGCTACTTAAGTACGAAATGCCCGAAATGGTTTTCTATCAAGATTAGAGATCCCTAAGACGCTGTTGTATACTCTCACTTTACTCCTTCAACCAGTCGTTAGAATAACTGAAAACCATTGTACAGCTAGCGTACAGTTTTCAGCTGATAAATAGACTTAGTTATGGCCACTAAACAGAAAAGAGAGGTTCAAGGGAATTTAGTTAGAATTATTGCTGGATAACGAAATAACGCCATTTTAATGTAAACAAGCTGATTACATATGAAAAAAACACTGATATCTGTTAAATGTTCATGATATTTGAGAGCTATTAAAGTAAAAACACATTATTTTATTGTTACAAATAGATATGAATGCTCATTAAATGGAAAAAAAATACTAAAAATCCATAAATTATTCGTAAACCGTATTTATTTTGTATAATATTTTTAGTAAAACTACATTATTTTGATGGCGCGTGTAATATTTGATAATATTACCTATAATATTAACAGTAAAGTGGCACCCGCAGTACAATTTACCAATACAGATACAAAACAAACGTGAAAAACACTTACCTTAAATTAGAATTTATTATTTGTTCACAGAAAGAATTTGACAGCGTTGACGTATAACACTTGCACTGCACAAAAATTAAAGTTTTTTGTTGCCATATTTCTTTGTAGATTTAGCACTAGCCGTTATTAAGCCATAAACCAGATTTTGGCTGTCTAAGAGAATTAAAGGAGCTGGATAGTGGCCTATTGACAGCTGTCTAAGCCATTGTCCAGCCCATGTACAGCTCTTACAATGCTCGTGGACAGCTGTTAACAAGCTACTATAATGCTCAGGGCTGGTTAATTTGGGGCCAAATTTAGAATTATAACCCAAGCAACACTTTAGCGGAAATTACATCCATAAACAAGCTATATTACAGTCAAATGCTCTTAAGTAGCTGTACTAACGGATATGACGATTCTTGAGACTGTATGAGGGGTGATCTCTACACTGTTAAACAGCACAGCTGACTAATGGCTGTCTAATGGAGAAAAAAACAACAAAGTGCATTTTAGTAGAATTTGAAAGAACTATTGTCCAGCTTTTGGCTACGTATAATGCTACTAGCTGGTTAAGAAGCCCAAAGCTTGTGAATAGCTGCTTAACGGGGTAAAGTCACACCTCTTCTAAGTTGTGAGCTGTATTAGAGAATAAAATTTTGCCATTGGCTTTTTTATGGTGTACACTAATTCTATTAGAATGCTACCTCAATGAGCTTAATAGTAGCTGGTTAAAAGAATTTAAAGACTGCATGAGCTGTAAAGTAGTGTAGCCTTACTCCACTTTAATTCCAATTCTCATAGTGTAAATATTAGCTATTTAACAGCGTCTAGAATTATTGAAGAGTAAATATAGGTTAGTGCAATGGTAACGTCAATTTTGACATAACCTCGCAACGCGACCTAATTAATTTTAAATATTTAAAATGAATACGGTTAAATCATGGAAAAAAAGGAAAAGAACTGGTGCAGTTAAAAATAAACATTCAAAAGAATACAACAAGCAAGGATAGTGAAAATCTCCTTCATTTATCTAGCTGCAGTCACGTGCCGGTGTCGATTGAAAATGAGGGTTCCGGACACATAGATTTTGTTACCAATGATCATAGTTCCGTACAATTAACGAATTCGGTCAGTGACTTTTCTAAAGCAGTGATTGAAAGTAGAAATAGTGAAACTTTTGAATCAAACCAGACATATGAAGATGAGCGAGAAAATATTTATACGAAAAACATTTTATTAAAAGAAAATATAAAAGAATGGGCAATAAAGAGATATATTGCTCAAAATATGTAAAGATAAATATTTTATGACAAATAACCGTGAAATAATTGAAGTACAGTAAAAAATAATCGACTTAACAATGTTTTTAACTACCCTTTGAATCACAGGGTAGTCAAAAACTTCTTAAGTGAAATCACACTGTGATGTCATCAATTTTCGATATACATATATAATATATATCGAAAGCGAAACTACCCAGCGCGGATACAGTGTAAATAATGAATATTATACTGTTATGAGATTATATATTAATACTGCTGGGTATGGAATTGTCAATAAAAATAAAAGTCATTATGTATACTTTATTTTATTAATCACAGATACAAGATTAGGCTTTGGTAATTCTATGTGCTAAACCATTAGTTTGTTATTTAAACAGTACATATTTCTTCTTCGTCAAAATGTTCTACTTCTTGATTGATTTTTTTTGTCTTTTTCAAAATCTGTACTTAGCACTAGGTAAATTCTTCACCAATTTATTTTTCAATTCCATCCATTTATTTTTCAGTTTCCGTTACTTTTACGTTACGTTACTGGTGTTTCCCCCTTTTCGGTTATTATTGCCGTTGCAATTGTTAGTCGTATACGGACAAAAAACTCAAGTATGTGTCAATTTATTTACATACATTATTTTCAACAACAGGATTCTCTGTTAAGACGTCTTCTTCCACACGTTTTGCTGCTCTTGGAGTGTCTAAAATTAAAAGCATTAAATTAAGTAAAGTGATGTAAATTGATGAGAAAAAGAAGTGGAGGAGAATATTTAGCTAAGTTTGCTGATGTTTTAGTTTTTCAATGTCGGATTACCTTTTTACTTTATATTCTGCATTTCTAAGCTACATGACAATTTATTGGCTCACTAGTTGGGCATAACAGACGAGAATAAATAGGATCACACAATCAAGTGAATTACCTAAGCTACTTAAGTACGAAATGCCCGAAATGGTTTTCTATCAAGATTAGAGATCCCTAAGACGCTGTTGTATACTCTCACTTTACTCCTTCAACCAGTCGTTAGAATAACTGAAAACCATTGTACAGCTAGCGTACAGTTTTCAGCTGATAAATAGACTTAGTTATGGCCACTAAACAGAAAAGAGAGGTTCAAGGGAATTTAGTTAGAATTATTGCTGGATAACGAAATAACGCCATTTTAATGTAAACAAGCTGATTACATATGAAAAAAACACTGATATCTGTTAAATGTTCATGATATTTGAGAGCTATTAAAGTAAAAACACATTATTTTATTGTTACAAATAGATATGAATGCTCATTAAATGGAAAAAAAATACTAAAAATCCATAAATTATTCGTAAACCGTATTTATTTTGTATAATATTTTTAGTAAAACTACATTATTTTGATGGCGCGTGTAATATTTGATAATATTACCTATAATATTAACAGTAAAGTGGCACCCGCAGTACAATTTACCAATACAGATACAAAACAAACGTGAAAAACACTTACCTTAAATTAGAATTTATTATTTGTTCACAGAAAGAATTTGACAGCGTTGACGTATAACACTTGCACTGCACAAAAATTAAAGTTTTTTGTTGCCATATTTCTTTGTAGATTTAGCACTAGCCGTTATTAAGCCATAAACCAGATTTTGGCTGTCTAAGAGAATTAAAGGAGCTGGATAGTGGCCTATTGACAGCTGTCTAAGCCATTGTCCAGCCCATGTACAGCTCTTACAATGCTCGTGGACAGCTGTTAACAAGCTACTATAATGCTCAGGGCTGGTTAATTTGGGGCCAAATTTAGAATTATAAGAGCTGTGTAGCAGGATATACAGCCCTTGTACAGCAAGCAAAACAGCCTTGAGTTTTCAAAAATTCTGTTGTCCAGTGACTATACAGCTATGTGTGCTGCTTGGGAAGAGCTGTGTAGCAGGATATACAGCCCTTGTACAGCAAGCAAAACAGCCTTGAGTTTTCAAAAATTCTGTTGTCCAGTGACTATACAGCTATGTGTGCTGCTTGGGATGGGTCGGGGGAACAAGAAATGACACGCGGACGAAGTCGCGCCTCGCCTCCTGCTGCTAGTATTCTCTATATGGACTTGTATACATGCGCTCATGCACTACATCAACTCCGTAGCGTCACCGGATCGCCTCGGTCGTAAGCCCTCCACGCGCGGACGGCGGGTGGACCACTCGGTGACAACTCGCTGCTCGCATGCTTGCCTTGCGTTGACTGCGCATTGCCAACGCGATAATGTTATACGCGACGCGAGGTCCACTGGTTGACCGCGCGACGTTTATTGGTGATAACGCGGCGTCCAACTGTGGACCACCTTTCGACAACGAGTGGACGCCGTGCTACGAGGCGGTGCGGGGTGGGTTCCGCGTGGCTGTGACCTTAATAATTTCTTACCGTTAGGCCTTCTTCTGGCCAGCTCCTGTTGCATTGGCGTCATTTGTCCTGGACTGGGTTTTGGCATTGTATCTGTGAAATACGAATATTATTAAAAATAGTTTTTTAGCAAATCCTGGGCATGGTCGTTGACTTGGTCAGAATGGTCTGTTTATTAATAGTTGAAGAGCCTTATACCTACATGGTGAGAATTATCATCTGCCTAGCCTTTTCCCAACCATGTTGGGGTCGGTTTCCAGTCTAACCGGATGCAGCTGATTATCAGACATACCGGTCCGCCGCCGGTCGGTCGGTAGTCGGTCCGTGTCGGTGTTTTACATGGAGCGCCTGCCTATCTGACCTCCACAACCCAATAACTGGGTAATTACGATGCCCCTTGGTAAGAGACAGGTTGTCAGACATTCGAGCTTCCGTAACGACTGTCAAAGATCCACGAATGACCGCTGAGACCAACGATTATGAATAACTAGCTGCGCCCCGCGGTTTCACCCGCGTAAATGTCGATCCCGTGGGAATATCGGGATAAGCCTGTATGCCTATATTATCCAGGGTGTCAGCTACCTTCATACAAAATTTAATCAAAATTGGTCCAGCCGTTTGAGCATGAAGAAGTAACAAACATATAAACACACACACACGCACACTCGCAAACTTTCGCCTTTATAATATTAGTGTGATATTGAATATTTACTAGGTCGAGCCAGTTGTAGCTTCGGTGTGACTGGTGGCTTAATTCTTTGTCTCATCTTCAGTGTATTTTCTTTTACGTCCAAATGATTGCCTGTAGAAACTTTCCTCGGAGGCGCTGGCAGTCGAACTGCAATGCAAAAGGGCATATATCTATCAATATAGAAATATACATACACTAGATACGAAAATATAGAAAACTGGCTTCCGCCTGCGGCTTCGCCCACGAGGTATGTCGATAAAAACTATCCTATGTCCTTCCCCGGGATACAATCTATCTCTCTGCCAAATTTTATTAAAATCCGTTCAGTGGTTTAGGCGTGAAAAGGTAACATACAGACAGACAGACAGAGTTACTTTCGAATGTATAATATAATGCTAAGGATACACATGCTTGTAGCTGGCACAAAAGTATGCAAGTAGCCTGCACGTCATCATGGCATTCACCAATCTTGCATGCCGTGTGCCATAACAACTTCTGATTGGTGAATACCATACTGGCATGCCAGCTACTTGCATACTTTTCTGCAAGTTACAGGCATGTGTGTGGGAGCCCTTATAGTAATATGGATGGCAGCAGAACTTGTAGTGTTGTAGTGTAGTTTCGAATTGTGTGCGCTCACTTGAGTGAGGTGAGCAGTGAAGTTTACAGAATAGCTCTACTGTATGGAGATGGATCAGCCGGTCGATTCTGTAAAAACCTCACCGTGAAAACTTAGGTGAAGTGAGTTTGTTTTTGCTAGGAATTGACATTATTGACAGCTCACTCCACGCCCACTTCACCTAAGTTTTCACGCTGAGATTTTTACAGAATAGCACCGCAGTATACTATAGCTAGTGAAGGTGTTTTTTTACTTGTTATTGAATTTAGTTACTTACGTGGCACAGCGTTGGTAGCTGGTGGTGGTTCATATGTGTTTTCATCAGTTTCCATTTCTGTGATCAAGCATAAATTAAAATATAATAATGTAAGGTAGGTCGCACAAGACAGGGAGGTTTGGAAGGAAAAAGGGGAGGCCTTTGCCCAGCAGTGGGACACAAACTAGGCTAACAAAAAAAAAAAAAAAAAAAAGTGTAAGGTAGGACGCCCTCCGGCCGGTTATGTGGAGCGACGATCTTCGCAGGGTGGTTGAGAGTTGCCGAAAGTCGTGTTGCGTGGCGTTCAATAGGAGAGCCTTATTTTCAGCTGTGTGGACTGCTGCAGGCTGAAGATGACGATGATAATTCAGGTTTAGTTCAACATTCACAATAATAACAGCCAAAGTGTGGAACTCTCCGCCAGCGTCTGTGTTCCCTTCCACATTTAGCCCATCTGCCTTCAAAGCAAGAATGAACAGGCATCTTCTGGGCACGCTCATTCCATCATAGACCTCATCCATTACTTTCCATCAGACGTAATCGAGGATAAATCTATGGCTCTCCAAAGTCAGACCTCGCTTTTAAATTAATTGAAAAAAATCAACCAACTATTTAATAGTTTTTTATGGACTTACCTTCGTAAACTTCTTGAAATCTATCTTTATGCGGATGACCTGGATGGGGATGACCTGGAAGAGGATGACCTGGATGAAGATGACCTTCATGAGGCAACGGCAGCGGAGGACGGTTGGCCACAGTGACTTCACGATCTGAAAGAAAACGAATTCAATAAATTAATTCAGAACTCAGAACTTTATTTGCTATGAATGTAGGTACTTACAGGTATAAGATGAAAAAAAATAATAAATGAATAAATGATTTTATTTCTGTAAGTAGGTTTGTACAAACACTTTTACACGTCAATCATATTTTTTTTTAAACTAGATGAGGTCGGCGTTTCCTAACTGACTATTCTGAGAAGAAAGGCCGAAACAAACTCAGAAGTCACAGTCTCTTTTAAAGTCCAGACAAAATCTTGGTCAGATCGTGTGAAGACCATGTAGATTGGTGTCTGAAATGGTCTTTTGAGGAAAGAACCACACAGATTGAGCGGACCTGTACAATCAGTGCACGCATTTGTCAAAAATCGTGCAGCTCAACTCAGAACTTGAGGAGCTCAACGATTCGACGAACAATACCAAAGACAGGACATTTGGGTAGGCCGCCACTACTCAAACTGCCAGATCATGATTAAAACTAAGAAGGAAAAAAGAAATGACCCACATAGTCCTCACATTCACAATAATTAAATAAAAAAATAAAAATTACTTACAAAGTAAATATTCATGTCATTGTCTAAATAAAATTCATCAATGTCAATGTGTATATAAAAAATCCGGACATAATCTTTGAGGACCATGTAGATTAGTGTCTGAAATGGTCTTTTGAGGATGGAACCACACAGATTGAGCGGACCTGTCCAGTCAGTGCACGCATTTGTCAGTAACCGTGCAGCTCAACTCAGAACTTAAGGAGCTCAACGATTCGACGAACAATACCAAAGACAGGACATTTGGGTAGGCCGCATAAACTACTCAAACTGCCAGATCATGATTAAAACGAAGAAAAAAAATATATAAATGATGAATGATAATAAATTGTACCTGAAGAAAACAAAAAGAAAGGAGGTAACTAAGAATCGAGATTATGACGTCACGCCGAACTAGCTACTCGAAGGCTGCTGTTGTCCATGTTCAGGGTCACCAGAATAGAGGTATGAGGAACAGGGTGTAAAGTTCACTCATACTCTTTACTCTATAGAAATATTGCGTGACGTCAGAGTTATGCGTAGTTCACATGTGGAGATATAAAAGCCGCCACAAGGCTCTTTAGATGACAAAGATAATAGGTACTCACCAAGTTTCGGCCTCTGAGTGTTATGAGGAAAATTGTCTGACATGAGGCTGCGAGCAGAACTCATTGCTGATGCCAACCTCGCTTGTGGACCAATCTTCATGTTGTGGTCTGGTCTCGGTGTTCCTGTAAACATAATTGTATTATATCATCTTTCAAATGTGGAAGAAACGGGCATGTATGTATTTTATGATGAAAACTGCGACTTTATTTGGGGATGCACCAGCCAAATACACAAACACGGATTATTTTTATAAATGAGGTGATCCTGTGTTCCCACTGCCGGGACACAGGTCTCCTTTCGATGAGAGGGGGCATTGGGCCCGCGTGCTGGATTATGACCCACTCCCCTCTCAAAAAAGAGAGGAGGCCTGTGTCCCAGCAGTGGGAACATTACAGGCTGATTATGTTATATTTATGAGGTATTAGTGGTAGAATTTTCCCAAGAAAAACGATATGATAATTTCCACACTTATATCTGCAATATTTATGGTGTAGACCATAATAAAGAATATTCTATTCTATATGAAAAACATAACCCTGTCTTTGCTGCCGCGCAGTCGGATGAAAAGGAGTCCTAAAAATATGAAAGAAGGACTTACGAGGCATAGTCGTTATTGCTGGTGGCTCTGGTGGTTGCATTGGCATTCGTGCTGCGAATAAAATAATAGATAATAAGATTTGCGTCATTGGTGGTTCATGTTCGGGTTCACCAGTATAGAGGTATGAGGATCAGGGTGTAAAGTTCACTCATCCTCTGTAGAAAAGGGAAGATTCTCCGACCAGACGGGTGTTGTGTCTGGTGGCCCGACGATTGATGTCGGGTCGTAATACATATATATGCTAGTTGCGCGGTAAACTCTGCTTGCGCGATGCAGGATTTTGCGTGACGTCAGTGTAACGCATAGTTCGCATGTGGCGATGTAGATGACGCCACAGCGTAGTGGCTGGGATTGGGAGTGCACCTTCAATTTCAGCAGGGATTTTTTTTGTACGGTCTACAGACAGACTTTGTTTTATTGTTTTAAGTTTGATGATTTTACACGTCAGTTCTTTGTAGACTAACAGCCATTGTATTCTGTAAAAATCTCACCGTTAAAATTTAGGTGAAGTGCGCATGAAATAATCTTTAAATCTCTATCAAGAAGAGAAATGTCAGCACACTTCAAGCTCCATAATCAGCCTATAATGTTCCCACTGCTGGGACACAGGCCTCCTCTCAATGAGAGGGAAGCTCACTTCACCTAAATTTTATATAAGTACATCGGCTGAAGTAGACAAATTTCCCTACTACCTCTGAAAAGAAATGCCAAAAAAAAAATGGTAAAGATGATGATGAAGTCAAGCTTTCAGATTCACTTACCATTCCCAGATATTTCGATATTCGGTGCTTCATAGATGACACTATCACGATTGTTATCGTCCTCCGGGTCGGGTGCTTTCATCATCTTCTGGCCAGGGTTGGAACAGTAGCGCGCTAAACACACGGAATAAATAGCTGTTACGGGAAGACTATTTCGGATTTCACCAAGAGTAGGTATGGGCAGATATTTTCGTCCTTAGAGCTATACAGGAGTATTAAAAAGGCCGTCAATTTGCGTTGTATCGTAAAAAGCGATAGACGGATTGCGTCAACAGCAGCTTTTTGAAGGACATACTCCTTTTTCATCCAGTATGGATGTCCCATGGTACCTTTATCTCGACGTAACAAACAGTTCAGTGGTTTAGTCGTAATGAGGAAACAAACAGACAGAGTTTCTTTCGCATTTACAACGTCCACAAGTGGAGTTTCATGTACGGCGTCTCTCCAGAGAAAATGACTCACCCATCTTGCGCCGCATGTCCCTGTCACCTGCACACGTGAGGACTTAATGGCTGCGTCAGCAAACGGTATTCGTGTTGCTGAATTTTGGTCCAATCAAATCTTAATAAAAACTATATATTATGTGTTTTCGTGTTATTTTTGCCAACGAAACGCTTAGAAGAAGAAGAAGCGTGATTAACTCATCGTTTGCACGTTACAGGAACTGTTGGCTTGTGATCGTGTTAACCATTGACACGTTAAGGAGAAGCTTACCAGTATCATTTGGAATAGACTCGCTCCTCTTCGATAGGTTGTTGTGAGTGTTGAGTTTTACCAGTTTTCGAGCTAGAAAATAAAAATAAATTTGTAGGATTTCTGCCCTAAGATGTTTTGATACTTAAACAGATCAGACTCAAGAGATAAAATTGGATTGATTTATGAAAATTGGGAGATTTTAGAGCTCAGGCGTCTTAAAACAACATAAAATAACATCAAGTCTGTATTCCTATCATGTATCTTTGTATTTGGGATTCTTTGTATCCTCGAAGCATCCAAACGTTTTAATAGATTTTAGGTCTCAGCACTAGATTTAAGCTTAGGCCTACAAGGCCCCGGCCTAGGGGCTCAAGCAGCCTAGAGTCCCAAAGCTATGCTTGAGCATGTTGAAGGGTACCCCGAGGTTCGGTTTGGTTAGGTTACTTTAAACCCTTTACACAGAAATAGGGGCCCCGCGAAGCGGGGCTCCGTCGACATAGGATGCAAGAGCGAACTCACCAAAACCACTATTTACAACTGCCTCTTTAAATCAGTGCCATTATTATAGAACAATTCGGACTTTTACCGGTGCAACATGCTAAATCTTAGGATTTACCGGTAAATCCTAAGATTTACCGCAGTTCGGACTTTTACAGTAACATATATATTAATTTTGAGGAACTTACCTTTAGCTTTCAGGAGGATAATGTATACAGTTTGACCGATGATGATGACAACGAGGATTGCACAAATGGAGCATGCAATGTTGAGCAACTTTTCATCTGGAGCTGAAAATATTACTCATAAATTTATAGGACTAGGTTTTGTCCGCTGCTTCACCCGAGTAAAGAACATCCTACCCAGGTCAGTGTATCCGTGTGCCAAATAGCAAGCGTCAAACTTTATGGCGGCTCTGAAGTGCGCTACACGCTGCGCAGTACCCCTAGTTGAACCATGAATTGGTTACATATTTTTGCTTAACTTGTACCAAGTATACTAGTACTACAAAATATAGAGAGTACAGAAGGCAATCTACATACAAAGTGCGCTCGAGCAACGCACATATAGACACCGCTCAAGGACACGTTATCTCGGACTGGTTGGGACTAGTGCGAGCGCGAGTGCCATCCGCTTGAGACACGCGTCTGTGAAGTGCAAAAATGGAGCAACAAAAAAATGGCTATCTAAGCTTGATTTATACAGGGTTATTGGTCAAACATTAACAACCTCATACGAGGTCATTATACTCATCATTATGAACAACTTTTACTATGGGACCAAATCCGAAATCGCGAAAAAAAAATCAGATGTTCCCTACATTTATGTTCGTATAAATCGTCAAAATGTAGGGAAGAGCTGATTTTTTTTTTCGCGAGTAGTAAGGCACACTAAAGTTGCAGTGGGCTGGCCATGTTTGTCGAAGGACCGGTGGCCGGTGGAGCAGACGAGTCCCGAAGTGGAGACTGCGTATCGGCAAGCGTAGTGTGGGGCGCCCCCCAGCTAGACCGACAGATGACCTAAAGAAGCTGGCTGGGACAGACTGGTTTTGGAAGGCGGAGGACAGGGTGTTGTGGCGCAGTTTGGGAAAGTTGTATGTCCAGCAGTGGACTACGATAGGCTGTCGATTGATTGACTGACTTTATCACAGAGTCGGAATAGGCACTGCCCAATAGATAATTGATTAAATAACTTACTGCTTGTAGGAATAGGTACTGCAGATGGCTTCGGTGCTGAAAAAAAATATAGCCGTTTTTAATGACTTGTAACAACATAAAAAAAGTTTATCTTCAGAAACCACCAGGGTAATGGTGATACACACTATCAATCTCAATCTGACTCATTTTGAAGGATATTGCTAATCCATTGCTTTATAAGTTCGAAAAAATTGTCTGCTCAACAACGTAAATGTAGCAATGAATGTTGTTGAATTGTCAAAATTAAAGCCATTTCTACTGATAGTGTGTTACGCAATGACTCTGCTGGTGACGTCGCGGTGACGGTGACGAGCAACGAGTCACTCTTTTGCTAGCAAAGGTTATTTTTTACCATGAATAGTTGACATTATTTACAAAAGCTACTGCTCGCGGCTTCGCTTGCGTGGATATTGGAAATTATCCCATGGGTACATGCTACCGGTACAAAAAGTAGCCATCTGCCAGTGAAAGTCCCGTCAAAATGGTCCAGCCGTTTCGGAGATTAGCCGTAACAAACAGACTGACCGACAGACAAAAATTACCACTGGCATTAGCTGATTTTATGGAGGACATAATATATAGGCTACTTTTTGTCCAGCTGGGCAATTGCGTAACACATATCAATCGGAATCGGTTTCATTTTGACAGTTCAACAACATTCATTGCGTTATTTACGTGTTGAGCAGATAAATTTTTCGGACTTAGGAAGCAATGGATTAGCAATTTGCTTCAAAATGATTCAGATTCCGATTAATAGTGTGTTACGCAATTTGGGTGCCGGTACCACGTTACCATGGCACATTTTCCGAGATCCACGGGGCGGAAGCCGCGGGCAGAACCTTTGTAAATAAAGTCAACTATTCATGGTAAAAAATAACTACATAATTATGGTAAAATAATAATATGAATATTATGTGCTTCTTTACCTATTATGACATTAGTCTGGCACAATGACACAGCGTAATCACTGTTATTGTAACGTTCTGTGGGTAAGCCTTTAAAATCTTTATTGTCTTTTAGAAACAAAAATTTAAACGCCCATGTCCCTTTCATAGACTTGTCGACTGAAGTCTGAAAAAAAATTATGTAAAAATTAAATAGTCAAAATAATAATTATTTACATTCTTAATTTAAGCTAACACTTAAATGCATATAAAAAAAGTAAAAGAATCATAGGGCATCAAAAGATTCGTCCGCAACGCTGTCAACTGGAATAGTGCCCAAAAGGCGGGCAGCATTGCCACGTTGTATGACGATGCTGATTCTTTGGGCAAGAAATAGGCCATTCCTCTGGTCACGTGAAGAGTCGACCAAGGGCTTGGAAGACAATCATGGGTAAGCCCCACAAAACGCCCGCCCTTCACCACTTCCTAGTGCTTTAGCTGACAAGAAGAAGTGGCGCAACAAACTCCCCAGCAGCACAGCGGTCTGTTCAGTTAAAAGAATTACTTGATGTATGAAAAGGAATTACGAAACATTATCAAAACAACTCTCTGCGTGTGTTTGACAGAGATGACGCTATACAAATCCGTTTCTTTCGTAGACAGAGTAATCTATAGACTCATGGTATCCGTGTCACCGAAAGGGACAAAAAATTCCGACAATCTCCATCATTATATCTACTATCATTTTTACAGCTTGGTACACTGCACCATACCATTTTCACAGTTGCGCAAATGTACTATTATTGAATTATGCACGAAAAAGATCGTAGTTTCCGTTTAATCGCGGTGTAGTTTTTATTATTTCATTCATAAACGTCAAACTTGTTGTGCATATTGATGTACTTAGCCGACACGCAGTAAGGGACAGAAATATTCTTACTCTGTCTCTTTTCTTTGCTAGTGACGTTAATATATTTCTCTTTTTCTTGTGCGAATTAAAAAGAAGATATGCAGTAGTCTATAGTTTACTCTGTCTAAGGTTTCTTTCTTATAACTCAATGTGCTATTTTTTTGCCGAGTCAAATATATATTGTGTTTTATAAACGGAGCTTGCGGTAAGAGTAAACTGATAGAAATCGTCACGTAACGAAAGAGCGTTATGCCTCATCCATGTGACTTTTTGAAAGAGACAAGGAGAGAGAGAAAGAGAGATGATTTTCATGGTTTTCGAGGATGCTGAAGCCAATAGTGAGATGGCGACTGTGTAATTTTTGAAAATTTTCGTTATGGGTGTCGTTTTCGTGGTTATCGAGGCTGCTGAAGCCAAAATGAAAATCCAAAATGACGGCTGCGAAAATTTTTCTCCACAATTTTTTTCTTTACGTTGTGCCTTCTCCGGCGAATCATTTAGTAAATATAAGTTTCGTCTAATGTACTTTGTCTTAGAACTAAAATTTCACTTACATGACGTATAATTGGTTCATTTTCTTTTGTTGTCTTTAAATTGGAAGATTTGTTACTTGCGCCAGTTGAACTTATAAGTTTCCACCTGATAAATAATGTTCATTCTTATTTCGTGTAGTTTTTTTGGGGTCCTACCGCGCGGCGTTTGCAACATTGTGGCTAGCGGGGTAATTACGTAACACACTAACAGTACAATGGGTTATGTTTTGACAGTTCAACAACATTCATTGCGTTGTTTATGTTGAAGAGCAGACATTTGATTTTTCGAACATATGAAGTAATGGATTACAAGTATCCTTCAAAATGACTCGTAATGTAATTGTGTGTTACGCAATTAGGGTTTTACATCCGGGTTGTGCCCAAAGTACTCCAAAAAGAGTTTTAAAGTTTAAGTTTTTTTTTTAGTTTTAGGTTCTTAGAACTGATAACGAATAATTGGTGGAGTACTTTGAGAATAATTCCAGATACCTGTGGAGCAGAATGGGTACAAAATAATAAGTATTTTTAAATAATAATAATTCCTTGGGGTAACTTGGGAATTAATGTAGGTATGAGATTCATATCTTTTTAGAACAAAATAATGGAGTACTTTGGAAATAACCCCAAACCTCACTCAAGTGACCGCACAAAATTCGAAAGCACAGACTACAATACAATGCAGGATAATTTGAAAGCATGACATGACTTCGAAATTCGAACGGTGCCTCGTTGCGAATCCGTGGTGATTTACTTTAAAAACAAATGAAGTCGTTTTAAAATGGAAGCCTAGAAAAAAAATAAAGCGGTTTTGTGAGCATTTTAAAGTCTATGCTAGACAGAGATAGCACTGTTAGCATTTGTCAGTCACAACTGTCACAAGACAGAAGCGCTATAGTAACTTCGCGCCAATCAGTACAAGTCGTTTTCCGTCTTAGGGATAGCGCGTTATTATCGGTTGATAATATCGGATGCGATATGGCGATATTTGTTTTCATTACATTTTATATTAGGACGGCCACGAAGTTTTTTTTTTTGTATTATTTGATATCTATCTTCTAAATATATAAAATTCAAAGTCCTGACTGACTGACTGATATATCAACGCACAGCCTAAACCGCTGGTCCTAGAGACATGAAATTTGGAGGGTGTGTTTTTTGTGAAGAGTAGGTATCCACTAAGAAAGGGTTTTTCGAAATTCCACCCCTAAGAGGGTGACATTTCACGCGAACGAAGTCGCGGCCATAAGCTAGTTTGTTGTAACTACAATCAGTGAGTTTCACTATGAGCGGATGTTTTGAGTGATGTATAGGCGTGTAGGGTGTGTTCCTCAGTAAGAGCAACCCGTCATTAATTGGGTTACAAGATAATATCTTTCCTGGACTCTTGAGGCGCTTCACGTAGCTGCATCACAGCGGGCCCTATCAGAATACCAGCGCTGCGCCCTATTTTTTTTTTAATGTCGCAGCATCATGCTGAGATAGGAGCCTTTTGGCCTCGTATAGGACTTTGTTTCATTTTCCTTTTGTTACTTTTTTTTTTATATATATCTTGGATTTTTATTTTACTGTGTTTAGTTTAGTTTGTGATCTTCCTGTACGAGTCGCAATAAATACTTTTTCTTTCTTGGTGGGTGGCTCTTTAGTCTCTCCCTGTATCTTGTAGTTACACTCTGGACTTCCTCCTTCACTGTTACAATCTCAGCATGTTCATGGATTTCCGCGACAGTAGTAAACCGTGGTGCATTGCATATGGTTTGCAGGATTGAGTTTTGCATCCTTTGGAGGTATGTTATGCTGGAATAAGCACTCCCCCAGCCTGCCGCCGCCGCGAAGCCTGCCGGGTCAGCGGGATTGTCCGAAAGGGTTACCGCTGGCCCGGAACATAAAGGGCTAAGGAAGAAACATGGGTGGGTTTTAGTCAGTAAGAGTCTGACACTCCCTTCCGCTCCACCCAGAGCGGGAGGGGTCATTTGATGATTTCCCATCCGAAAAAAAAAGCACTCCCCCAGAGCTGAATACCGTACATCCACATGGGCTTGAGTACTACTTTGTAGATTAGCCGTTTATTGTCTATTGACAATTGCTATTTCGACCCAGCAGGCCCTTGAATTTTATGTTTAGATGGTCTCTTTTTTTCTTTATGTGTTCATGCTAGGTCAGGCGCCGGTCTAGATATAGGCCTAGGTATCGCACGCAATTTTGGTGGGGCAAGGTGGAATTTTCTAGTTGGACTGGCGGAAAATTGCCTTTTCGCAGCGTAAACGTAAGTTGCACAGATTTAGATGCACTTGCTTTTATGCGCCACTTTTGTAGCCACGTCGTAATTTTATCTAGCCCTTTTTGTAGGATTTCTGTTGCTGTGACTGGGTTTTCGCTACTGGCAAGAATGGCAGTGTCATCAGCAAATGTAGCCGTGGTGATGTTATCTACTTCAGGAAGGTCGGCCGTAAATATGGTACAGCACAGGTCCCTGCACAGAACCTTGAGGTACACCAGCACGTATTTCGTTGAAGTCAGATGTGGCATCTCTTTCTCTAACCTGAAATATTCGTTCTTTCAGGTATGATTCTAGTATTCTGAAGTAGAAGTGTGGAAGGCAAGTCTTTATTTTACAGAGGAGTCCATCATGCCACATTCTGTCGAAGGCATGTTGGATATCCAGAAATCCTGCCGAGCAGTACTGTTTTTCTTCGAGCGTCTTTCTTATCCTTTCGTACACCCTATGCACCTGTTCAACGGTAGTGTTGCTGTCGAAATCCAAATTGGTGATTAGGTATAGAATTATTTTCTTCCAACAAGGGTAATATTCTTCGTAAGAGTAGCTTTTCGAACATCTTTGATAGTATTGGGAGAAGGCTGATGGATCTATAAGAGCTGACATCACTTGGTGGTTTGCCATCTTTGTGAATAAGGATAATCTGTAAGACTTTCCATAGCTTCGGGAAGTATTGTACTCTTAGGATGCCATGTTGTATAGGGTTGTCAAAAAGACAATCGCCTTTTTTGGAAGTAAGCTACACATTGATGCGATAATAACGACGCAATAGATGTAAATAGGATGCTTGCATTCCTCCGTCCCGCGATATTCCGATATGCTTTCTTAAAACATCATCATCATCATCTTCCTGCCCTTATCCCATGTTACTTGGGGTCGGCGCAACACGTTTTCTTCTTCCATTCTCCCCTGTCAACCGTCACGCTATCATTAACTCCCTTCTCTTTCATATCATTCGACACACAATCCATCCATCTTTTCTTCGGCCTTCCTCTCAATATGCTTTCTTAGAACATTTTGATAAAATAATATTAAGACTCATTCGATCTTACACACACCTGCGTTAATAATGTAGTAACGTGTTGTGTTGGGGGGGCTGTAGTGTTGGTTACACGCACATGTTAGAAATATCGGACGATAAAAACGCAGCTATGTGACAAGGTATTGGGACGCATTATCGCAATTCAAGACACAGAATTTTCCTACTATGAAGGGCTAGGACCTTCTCATCTGTAATAATAGCCATATCCATCCCATATTGAGATAACACTGATGTTACCTAGGCTTTTAGTAAAATAAATAATTACTTACTTAGGTACGTTATTAGTACAATAACGCATCCGAGATTATCGACCGATAAATAACGCGCCTGTGGTGAACCTTAACTTCAAAAGCTGCTTCTCAATATTTTTCTTTACTCTTAGCCTTTTACTTAGAGAATCTTTAAAATAAGTATTAAAGCATGTAGTTTTTTATTGTAATCAGATACCCTTTGTGTGCGCTCACTTGAGTGAGGTTTTAAGTGAACTTTTAGCTCCCAAGTGACATTCCTTCTCAAAGCGGCAGGACTTACCAGCCTTCGTTAATGTTCCTATCTGGGGTGATAAGTAGATTAACAGTTTGTCCGTCCGTGAAAGTGTAGTCACTGCTGACAGTACAGTTCTTTTTATCGAGTTTAATGTATATGGTCATATTAGCAGTATCTGTAATAGAAAGATTACTATTAGATAAAGCACCGGGACGCGTATTTCCATTCTATACAAGGCCGGAACGCAAGGATGTGAAAAAATCTGCTGTTCCCTACATTTTGACGAGTTAAACGAACATAAATGTAGGAAACAGCTGATTTTTTTTTCGCGATTTCATGTTTGGACCCACAGTAAAAGTTGTTCATAATGATGAGTGACCTCTTAAGAGGTTGTTAATGTTTTACCAATAACCCTGTAAGTATATTGTAATCGCAGATTTGAAAATATCAGTACAAAGTATACGCGAGCAGTTTCATAAGGCTGCGTTTTGGCCTTGTACAGAATGGAAAGACGCCACCGCCGGGACGGCACGCTATATGCAGACATCGCCATCACATCGCTGCCGAGCAGACAAATTTTTCGAACCTACAAAGCAACGGAATAACAATATCCTTCAAAATGATAGAATTAGTAGATTGTTTAGTAATATGTGGATAACGTTGTGAGTAGTAGTGTATTTGTTACATCTATTATTAAAAAAAAAAAAAAAATGTTTCCCTAAAAATGTTTCCCTAGCGATTACTTTCACTGTATTATATCCTATCGTTAATCTATGAACAGCGTTGTGGGCTTCAATATTGTCTATGTTATTGTTTTGTGTTATTTTGGTTTCTATGTTTTATATTGTAGCTGTTTGTTGTTCCTCTTGAATAAAAATAAAAAATTATTAAGTTCCATCCTATGTTAAATGTTTGACCTAATATTGCTCCGCAGTTTGTTGTCCCTAAATAAATAAATATAAAATGATTCAGATTGATATCGATAGTGTTTAGGGTGCAGGTCGGGGAATCCGCCCTTTTCTATGGAGGATGACAAAGTTTATTACACCCTGTTCCTCATACCTCTTAAGTGAATAAGCGAATAGATATATTCCAGTGCATTAACGCGAATCATACAAAGCATGTGTTCGAATTCGAGTGAATCACTGCAGTTGTTGTGGTATAAAATAGTATCACTTTTGAGATACAGTGGAACTACTAATGCTATCAACTTGAAATTTGGAATAGTTTTAGATGACGTTTGCCCAACTATTTTACAAATAAGAAATAAATAATAAAAATATATGTATATTTTATGCAACAAGGGAACAGCAGTGCGATTCTGTAACCATCTCACCGTGAACACTTAGGTGAAGTGAGCGTGGAGTGAGCTGTCAATAGTGTCAATTCCTAGCAAAAACAAACTCACATCACCTAAGTTTTCACGGTGTGATTTTTACAGAATCGACCGGCTGAAAGGGGGTCCGAAAAATTCGAAGTGCGGGTACTAGGGAATCATAAATGTGGGGTATCTTATGAGATCACAGTTCTAACCTAACCCATTTGGTCGGGGTGCCCTGGTTTAGTTACTGCGACCAATTCGGCTCGCGCGAGATTGGTTACAGTTCCAACCTAAACTACAATATTGAATATCATTCAGGCCGTTAGTTGAACGGCCGCCGTTTAGTTAAAAGGCTAGGCGGATAACTAAACGGCTAATTAAACCAGTTGGCTGCGACTAGGAGTCAACAAAGGAGTTAAGTATACAGGAGCGTCGGATATTGTTGAAGTTTACTAAGAAACCGATGGATATTCTCGAATAAAATTTTAGTTTATTAATAGAAAACAAACAACTAATTTATTAAATTAAATTTCAGTCCTGAACATCCATCGGTTTCTTAGTAATTTTCAACTATATCCGACGCTCCTGTATACTTAACTCCTTTGTTGACTGTACATCCCGAGGACAGCCGAACACATCCGAAGCGGGTATACAGCACTACATAAAACGTAAAAAGTTTATTGAGGATGATATTCTCATAGCATGTATATATCTGTCTATTTTCCTTTTTTTATATTCCTGTTTTTATCACATTTAGTTTCGATTATACTATTATTTTTCTTTGTGTAGGCTGTACCAGTACAGCGTCATAATAATTGTTTACTGCACCGGACGACGTCAATACGTCGGCGCCGGCTGTCGCTGAAAACCAGCGCTGGGGCTCTGTCTTGCATAGGGTCGCAGCATAATGCTGAGCGATAGCCGTTTTGCGTGGATGTGACGCATGTTTCCCCCAACCCTTTCTTATTTTTTTTTGTTCATTTTCTTTATTGCGTCATGTTTACCGCAAATAAACGTATTTGCTTTATTTCTTTCTTCTTCTTCATAAACAAAACACGCTTACGGTAACAGTGGCGCGAGTTCAATGGTTTTATCCCATCTCACAAAATGCCCGGCGCGCCTAAAGAAGTTTTCACTTCAATAAGACATTTCGAAAATGTTCTTAAGTAGCTTTTCAGACCTTTGTATCCTGCTTATAAATGCGTATGAATTTTCATTAAAATCGGTTCATTCATTTCTAAAAACGAGGGCTTGAAAGTTTGTATGAAATGCCGTGGAAATGAAGTGAGTGACGCGGCCCTTGTTGGCTGTAAGAAGAACGCCTGGCTGACTTTATAGCCCAACAAGAACTGAACCAATTATTATGAATGTGTGGCATGAACTGCTGAATTGCAGAATGTGCGGTTGCACCGTACACTGGAAAAATAAAAGATACATAACCACAAAATGATAGTTTTCCTGTTACCAATCAAATACGTCACAGTTCAATAGGTAGGTAATAATTATAAATATTGGTAATTGGTCACGGGTAAATGTACTAGGTATGTAGAAGTCTATGGATATCCCCTATTATTTTTCTTGTATCAGCAAACCAGAAGGCCAAAACACGTGATTAAAAAATTTAATATGAAAGATTGTCAAAAATGTAGCGAAATTAGAGGTATTCTTGACAGATTGAGACTTGCTACGCCGTAGCCTCGTAGCAGAGAAATTCGTAACCCTATGGCTACGAATTTTGGCAACAATTTTTTTTTCCTACTATCTACGTCGGGGTCGTCTTCCAATGGCTTTCATTTTGACAGTGTAACGACATTCATTGCGTTATTTACGTTGTTGAGCAGACGATTTTTTTGAACATACGAAGCAATGGATTAGCAATATCCTTCAAAATGATTCAGAATAAGATTGATAGTGTGTTTCGTAGCTAGGGTGCAGCAGCTGAATACCAGTATTTTACATGGAGCGACTGCCTATCTGACCTCCACAACCCATTTACTGGGAAATGCGATACCCCTTAGTAAGACTGGTTGACCGACAATCGGATGCTAATATTGTAATAACTCTGTCTGTTTGTTTGTCACCTCTTCACTGTTGGAAGGATCTGGTACACTAGTAGACCATGATCTGGGTTAGGTTAGGACATGGGATACTTTTTACCCCGGTAGTTCGTTCGCGTGGGATGATTACCGACCTTTTATTTTTATTATTTGTTGTTATAGCGGCAACAGAAATACATCATCTGTGAAAATTTCAACTATCTAGCTATCACGGTTCATGAGATACAGCCTGGTGACAGACAGAAAGACAGACGGACAATGGAGTCTTAGTAATAGGGTCCCGTTTTTATCCTTTGGTTACGGAATTCTAAAAAACAGCTACTTACTCAATAAAATAAAATAAAAATAATAGTTGTGTCAAAATAGTCTTGTATATAGATAGATCAGTACCGTATTCAAGTATATAAATTGCCTTGTTTTCATGACCCTACGCTTGCACACTTAATTACAAATTATAAACACTTCTAAAGCTAATTCATACTAATATTATAAATTCGAAAGTAACTCTACTGAACGGATTTCGATAAAATTTGGCAGAGATAGATTGCATCCCGGGGATAGGATAGTTTTTATCCCGATATTCCCACGAGATCGACACTTATGCGGGTGAAACCGCGGGGCGCTGCTAGTAAATTAAATAAATAAAGAAAACCAAACTCACCTCACGATTTGTTAAACCAAAAAACCGACACTCACAAACCACAAAACAATTTTTTTTTAAGCAATAAAAATAAACAACAAACTCACCTTCAGACATAATAAACAAAAAGTTCGAACACAAAAACAATAAATAAAAAAGGGTTAACATTTTAATTTTTCAAACTCTTTTACAAAAAAAAAAATCACAACTGCCCTCTATAATAATATAAGCCAAACTGCAAATGGCGGGCGACCACGGTGACAATAAATTCTCAATACATCCCCGGATTGAATTGAAATACGTCATACGGTATGGCTAGCAAATAAAACCGTCACAAAACAAAATGACATTTACATAAAATGCTTTTGTTTTGAAGTTAATGCGGTAAAGGGTAGGTACTATGACTTAATAGAATTTCTTTTACTGTTTACGTAGACAAAGAATCTTTATATGATATACAAGATAGGTAACTAGCTGCGCCCCGCGGTTACACCCGCGTAAATGTCGATCCCGTTGGAATATCTGGATAAAAAGTAGCCTATATGTTAATCCAGGGTGTGACCTACCTCTATACAAAATTATATCAAAATTGGTCCAGCTGTTTGAGCGTGAAGAAGTAACAAACATATAAACACACACTCACAAACTTTCGCCTTTATAATATTAGTGTGATAACTACTGGCTGGCTGGCTGGGTGGCTTCGTTCGCAAACTTTCTTTATTTTTTTTATTAGGAAAAGTCTGCAACTCTATTCTCAACCACTGCAACTCCTGTAAGCCAGAATCTATCTTTTGTCTAATCTTATAATGTTCTAATAATAAAGCTGAAGAGTTTGTTTGTACGCGTTTATCTCTGGAACTACCAGTCGGATTTGAAAAGTAGATAATTGAATTCACGTCTTTGAATTTTTGGTTAGACTTATCTACATTATCAACTGCCTAGCCTTTTCCCACTATGTTATGGTCGGCTTCCAGTCTAACCGGATGCAGCTGAATACCAGTATTTTACATGGTGCGACTGCCTATCTGACCTCCACAACCCAGCTACTGATGGGTAATACGATACCCCTTGGTAAGACCGGTAGTCAGATTTTCGGGCTTCTGACGACCCGTAACGACTGTCACAAATCTACGAATGACCGCCGGGACCAACAGCTTAACGTGCTTTCCGAGCCACCGAGGGATCTTGGTATGTAAAGATGGTCACCCATCCACGGACCAACAGCGGCTATTAACCTGATCGATCGACCCATGCGGCTGTTATTACTTAGCCACAAGCCCCCTTTGGTTGGACTTCATCATCATCATCATAATTTCAGCCGAAAGACGTCCACTGCTGGACATAGGCCTCCCCCAAGCACTTCCACTTCAACCGGTTCTGTGCTTCTCGCATCCAACGGGTTCCTGCGGCCTTCACAAGGTCGTCGGTCCACCTTATGGGAGGCCTTCCAACGCTACGTCTTCCGGTACGTGATCACTCCAGAACCTTTCGGCCCCATCGGCCATCTGTTCTGCGAGCAATGTTGGTTGGACTTATCTACATAGAAAGATTTTTATTTCATCCAAGTTCATACATAAGGTCTTAAAAGTTTACCGGTTGTGAGTACTACACAATAATAATTGAATTCATTAAAAATTGACGTCATCAATAGCATCAGTGTACATGTGTTCTTTTAGGGCGTTCCCTCACGTTACAGAATGTCCGTAACGAATTCATAAATCTGGTCACCCTAACAGTAAACATGACTATGAAAACAGGATAAGAGTCTAAATATCCTGATTTATAAAGGGAACAATAAATAGTGTAGCATTTAATTGGGTTTTCCTTAAAATGTCACTCATTTCTGTATAATAAATCATTTTATTTCAGCCATTGGACATTGGACATACATACATTTCACCCATAGTGACTACATGTCATAAATACCTAAATAAATATATAAGTATTACAAATTATAAATTAATTATAATTAATAATAAAGTAAACGCGTCTGTCTGCATTAAAAACGGTACAGGCGCCAGCACATAAAGCTACTACAATCTGTCAAATTTCTTTAATAGATTTTCAACTTTATTTGCTAATGCATAAGGTTCAAAGTTGATTGGGAAAATTTGACAGTTTCGGGTAGCTTGTTGTGCTGGCGTCTGTACATGGTAATGGTGTCAATTAGGGTTATTTTCTAGGAATTAAAAACAAAAGCAAGCTGCCTTTGTTTCGTTGTTATCGAAATGAATCATGTATTATGTAGTGTTTAAGTCAATTAATATAATGTATCCGAGAGCAGTGGTGGCCAAGTGGTAACGGCCGCGACTTACGAGTTGTAGGTCGTAGGTTCGAACCCAGACAGGCGCTTTACTTTGTGTAAATTATTTCATCACCACTGCTCTCAAAACGGTGAAGGAAAACATCGTGAGGAAACCGGCATGTCCTAGAACCAAAAATTCAAAGACATGTGACATCTACCAACCCGCACTGGGCCCGCGTGGTGGATCACGGCCCACTCCCTCTCACAGAGAGGAGGCCTGTGTCCCAGCAGTGGGAACATTATATGATAGGCTGATTATGTAATGTTATGTATCCGCGCTCATATTTAACTAACATATAACATAGGTACATAACCCAGAAAGCGAGATGACCTGGACGCGTACCGCGAGGGCTGGTTTGAGGTGACGCGGGAAAAAGAGTTACTGGAAGGACTTGGGGAGGCCTTTTCCCAGCAGTGGGACAGTAGGAATAGGCTAAACAAAAAAAAAAACAACAAAACCCGAGGAAATGTGTGAAATAAAACAAAATTGTTTATTCTGTAAGTAAGGTATCGGTACGGTATACAGGTTTATTGGTAAAACATTAACAACCTCTTAGGAGGTCATTGTACTCATCGTTATGAACAAACTTTTACTATGGGACCAAAACTGAAATCAAAAGTGCCTCGGAAAGCATATAAAGCCGTTGGTCCTGCGCCTGATCTCTCCCCGGTCGTGTCGGATTGCCGTCCCATCGGACTATGGTAAAGGAACAGAGTGCACCCTGTGTTTGCGCACACACTTGTGCACTATAATACCCATAGATAATACCTATCTCCTGCGTACCTGGTTAATCTCCGTTGAAAATGACCACCATGACCGAAATCGGTCGGGAGGATATTATTATAATAATAAATATACCTTTATTGAGGATCACATAATATAAGGATTAATAGGTACCTAACATAAAAACTAATAGCGCAATAGGCACTCTATTACAATATTTCCTTCCAATATCATTTTTACCAATGCTGTAAACAGCGCCATCTATCTTGGTTTGTGTGAAGAACATCCTCGAGGCGAGTACTAGCGTACATTTCGCGTAAGTAACTGACTTTTCACTGAACTGTTTATCTCAAGACAGCAATGAATAAGAAGGTAGTTTAATATTTGTAAATTATAGGAAATCACTGACATTTTAGAAAATCGATCTATTTCTAGATATTTTTTTTTATATATCTGCTCTACATTTTTCCATCTATCGTTGAAAATACCTATGTGGCGGTGAAAAAATCCATTTTCATTAAAAATTGCCTTCCTATGCGATCGTCATTTTTGTTTTTTTGCCTAACATCCAAAACTAACAAGTAACATGACTCCGTCAATAAAATTCAAATAGGAAAACGAGTTAATTTTTTTCCTAATAAGGAATTTCCTTTGAAAATACGGCCAGCCTCAAAAAATGACGATAGTAACATTGAGTTAAGAGTGTTCCAAGTATTCCATATATTCTGTTGTACTCATCTATTGGAGCATAGAGATTTGGGCGGCTCTTGGCGCATGCGTACAAAACAGTGCCCTGCTTATCCAGTCGGAGACAAAATGGCTACCCGACGGACCGTCTGCAATTGATTTTTTTTCCCCACGAAACTAGTAACCACACACATTTCAGCCTTACTGTGTTTAAAAAAATTATTTAAAATTAACCGCGAACCACATACCGAGTTAGTGTAAAAATAAATTGTTGTGTAAAGCTCGCAGGTTATAATTGTGTCGTGTGTTTTAATCGTTATTACATGTTAAATCGTCGGTTTTTCTAACAAATGCATAGACTTAAGTGTTTTATGTCACCCCGTGGTCGATGCAGCACACGTAAGTAAATTATCCTTGATTTAATTCACCAGTTTTGTTCAGTTCTTGTGACCTAAAATCGCTGTCTAATGCAGTTAGTTACAGACCGACAAATGTAAAGGCGTCAACGATGTCGTGTTAGCTAAAGAAAAAAAAAAGTGACGGTTATTTTTGCCGCATTTTCTTTCAATTTCGAACGGGAATATTGTCACTCGGATTCAAGTGTTCCAATTGTGAAAAAAGTGTGACGTATTCGAGTTGAAGGATTTTAAAAATTGCACAAATGACATAACGTTAATGTGTTATACTTAATGTTCGGCAGCCAAAGAGGTTTTCCCTGATTTTTAGGAATCCTATAGCCGTCTCCATCTGACTCCTATTGCGGTCTCGTTCTGGCTACGTTCCTGAATGGGTTTTAAGCATGCGCTGTTCTATCCTGGTGATGTCTGGACGATTTAGTGAGGGTTTCCATGATTCACGGGCGATATTTTCGCCAATGTCAAAGTTGACACATATTCCGTTGCGAATGTGTGAGTGCCGAGAAATTATGATGTGTAAGGTTAATCTGATTATTGGTCATTGTAACCATGTAATCGTATTAAGTAATCTTAGATAAGAACACAACATTTTTGCAGATCGATGCTCCTAGCAAAATATAGGTTAGAATTTTGGATTGAGAAAATTTCGACAGTTCGTTTCGGCCTTAAAAATTTTGTTAATTCCATAGTTACCTATTCTTTTTTTTAAACTTCTGTTTTCAGGAACGACAAACTATTTTGAACCATATTATAAATTAATGTTTAAATGACCTATTTTTAAGCGCTAATTACCCGTTCACAATTACGTCAATCTCGGTAAAAATAGCGTCACTTTCGTCATAAGTACTGCAGGTACGAGGAAAAGTACTTTTTTAACGCGAATAATGTTAGTTGTCTAGTCCGTCGAGTGGGTAAAATAAGTACGTATTTTTGTAAGTTACTGAAATCATCATCTGCCTAGCCTTTTCCCAACAATGTTGGGGTCGGCTACCAGTTAAACCGGATGCAGCAGAATACCAGAATTTTACATGGAGCGACTGTCTATGTGACCTCTACAACCCAGATACTGGATAATACTTACCCCATGGTAAGACTGTCAGTTACTAAAATCATCTGCCTAGCCTTTTCCCAAATATGTTGGGGTTTTCTTCCAGTCTAACCAGATGCAGCTGAATACCAGTATACACTGACTATCAGTTATTGAAATATATTTATAGGTTTTTGATCACAATTACCTTGAGAACCACTCCCATTTTTATCCTATGTATGACCGTATCACATAATCAGCCTATAACGTTCCCACTGCTGGGACACATGCCTCCTCTCTGTGAGAGGGAAAGGGCCGTAATCCACCACTTACTCGGGCCCAGTGCAGGTCGGTAGATGTCACATGTATGTATGTATCTCATGTAAAAAGCCATCGTTTATCCAACAGTGGTGATTATAAAAGACGACTAAGCCATGATAGGACAAACTGTCCAGTTGGATAAGCCCAACTTCGAGAAAGAGGTCAATCGTCGAATCCGACTCGGCGGTGCAGCGTTCGGGAAGCTACGCAATATCTTCTCGTCCCACATACCGCAGTGTCTCAAGACGAAAGTCTTTGTCCAATGCGTGTTGCCAGTGATGACCTATGGCACTGAAACGTGGTCGCTCACAATGGGCCTTATTAGAAGGCTGAAAGTCACCCAAAGGGCAATGGAGAGCGCTATGCTTGGAGTTTCCCTGCGTGATCGAATCAGAAATGAAGAGATCCGCAGGAGAACAGAGCCCGAAGAATTGCCAAACTTAAGTGGCAGTGGGCAGGGCACATTGCTCGCAGAACAGATGGCCAATGGGGCCGAAAGGTTCTGGAGTGGCGACCGCGTACCAGAAGACGTAGCGTTGAAAGGCTACCGACAAAGTGGACCGACGACCTTGTGAAGGCCGCAGGAACCTGTTGGATGCGAGAAGCACAGAACCGGTCGAAGTGGAGGTGCTTGGGGGAGGCCTGTGTCCAGCAGTGGACATATTTCGGCTGAAATGATGATGAAGTGATAACAAGTCAGTAGTAACTAAACCAGTAAAAGCTGGCCTCTTATTGTATTGAAACTCCTTACTATGCTAGGCCACCTTCAGATCAAAGTGTTACCACTGATTCTAGTCGACTGTACCTACAGGAGCATTCTGTCTGCTAATACCAAAAAAACTTTGATCATCAATTTGTTTTCCAAGTTTGGGGATTAGTGTGTTTGGAGTATTCTCTACCATTGAAAATACACCTTTTTTTTTGCTGATGGGAAATCATCAAATGACTTCTCCCGCTCTGCGTGGAGCGGAAGGGAGTGTCAGACTCTTACTGACTAAAACCCACCCATGTTCCTTCCTTAGCCCTTTATGTTCCGGACCAGCGGTAACCCTTTCGGTCAATTCCGCTGACCATTGATAAATACACTTGCGTGCAAAATCGACCCACCCCATGCTCTCCGATTTGAGAGAATATAATTCAACAAGTTTTACTAACAACCTAACATATTGTATAATAAAACCTTCCTGAAAGTATGTAGATTACATTAGTGAAAGAATGATCAAAACTGATTCATTCGTTTTTGAGAAAATCGCGAGCTTACACATAGGGTGTTGAATAAAGAACCTCTTTTTTTTTGAAGTCCGTTAACAGAATCAAGTTCAATTTTGATTAAACAAACGGAAATAAACAAAATTTAAAGTTGTCTATTGTTACGCCACTTTTTCCGACCCAAAGTGAGTGATGAGGGGGCCTAAAAAGGCCACTTTGGCAGAATCATAAAAGGATAACATAATGGACAGTTAACCGTTAAGTTAATCGTATCAAATCCCATTGGTGAAGCATTTTTCAGTTATTTTTTTTTGTCTGTGCTAAAATACCAATCAATCCGATCCAAATCCAATCCCAATATCTTTGATTATACCTACGTAGTGCAGCGAAAAAAAGAAAAACACGGACTGTCTTCGCCATATTACGATTCATAATATTATCCTTTTATTATTCTCCAAAGTGGCCTTTTTAGGCCCCCAGGACATCTGAAGAATCGAGTCGATATTGCTTTTATCAAAATACAGGTTGAAATTGAGATACAGTTTAATTGAACATACACTATAGTGGGTGAAATTGAAAACTTGCTACAAACCGAAATGGCAGATTGTACTCATCATTATGAACAACTTTTACAATGGAACCGAACCTGAAATCGCGAAAAAAAATCAGCTGTTCCCTACATTTACCTATGTTCGTATAACTCGTCAAAATGTGGGGAACAGCTGTTTTTTTTTTTCGCGATTTCAGGTTTGTTCCCATAGTAAAAGCGTAAAATGACCTCTTATGAGGTTGTTAATGTTTTACCAATAACCCTGTGTATATAGCAGATCAATTCTTTTATTTAATGTTGAATTTTGGCAATGGTTGGCATAACAATTATGGTAATAATACCATAATTGTTATGCCAACCATTGCCAAAATTAAAATTAAAATTGAGCGCATAAGCGCTCAGGCTAACCCCAATTATTTCATGTTGAGGTCGGTCCATACTCTCCGGATGCTGTTGAATATCTAAAAGCTTTATTGCGGTTCAGATACCCTTCAAATTGTTCAAGTGAACATCAATATTGTATTTTTTACTTCAAGAATTTTTGTATGAAAGGCAATATTTTGTTGAGAGCTCCAAAGCAATAACCTCGCATTACTTTCACTGGCTTTTGCCTACGGCTTCGCCTGCGTGAAAGTCGGAAGTTATTCCACAGGGACGTACTTTTTTTTTAGGCTATATTGTGTCCCACTGCTGGGCAAAAGTCTCCCCTTTTTCCTTCCAAACCTCCGTCTTCTGCTATCTCTGGACATGTTGGCCCTGCAAACGTTATCAGATCGTCACACCAACTTCGCCGTGGTCTACCTCGACGGCGATGTCCTCCAGGCGTCCAGTGAGTGACGATCTTTGTCCATCTCTCTGGGTGCATTCGCGCGACGTAATAGCAGAAAAAAAACAGTGGCACTCCGGGAGTGCACTGTTTTTTTTTCTGACGAAAACGAAAATTTTAACAATAAACGTGTGTATTTTTTTAATCGTCTCATAAGCAAAACACAAACAGAATACTTTGCCATCACTCACTGACATATCAGATTTTAAAACCGAGTACTTCCCGAAGACAGCCGAACACATCCGAATGTAGCGCGGTGTCGGTTACGGTAACAATGTCGCGAGTTCAATGGCTTTTTCCCATCTCAAAAAATGTCCTTCGCGCCTAAAGAAGTTTTCGCTTCAAAAAACAGTGGCACTCCAGGAGTGCCGACAGAAGTGAAAACACTTCAAAAGCATAGTAAATTTATATATATATATTTTTTTTGTTTTTGTTCGAAGGTCATTCTTCCCAAAGAAAATGTACCGCGCGTTGATGTCTTTTTAATGGCCAAAACATAAACAGAGGTGTCGGTTACGGTAACAGTGTCGTGTTCAATGGTTTTTTTCCATTTCAAAAAATGCCCAACGAAGTTTTCACTTCAAAAATCTAGGGTCGTAGGGTCCGACTGTCCGAGTGCTCATGGTCTTTTTAAAAAAATCTCGAAACGGCTGGTTGACACTTCCCCATGACCCAAGGGCTGGCTTTTACCTTGGCCAGAGGCTAAGCATTGCCATACAACGTGGTAATGCCGCCAGTCTCTTGGGTACATTACCAGTCGACACGACGCGGATGAATTTTTCGACGCTATATTTTAGTTTGTGATTTTTATTAATTAATTAGGTATTAGTTGTTATTTACTTACATATTGACATAGCCTGAAGAATTGCCAAACTTAAGCGGCAGTGGGCAGGGCACATTGCTCGCAGAACAGATGGCCGATGGGGCCGAAAGGTTCTGGAGTGGCGACCGCGTACCGGAAGACGTAGCGTTGGAAGGTCTCCCACAAGGTGGACCTTGTGGGAGACCTTCCAACGCTATGGACCTTGGGATAGTTGCGTAAAGGCTAGGCAGATGATGATGTACAGTCAACAAAAGAGTATGCAGGATCGTCGGATATAGTTTAAGTTTAGTAAGAAACCGATGGATGTTCGCGAATAAAATTTAATTTTAAATAGAAAACAAATAGCTCATTTATCAAATTTTTCAGCCGACAACATCCATTAGTTTATTACTAAACTTCAACTATTTCCGACGATCCTGCATACTCTTTTGTTGACTGTACATCATCATCTGCCTAGCCTGTACCAAACTATGTTGGGGTCAGCTTCCAGTCTAACCGGATGCAACTCAATACCAGCGGAGTAATTGCGTAACACACTATTAGTAGCAATAGTTTTCATTTTGACAGTTCATCAACAACATTCATTGCGTTATTTACGTTGTTGAACAGACAAATTTTTCGAACATATGAAGCAATGGTTTGGTAATGTCCTTCAAAATGATTCAGATTGAGAATTAGGGTGCAGTATTTAACATGGAGCGACTGCCTATCTGACCTCCACAACCCAGTTACTGGGTAACACGATACCCCTTGGTAAGACTGGTTGTTAGACTTTCGGGCTTTTGACCACCCGTAACGACTGTCAAAGATCCACGAATGACCAACGGTTTAACGTGCTTTCCGAGACACGGAGAGGTCTTGATATGTAAAGATGGTCACCCATCCATGGACCAACCGCGGCATGCGTAGCTTAACCTGATCGATCGAACCGTGTGGCTGTTATTACTTAGCCACAAGCCCCTCATTCTATAAATACGTACAGAACAATGAAAATAAGAAAAAATATTGTTCTGAGAGACTGACTAACATTCCAGATGTTGATCTAGCGATTTTAATTCTCGTTTTAAACCCATCTATTTTAATAACAGTTGTCTCGTATGATTCATTGTCCAGGCATTTCCCATATTCCTTTTAGTCAAATAGAATTAGCTAGCGAAACTACGCAATTGATGTTACTACGTTACGCTACTATGTTTCATTTTGTGGGGTCATTGTGTAGTCACTTGAAATATCAGCCGGTCGATTCTGTAAAAATCTCACCGTGAAAACTTAGGTGAAGTCAGTTTGTTTTTTCTTGGAATTGACACTATTGACAGCTCACTCCACACTCACTTCACCTAAGTTTTCACGGTGAGATTTTTACAGAATAGCATTACAGTTTAAAAAAAATGTGTTTTTTTTTTGGGTAAACTTCACAGACGGGATTGGTTTCGATATTTAAACGCGATAAGTATAAAAAACCAAAACAGTTTCTTTTAACTGATATTTCAAGAGCTTTCATTGACCTTTGTTTTTACCATTTTGGTACGGAACCTTAGAGCAGTGGTGGCCAAGTGGTAATGGCCGCGACATACGAGTTGTAGTTCGCAGGTTCGAACCCAGACAGGCGCTTTACTTTTTTGTACATAAATTATTTCCTCACCACTGCTCTCAAAACGGTGAAGGAAAACATCGTGAGGAAACCAGCATGTCCTAGAACCAAAAATTCGAAGACATGTGACATCTGCCAACCCGCACTAGGCCCGCGTGGTGGATTACGGCCCACTCCCTCTCACAGAGAGGAGGCCTGTGTCCCAGCAGTGGGAACGTTATAGGCTGATTATGACGGAACCCTAATAAATGTGAATGACTGTAATACTTCCCCCGACCAGTTCCTTCAAAGGAACTTTTTGCTACAAAATTATTACATTGATAAACAATAACTTTGCTTAACTTACTCTTCAGGGGATTGACCGTGACACTGTTTCTGAGATTAGAACTTTTGTTTAGTTGTTCAGTTTGAAAATCTCAGCATTGGTGGCTTAGAGTGATTTCCCAAAGGCCTGCAAGAAAGGCAATCGGAAAAAGTACAGCCTTCTCTCGTATTGGCATGACTGTTATAAGAATACTGGTCATAGCATGATCAGCCTATAGTGTTCCCACTGCTGGGACACAGACCTCCTCTCTGTGAAAGGTAGTGGGCCGTAATCCACCACACGGGCCCAGTGCAGGTTGGTAGATGTCACATGTCTTCGAATTTTTGGCTCTAGGACATGCCGGTTCCCCAGGGATTGGCCTTACAGGCGTTGCACGGGGGGGTTCCGGAATTAGTCTTTTAAGAGGAACCGGGAACAACCCTATGTGCTGATGATGATCACGGGGGTGGTTTTAGTGAGGTAAAAATCCCACACTCCCCGCCCTCCGCGGAGGTCGGGTGCCTTTTGAAGGTTTCCCCACGGCAACAAAAAAAGGACCTGCCGGTTTCCTCACGAGACGTTTTTTTTCGAACGGTGTCTCGTTGTGAATCCGCGATGATTTATATTAAAAACAAATGAGTTCGCTTTCGAATTGTGTGCGCTCACTTGAGTGAGGTGAGCAGTGAACTTTACAGAGCACTTTACATCATTGCTGTGGTCTGATTTGAAGGGTGAAATGATCTTTATAATGGTAGGTAACTGCACTCGTCGACGCGTGTCGGTGGTTTCCGTCAACGCGTGCTAGGCTGCCATCGACAACGTGCCGATCGTGTGCGTGAGCATGCGTACACGATCACAAAAAATCACAATACACGTAGACTTTCCAGAAATAATTCTATCATCAAAATTCGTAATATTTTCGTCATCTTTAAATTGTTATGAGACAATGAAGTCATCAAAATCTACGATAGCTGATGATTGATGATTTAATTTCGTAAAATGTCGGCCGACGTAAGTCAGCCAGTACAATTGTGTCATCCAATTAGACATGTTTGCTAACGTGCAGTGCACTTGCGGTCGTGTAAAATGGCACAGTGCAGTAACAGGCAGGTCTAGGTTTATCATGAAAATGTAATGTAATTATGGATTTATGGCACATGAAATTTGGCTTTATTTAGTTACATAAATACTATACAAAAATATAAAGGGGTGAATATTTTTATATAGCGAGGTCAACACTTCCATTTCTTAACATCTTATATATATAGCCTCTCTGTTTTGCCCCGCGGCGCGCTGTCATTTGACATTGCTGTAGTCAGAAGCCCGAAAATTTGCCAACCAAGAGATATCGTACTACCCAGTAACTGGGTTAGGGAAGTCAGATTGGCAGTCACTACATGTAAAATACTGGTATTCACCTGCATCTTATTCCCGGTTAGACTGGAAGCTGACTCCAGTAGTACATCTCTGTCTCACCCTTCAAGGATTGCAGGCGTGACGTAATTTTTTTTTGAGCTATTTGTTACCCACAGCTGGGCAAAGGCCTCCCTATTCTTTTTCCACCTCTCTCTGTCCTGAGCTGCCAAGTACCAATCTTTATTAAGGGGCTTACATGACCTAAAGCGCGGCGACTGTCGGACTGCATAGAAAAGAAAGAGAAGCGCGATGACACAACGCTGGTAATTTATTGCAAAATATGAAGCAATTATCTATTTACAAAAAATCTATTGTTTGGACTTAACAATTAAAACACTAGTTCTTTAGTATGTTGTAGAATAATCTGACAAAAAATTAGAATGATTTGTATATTCGTATGGTTTTTATTGTAAAAAGAAAGTTTTTAGAGGTATCTTCATGATTTTTTTCTATCGTATCAAATTAGTTGTATTATGTTTTCAACACACTATCTACCTAGCATTATATATACTGAAGAATATCATATATTTTTCTGATTTTGTTTACTGTAGTTGATCATATAATTTTTTCTATAACTTGCGTTTTTTGCGTTTAGGTCCTGTAAGCCACTTTAAGGAGTCCAACGCGTCCCGCCATCTCCATAACGTAACTAGGGTATGCCCGATTAACATCCCACCTTTTAAAATGGCTTATGTCCATAAATTATCCAACAAATTGCTCTCCTGTGTCCGTGATAAACTCAGTGTCGCCAGTCAGTTAGACTCTCGAGAATTATGTCATCCAATTAAGAGGGATTACCGGTCTGCATTTGTACTAGCGGTGCACGTAATCGGTTATATTACTTCAGTTCTTTGTATTTTTGCTATAAAAAGGACAAAGAAATCAATTTCGTTGTCCTTTTTTAAGTCAGCGCAAACTGTGCCTCTTGTCGCTGCGTTTAAACGATGAGTGTGCACACCGTAATTTGGTAATATTGTAAGAGCCAATTAGTTTTTAGAAAAGTATCCGTGGAGTTCCTTGCCTCCAGGAAAACCTGCTCAGGTAGAGATTCATAATATGACTCCACCCAGCATCCTGGAGTGAAAATGTTGTGGTTGTCATCATTGACAGTCGTTACGGGATGTCAAAAGTCGGTTCAGTCTTACCAAGGGATATCGTACCCAGTTACTGGGTTGCCCGTTACCCAGTTACCGGGTTGTGGAGTTCGGATAGGCAGTCGCTCCATGTTTAATACTGGTATTCAGCTATATCCGTTCGTCTCGTAGTTGCAAGCGCGACTGCTGAGCGTGGGGTCCTGAGTTCGATTCCCAGGTCGGACAAAGTGTTACTGGGTTTTCCATTAGGAATTTCTTAGTACCAGACAGGAGCTTGCAAGTCGGCGGTTTAATACCTCCGTATCTCGGAATGCACGTAAGCAGTTGGTCCTGCGCCTTATCTCTACCCGGTTGTGTTGGATTGCCGTCCCATCGGACTATTCGGCAGATTCGCTACTCGACAGTTTCCTAGTGCAACCGGTTAGACTAGTAGCTGACCCAAATATAGTTGGGAAAAGGCCAGGCAGCGTGATTGAGGTCTCTTGTCGACCCTAGCTACATTCAAACTGGAGAGACGGCTACAGAGTCAGTTATCACAATACTTACGTAACTTACGAAACCATATTGTTTTCCGTAGGTAATGCGTGAACAAAGGTTTGTTTGTAGACAGAAAATAAACAAACGATTCAATTATTTGTATCGTGAAGACTATTCATCTAAGAAATTGTTATGACATGATGCATTCAATGCCTGATGACGTCATTCCTCTAGTGGTGGGAAGCGCTACTGCCAAATCGGGTGACAATTGAAAATCAGCGCTATGCTGTGGTCCCCCACAGCTCAGCATTATACTGAGTCGAAGCCTTCTTGTCACAGTCACGCTGTGCAGCTGCCGACTATTTCTGTTTTATTTTGTTCTTATCATTCGAGTGACATGTGACCTGAGGGCTGGGTCGATCTTTGGCCAAAGAATTTGCATTGCCATTCAACGTGGCAATGCTGCCAGTCTTCTGAGCACGTTTCCGAATGACAGAGATGCGGACGAGTACTTCGACGCCTGTGTCCTTTGTTTTTGTATTTATTTGAATAGTAAGTTAGTTAGTCATTTAGTTTAGTACCTATCTAGTGTAAATAGTTCGTATTAGTCTGATAAATAAATAGTCATCATCTGCCAAGCCTTTTCCCAACTATATTGGGGTCGGCTTCCAGTCTAACCGGATTCAGCTGAATACCAGTATTTTACATGGAGCGACTGCCTATCTGACCTCCACAACCCAGTTATTGGGTAATACGATACCCCTTGGTAAGACTGGTTAACTGACTACCCGTAACGACTATCAAAGATCCACGAATGACAGCCGGGACCAACAGCTTAACGTGCTTTCCGAGGCACGGAGGGGTCTCGGTATGTAAAGATGGTCACCCATCCACAGACCAACCGCGGCAAGCGTAGCTTAACCTGATCGATCGACCTGTGCGGCTGTTATCATTTAGCCACGGGCCCCTCTGATAAATAAATAGTATCTACTTATATTGTTTACATATAATAATTATTCGAGTTAATTATCTTTATTACGTCTAGTGGTCGGAAGTCTTCTAACTCAACAGACAGCTGTGCTGCTGGGGAGTTGGTTTCCCCATTTTTTCCTAGCTAAAGAACTTGGAAGTGGCTGATGGGAAGGAGTTTTGAAGGACTGTCTATGTAATTTTGACGTTCAAAACGCGCTGATTCTCAGACTAATTTCAATAAATTGGTAAGACAGGTTCTCAGACTTTCGGGCTTCTGACTACCCGTAACGACTGTCAAAGACCTACAAATGACAGCCCGGACCAACGGCTTAACGTGCTTTCCGAGGCACGGAGGGCTCTTATTAAGTGAAAATGGTCACCCATCCACGGACCAAACGCGGCAAGCGATGAAGCAGTCATAGTTAGAAACTATTTATAGGAGCATACCATTAAACGTTCCTAGAAAAAATGGTACAGTCACCCAATGGCACATCAATGATAATAATTGACATTGACTACGCTTTTATGTCGTAACAGTAACAGTGATTTTTGGAGTCCAAGTACCACTGATGTGAAGCTGACTGTACCATTTTGGGATGGATGTGGGGTTGGTTAATTGGTTGGTTGTTGGTTGGTTGGTTGATGGTTGGTTAGTTGGAGGTGGTTGATTGGTTAGTTGGTCATAGATGGTTTGTGTTGTCGTGGAACCACCACGACAACATAAACCATCTATCAGTGAGTTATTTAATTGACAGGTTAAGCTGTGTTTGTCGAGTACTTTTTTGGATGGGTGTCCATTCTTGACTAAAGGCTCTTGTATCTTCTAAGTGCAGTCTTAAAAGCTAAAAGCTAGTCGCACGTCGACGTGAGGAGCTAGTAGTACTTAAGTCTTTCAATCTTCAGAAGTGTTTTCAGGAAAATTGCCATCTGAAAAAACAAAGGTACCTATGTATGTATGTAAATGGTCTGCAAAACGTTTCATTTTTAGGGTTTCCGTACAAAAGGGTAAAAACGGAACCCTATTACTAAGACTTCGCTGTCTGTCCGTCCGTCCGTCCGTCCGTCCGTCTGTCTGTCACCAGGCTGTATCTCAAGAACCGCGGCAGCTAGACAGTTTAAATTTTCACTAATTATATGTATTTCTGTTGCCGCTATAACAACAAATACTAAAAACAAAATAAAATAAATATTTAAGGGGGGCTCCCATACAACAAACGTGTTTTTTTCGGCGTTTTTGCCTTGTGGTACGGAACCCTTCGTGTGCGAGTCCGACTCGCACTTGGCCAGTTTTTATTAATACTTAGATAAACAGGGTTGTTGGTAAAACATTAACAACCTCATAAGAGGTCATTGTACTCATCACTATGAATAACTTTTACATGGGACCAAACCTGAAATCGCGAAAAAAGATTCTGCTGTTCCCTACATTTATGTGTAGGTACGTACGAGTATAACTCTGTGACCCTTTTTTCTTAAGTATTATTCAATCCTCTTTCATCTTCTTTCAAACACATCATTCAATCTTTAAAGGACGGTATTATTCCTCGCCTAGAATTAGGTACGCGTGGTATTACAGAGCCAGGAATAGAATCAGTCTTGACTTATAAATAAATATGGTTATTATTAGACAGTCGTTATATGCAGTTAGAAGCCCGCAAAATGTCTCTACCTAGGACACTGTCATAGTGCACCAAAGGTTTTCTATGGTTGTGCTCTGGTTTTCATTTACCATGTAGGGCTAAAGTAAAGTTCACTGCTCACCTCACTCCAGTGAGCGCACACAATAGGCTATTTGACTGGTTTCTGATAAACATCTCAGATTATTTAATGGTGTCTAACGAGCCCACAAAAACCTATTACTTCAAATTGCATAATGTATTTCTTTTAGAAAATAGTAAATAAAAATGTACTGTTTAAATAAGCCGCCAAAACGCTATCTTTAACAATATGGCGTCGTGACGTCACAATACACGTAAACAAACGTTGAAACGGTCGAGATACTAGACAAAAGTCATCTGTTCTGTCAACGATAGACAGAAATTGACTATATCATGACGTCATCATAAGTTCAGCCAATCCAGACCGTTTTCGATTACGTGGCGCCAGATTTAAAAAGATGAAGTTTTTTCGGGATTTTTTAAATAAATAATACATTGTTTTGTAGTAAAATTAATGCAAATCGATTTTAAAAGCGATAATCTATACGAGTGTCAATAATTATGACCTTATTTTTTACATTGTCAAATAGCCTATTCGAAAGCGAACTCATTTGTTTTTGAAGTAAATCATTGCGAACTTACGAGACACCGTTCGAATTACGAAGTGAACTATTGGGGTCTTTTTTTTTTCCTAAGGGGCCCCTCAATTTATGCTGACATCTCATTAAGGCGCGCGTGGAACACGTACGCGCCGTCCGGCACGGGCCTGGTCCTGATCGGACGGTGAACTACCCATTACTCTCCGTCCGCAGGCCCGCGCCTGCGGTGGCCCGGTGGCCGGGAGTCGTCACGCGGCTCCCGACGCCCGGAGCGTCTCCCGCGGCGGCTGGGACGGGAGGCTCTCACCCTGGGCCGTCCCGCCACCTCCTTCGCTAGCAAGACTGCTTCGCAGAAGGAGGTGACTGCCTCCCACTCCCTCTCGCTCCGGACCATGGCTTGCATCAGGGCCGGACGCGAGAGGTCGCCGCCGCTGCCGATCGCCTCTGCGAGGACACGGCGGTGCTCCGCCCAAGCGGGGCAGACCTCCACCGTGTGCTCCACCGTGTCCTCTGGAAACTATTGGGTTTTCATTAGTCAATCTTGACTGAAACAATACGAATGAGAATGATGACTCGTTTTTATTGTTCATATTATTAGTATTGTAATAACATGTTTGTAATAATTTGAACAATAAAAACGAGTAGGTAATACGGGCTGGTTACCGCAACTCCACGTCAAACCGCGTATTTTGCGTACGGGTGGGCAAATCGATTATTCGACCCACCCCAGATCCTCAAGGAAGGCCAGCAACGTCTTGATGTTACTGACCGTCTCACGTAGGGTACCTGGGTTACCGAAGTACACAGCCCTGTACGTGGCGACCACCGGGCAGTTACAAGCACATGTGCCGCTGTCTTGTCATCCTCCATGCAGGCCCTGCACAGCGGACTGTCTGTTACTCCTATGACATAGAGGTGTTTATTAAATGACCCGTGGCCAGTTAAAGCTGCAGTAACTATACGCAGCTTTTGCTTGGTTAGACAGAGAACCTGTTTCGTGAGGCGGGCATCCAATGCGGGAAGTGCTTCCCTAGCCTGCCTGCATTCGCCTTGATCCGTCCAAAGTTTGTCGTGCTGGTCTCTGGTGCGTTTCCTATTAATACCTATTACAATACTAGCTTTTGACCGCGACTTCGTCCGCGTGAAATTTCTTGTTCCTCTGACCCACCCCGTCGCATCGCATCGCCTACCCGTGCTATTACTTCATTTTCGCTTAGAGTTCTTTCTAAATTTTTGAACTGAAATATTTTCCAGTGTCCACTGCTAAATTCCACTGCTCATAACGCAAATAAATAAGTCGGTGTCTTGGGATCTGTATTTTAGTTTTAGTTTTTTGCCACCGACTTCCGAAATTAATGTTATTTGATTTAATTTCTTTTTGAAGTCGATTATTTTGTTAAATTACTTTTTTTTTGTTCTGCTATAACAAATCTCGGAGTTACCAGCGCACTCACAAACGTTTATTTACGTTAATGAGCTATTATTTAGCATTGGACACTAGAAACTATTTTTGCCAGACGCTAATAATTGCTGGAGGTAGTGGACAAGTTTTTTTAATTGCCAAGAATAGCCTAAATTGCTTTGGCAATATTACCTCTAATTGCTCCATCTATTCTATACAGCTAAGTGTCGCTGAAAGGAATTGTTGAATATATAATGGGTATACGTCTATGCGTAAGGTTATTAAATTACTCTATATTGTTCAATTATCTCGGGATATTAATGCCGGCAATAATGGCTGAATACAATAACAATATAATCTATGAATCATAATCTGAATCATTTTGAAAGAGCTTATCCATTGCTTCATACGTTTGAAAAAATTGTCTGCTCAACAAAGTAAATAACGCAATGAATGTTGTTGAACTGTCAAAATGAAACCGATTGCTACTTGATAGTGTGTTACGCAATTACCCCGTAACTAAGCGCAACTTAATGCTAGATAACTTGTTCAATAAAAAATCATTGTTTTTATTGAACAAGTTATCTGTGTTCTTGGCGCTGAAAAATCGTATTTGGGCCGAAAACCAACCCAATGCAATGGGTATCGTTGAACATTCAAAATGAAAGTGATTGTTATTAGAAGTCAGTAAGTACGCCATTAAATGCTGTTGATCTTACTTATACTGAAAAAGTTTGGACATTCATGTAAAAACCATATTTAATTATTGTTTTCCTTATTTTGCCGACAGCCGAGTCACTTCTAATTGGTTACTCTCATTGCTTAGTTAATGGTTCATAAACAGTAATTAATTTCTGTGATTGCGGCAGTAAGAGTCGGCTAAGACACATTAGAAACTAGACCACGGGTTCAAAGATTCATGATCTGGACAATAATATTAATATAAAAATTGCTAACTGACAGACAGTGCATTGACCTATTGACATTAATTTTGAATATACGGTCTGCAAAACAAATGTTTGCGCCGAAAATATTAATATTGATGTCCGAAATTAATATTAATTCGGTGGTTAGTGTGAAAAACAAATCAATGAAACTTAATATGTTTGCAAAATATTAATTAGCAAAGGATAATCTATTTGTTCTCTCTTGTAGTATGGTATGCAGGTACAATCGTAAAAGCCTAATTCAATAATAATACAGCGACCAACACCACACCACATAACACCACACCACACCACACCACATAATGCTAGCGACCGTTTCCGGGGGCCCATTATTGAGTGTGCAAGTCACCCCCTGCAATTTTATCCGCGTATTATAAAACATTGATCAGGCAGGGGTCAAAGTTCTTCCATATTTCTTTGCAACTAATCCACTTTAGCTACCCAAACCCAGAGTCCAATTTTTTATTTTTCCATATGCTGCAATAGTCCTACACCAACCGGGAGTTATCCTTGGGTGCACTTGCATAGTGCATAAAGGGATAATCGTCGGTTGGTGCCAAATTTCATTAAAATTTCCTAAGGGCCTCTGCGAGTTGGCTTCGGCCCCTAGTACGCCTTTCAAAGGACCGGGACCCCATGGTCCCGACTCCCGAGATATATAAAATAATACATAATAATAATAATACAGTTATTTCAATTAATATCCTAGCCTTTACCCAACTATGTTGGGGTCAGCTTCCATTCTAACCCGATGCAGCTGAATACCAGTATTTTACATGGAGCGACTGCCTATCTGACCTCCACAACCCACTTACTGGGTAATATGATACGTCTTGGTAAGACTGGTTGTCAGACTTTTGGGCTTCTGACTACCCATAACGACTGTCAAAGATCTACGAACGATACCGGGAACAACGGCTTAACGTGCTTTCCGAGGCTCGGAGGGTTCTTGATATGTAAAGATGGTCACCCATCTACGAACCAACAACGGTAAGCGTAGCTTAACCTAATCGATCGAACCGTGCAGCTGTTATTTCTTAGCCACAAGCTCCTCGTTGGTTGTCATACGTATCATCACAAAATGAACAGACTATAGTATGTACTTATAATTTATGAGAACATACGTTATGATACTGATATCAAATATCATTAGTTAGTTAGCTTGTAAGAAACAACCACGGTTACAAAAAAAAACTTACAATATTTCTAAAATATTTTCATAGACGTTCGTATGACAACCAAAATCGTCGGCTGTCAACTTGTCTTAAGTATCATCACAAAATGAACACAGTATAGTATGTACTTATTGTAGGAGAGGTATGATTATGATACTGATATCAAATATCATTAGTTAGTTAGCTTATTGCGCTGTCGGTACATAAACTATGCATAACAGTGGGTCCCTATTTATGTTCGTCTGAATTGAGGATATCCTGCGATAGGGCTCGCTAAATATGTGATCTTTGACCCATGTGCGTAGGCAGAGTATGAAGTACCTTTAGTAAAAAATTGTTTTAAAAAATATAAAATTTCGTTAATAGGTGACAGAATATATAGATACAAATCTTGCCAATTATGTAATACTAGCAGCGCCCCGCGGTTTCACCCGCATAAGTGTCGATACCGTGGAAATATCGGGATAAAAACAATCCTATGTCCTTTCCCGGGACTCAAACTGTCTCCATAGCAAATTTTATCTAAATCGGTTAAGCGGTTTAAGCGTGAAGAGGTAACAGACCGACAGACAGAGAGACACACATGCAGAGATGCAGCAGTGGTGGCCCAGTGGTAACGGCCCTGACTTACGAGTTGTAGGTCGTAGGTTCAAACCCAGACAGGCGCTCTACTTTGAGTAAATAATTTCATCACCACTGCTCTCAAAACGATGAAGGAAATCGGCATGTCCTAGAACAAAAAATTCGAAGACATGTGACATCAACCATACCGGTAGGTATTATAAAACTTGCGTTTTTTGCGTTTACGTTCTGTTGTTAAGAAATATTGTTAATAACCTTTTTGAGTCCTTTGTTACTTGATATTAAATCATCATCTGCCTAGCCTTTTCCTAACTATGTTGGTCGGCTACCAGTCTAACCGGATGCCGCTGAATACCAGTATTTTACATGAAGCGACTGCCTATCTGACCTCCACAACCCAGTTACTGGGTATCACGATACCCCTTGGTAAGACTGGTTGTCAGATTTTTTTGACGACCCGTAACAACAGCTTATCGCGCTTTCCGAGACACGTAAAGATGGTCACCCATCCATGCCGCGGCAGCCGCACCTGAACAATCGACCCGTGCGGCTGGTATTACTTAGCCACAAGCCTCTCTGTACCTACTCGATATCACACTAATATTATAAAGTCGAAAGTTTGTGAGTGTGTGTGTGTTTATATATTTGTTACTTCTTCACGCTCAAACGGCTGGATCAATTTTGATAAAATTTTGTATGGAGGTAGCTGGCACCCTGGATTAACTTATGGGCTACTTTTTATCCCGATATTCTCACGGGATTGTAACTTATGCGGGTGAAACCGCGATGCGCTGCTAGTAAATAAATAAAATAGCTACGGAGAGGCGTTATGAGGCATCTACGAGTATAATTTTGATGAAATCAGACAATGTTTTGATTAGATATGTCTAAACAATCGATGCTGCTGCTGATTTATGTTGTTAGCCTTTTTGGGTATAGGTTAACGACCACAGGAAGGCTTTCTAAGTTATTTGTCATTGCATAATATTTATGTCGTAAAACATGGTAATCCAAATGACATTGTCAAGGTGTCAATCTAAGGTTATATCATAAAAATGGCGAATCTATGTGTTACCTTGAAATCTATCTATTATTTTATTTTTAACAGCAAATAATTTGACTTTGACATCATTGGTTATTGTTGCATAATATTTATGTCGTAAAACATGGTAATCCAAATGACATTTTCAAGGTAAATCTATGTCAATCTAAGGTTATATCATAAAAATGGCGAATCTATGTGTTACCTTGAAATCTATCTATTATTTTATTTTTAACAGCAAATAATTTGACTTTGACATCATTGGTTATTGTCACGGTCATCCCAAATTGCGAGTAATTTTTACGGAGTGTCAGGACAGAAGTAGCAATGTCATTTTCTGGGGGTATATATGAATTATGGAGTATGACATCACCACTGCTCTCAAAACGGTGAAGGAAAACATCGTGAGGAAACCGGCATGTCCTAGAACCAAAAATTTAAAGACATGTGACATCCACCAACCCGCACTGGGCCCGCGTGGTGGATTACGGCCCACTCCCTCTCATTGAGAGGAGGCCTATGTGTCCCAGCAGTGGGAACATTATAGGCTGATTATGGTTATGGTATATTAACAGGCCATTCGCTAGAGAGCATATTGTAAGGGATGATTTAGGATTTTTTGGAAAGGGGAACAAAATTTCAGGACGAACGAAGAATAAATCAGTGTAAACTGACGACTGAGGGAAACTGATTAGTGATACGCGGACTCGGTGCAACATGTCTTTTTCTTCCATACCCTTTCAAACCATATCACCATTCACACAGTCCATCCATCGTTTTTAGGGTTCCGTACCAAAATGGTAAAAACGGAACCCTTATGGTGAGAGTCTGTCTGTCTGTCTCACAGCTGGATATCTCAAGAACTACTAATGCTTGGTATAGTTTTAGATGACGTTTGCCCAACTATTTTGCAAATAAGAAATAAATAAAAATATATTTATATTTTTTGCAAAAGGGACTGAAAGGTGGTCTCAAAAATTCGAAGTGGATGTTACATTAGTTCCACTATCGGTCAAAAGATGGCGCTGACATAAAACTGCAATGTTCTACACCGCAGTGCAGTGTTAAAATTCTCTGATGAATATAGACCTCACTGATAAAAAATTAAAAACATATTATGATGGCACGGAACCCTCGGTGCGCGAGTCCGACTCGCTCTTGCCCAGTTTTTTTGGTCTTCCCCTACTCTTAACACTTTCCCTGCCGACAATATATAAAACTTTTTAAGCTCAGGAGGTCATGGGGGCCGCAGGCGGATCCCACAGTTTCTGCTTGTGAATGCCAAGAGTCAAAAGTCAAAACTATTACAAGAGGCCGTGGGATACGCAGGAGGGTCAAAAAAAAAAATTCAGATCGCTGTGGGGTCCGCCCTGACCTCCCCCTGAATTCTAATAGGTAGTTTTTACAACTACTGGCGTGCTGTTATGGAAAATGTGATAAAAGTATTATAACATGTGCTTTAGCCTGCTGAACAAAATTTTTTCAGGGTTGCCTGCGGTCCCATGGCAGGGAGAGTGTTATAGCCATCATCAGTCATATTCAAAATTTTCCTCATGACCAAAGACTACAATATGATGCTGTATAACCGACCGCGGGAAGCGTAGCTTTACCTTCAAGTTGCCCTTTTATGAGTATTTATAAGTTATAGTAAAAGTTGGAACATAGGTAGGTACCATGTCATTTTCTTCATTCCTCCGTAACAATGACAACCGATTTCCACACAAATTTTTTTTATTTATTAAAACTTTATGCACAAGTAAAAGAAATACTGTACAAAGGCGGACTTAATGCCTGAGGCATTTTCTACCAGTCAACCTTAGCCCAAGTAGCACAGAAGCGCTGAATAGTAGCTGAATCACTGTTCACAATGGAAATTTCAGCTGAATAAACCTGCTGAGTAAGAGCGTTAGAGGCGCCTACTCAGCTGATATAACTCTGATTTGGGCACAAATTAATCAGCTGTTAGCTGAATAATGTAGCTGGTTGCACTATATCAGCGTTATTTGAGCATTATTAAAGGTAACAGTCGCCCCAAGAGCTGAATAATGACTGATTATCAGGGTATGTGTTACCTTTTATACACCACAAGGGCTGAATAATAGAGTACTTATTACCTATTTTTCAGCACAAAATACACTCCAGGATAACAGTAACTCTTTTATGGATCTGACAATTCACAAGTGGCAAAATTGTGAATAATTTTCACCCTACTACTTATTATTTTGATATGTTTTGTGTGAACCATTTTGTAAAGTGTTTGTGGGAAGTATAGGCAAATATATATGTTAACGATAAGTAAAACTTTGTTTTTTTCCTCCATGTGCATGAAATTCGAATGGGAAAGAGAGTTTATTGTCAAATACTATATAATTATAGACGAAAATTTTCACGCGCTCTCAAAATATCACTGTTTACTTGAAAATTATAGTATAAAATAGGTTGATGATATTATTATAAAAAATTAAGTATTTTTATTTTTCCTTTGTAATTTGACAATAAGCTGTTTACGTATAAAATCATTACATTTTCTATTCAAATTCTGTTGTTATTTTCGTTGACTAAACAAAAACAAATTGTTATTATATTGTATACATAGGTTAGAATCTAAAAAATGGCAGACAAGCTATGTGTACCGTATTAACCACAATTAAACAGCATGAGCTGTTTAAGTGTCCACTCGTGGTACATGAATCAGTAACGAGCTGTTACGAGTGGTTCTTGTTTTACACAAGTCAGCTACAAATTCATGTAAAGCTTGATAGTGGGTAACATGTACGCAAATAACTGTAGGTATGGGTAACATGTGATTAGATTATGGGTAATGTGTGTAGATTATGGGTAACATGTGAGCTAATATAGAGCAGTTTGCTTTAACTTAGCATCATATATGTTCACCCATAGTGATCATGTGGGCTTTATAAGAGCTATTATACGATTGCGTGTAACAAGCTGATTAACTTTACACAAATTCCACCGAGTGCAGCAAAAGGCATTATATCTTTGTTATTTGAAGCCACAGAATAACTGATTACATTATAGTAGCTCACGTGTTCTTTCTTAAAATGCAAGTGGTCTAAGGGTACACTTGTGGTCTTCAATTCAGAATATAGCTTAGTTAAAGTCCACAAAAATCCTTTAAATTGCTTAAAGCTGTATAATACTGAACTTGTTACCTATATTAACGCTGCAAGCGTTACATTGTGGTCTCCGTGACGCATAATAACGTTCTTATTCAGGTGAAAGCTCACTTTTCACCTATTGCAGGTCGAGTGTACTGTAATAACTCTTCATAAGTGCTAAAATTACCGATGTTACCTCTTGTGACATCTCATAATGCAGTTTTGTGCTACTTGGGAGGGTGGTGCAGAGACAAAACATGGCAGGTGCAACATACGGGATAAATAGCTAGGAAACGAGTATAAAATACAAGAATAAATAAGTAATAATACATAGATAGATACATATATACGTATATAAACAAAATGAACTGTGAGGAGAAAAATAATATCGGTAGAGCAGAAAACGAAACCAGCAAATCAGCGCTGAGATGCTACGGCCAACTTTTGACGGATATGTTCACGTGCCTTCACTTTAAAAGATAACCGTTACTTTAACTTTTCAATTACCGGTACCACTTTCAGGCTTCTTATGAACTCATTAATGCACAATAGATAACATAAACAAAGAATGAGAAAGAATGACATTTTCATCATCGACTGTTGTCAATGATGACTATACAATTTAGAGTTGAACTATTTTATTGTATGGCTCCCGCCTTTGTTCTTCTCGGTAGGAACAAAACAATGGTAGTTTACAAAACATCATCAAACGTCAACAAATGAGAGCGGTGTTGGCCGAGTGGTAACGGACCCGACTTACCAAGGGCCCAAGTCTGTTATTTTTATAAATTCGTCATTCCAACACGATCCCATTGTCATTTTACTAAAAGTTCGTTATCTGCTAAATTCATAATGGTCGATCATTAGTCGGTCAATATCACAGAACATACGATACTCGTAACGAATTAAAAGCTGCATTTTAGGGCGCTCGCCCACGGCTACTTCTTGTAGCGATGCTGTCGTGCGTTTCGTAAAGGCGCGACAGCATCGCTACTAACGCGCGTTGGTCGCATTTGCAACGCGCTACAGAAGCGATGCCAACGCGCTACTAACGCGCTACAGCATCGCGCCTGTATCGATGCAAGCGCTCGACCGTGTCGGATGACATCGGGGACAGAACGGAGGGAGGGTGACTCGTGAGTGGAGTGGAGATGTGGAGAACCGAGCACTACTGAATCGCGTTTGCATCGCGACAGTATCGCATTTGCATTGCGACTGAGAATCGTGGTGTGGGCGAGGGCAAACAGCTAGCGACCACATCGCGACTGTATCGATGCGAACGCGCGACAGCATCGCTACTGCATCGCTACAAAAAGTCACCGTGGGCGAGGGGCCCAAAGCAGCGTTTTTTGCTATTTTAATGTCAAACACTGGTGCAAATGACCGATTTTCATGACAACCGCATTATTATGACGGAACCGCTCTGCTGGAATATAACCATAAGTGTAATTTATTTCATCACCACTCTCAAAACGGTGAAGGAAAACATCGTGAGGGAAAGACATTTAACATCCACCAACCCGCACCGGGCCCGCGTGTTGGATGTCAGCCCACTCCCTCTCACACAAAGGAGACCTGTGTCCCAGCAGTGGGACTTTAGGCTGATTATGCTATTCACCAAACGTCTTAAAGTATAGGTCATATTTCTTTAAGTATAGGTCATATTTCTTAAAGTATAGGTCATATTTCTTAAAGTATACGTCATAGGCTTTCAAGAATTCCTTTATTTCCTTCAAAAGGTGGCACAGCTTTGTCAGTTGAGCGTCGCTGCTCTTTTCAATTCTGAGTTAGAAGTTTTGAATGCAATTATGTCATCGTCCATTGTAAAAGAGGAAGATGCGTGCTTATTGAATTCTGCCGGTTTAAGGTTATAGCACACGTGTCAAATCGGAAAGGGATCGGCACCGTATCAACTCGAGCCGTTCAGTATTCTTTGTATTAAACGGGACTGCAACGCACATTAATCAAAATCCCGCTCTGGGTGGAGCGGAAGGGAGTATCAGACTCTTACTGACTAAAACCCACCCATGTTCCTTCCTTAGTCCTTTATGTTCCGGGCCAGCGGTAACCCTTTCGGACAATCCCGCTGACCCGGCAGGCTTCGGCCCTAAGGAGCCCTTTCCTCAATGCTGACATCTCTTTGCCTATCAAGTACCGCTAATGAGACACAATTGATTTTCTATTGTATTCAACTTTATCGCTAAAGCATAAGGTTCAAGGTTGATTGGGAAAATTTGACAGTTTCGGGTAGCTTGATGTGCTGGCTTCTATACTTATTACATAGGGCACGCGCGGGGCTTGACGAGGGAAGATCAAAATAAATAAACGACGAGTGGACAGTCTGAAAGCTGATATGGCTAGAATAGGAGTGACTGCCGATATGACGACTAACAGAGAAGTATGGAAGAAAAAGTCATGTTGCGCCGAACCCAAATAAATAGCTCCATCTCAGAATACCAGATACTCAAAACTTTATCTTTTATCTCGGGACCCTGGGGTCCCGGACCTTTGGAAGGCGTACCAGGGCCCGAAGCCAACTCGCTGAGGCCTCTTAGACAATTTTTAATGATAAGGAGGCACCGACCGACTATTATCTCTGTATGCAGTACTTCGAACAACCCGCGACCCTGGCAGGCATCGGCCCTAGCGGACGCCGTCAGTTAGTGCTTTTTTTTTTTTTTTTTTTGCGGATGGGAAATCATCAAATGACCCCTCCCGCTCTGGGTGGAGCGGAAGGGAGTGTCAGACTCTTACTGACTAAAACCCACCCGTGTTGCTTCCTTAGCCCTTTATGTTCCGGGCCGGCGGTAACCCTTTCGGTCAATTCCGCTGACCATTGATAATTCACTTGCGTGCTCAGTTAGTGCTGGCGCGCGTGGAACACAACGCGCCGGCGACCCGGGTCTAGTCCTTACCGGACGGTGAGCTGCCTTACCTGACCTTAGTTTTGATTGTAAATTACCGTTTTCATCATCGAATCCTACACACCTTTCCTTGTAAAAAATATGATTGGTTTCTATGTAGTGAGTGAATTCTATGCAATGAACTACAAAATTGACACCCTCATTTATTTGCACGCAAGCACTGTCCATTCCACGGTTGCCTGGAAGATATCGCAGAAACCGACAAGGCTGGCCATTGTATGTTAATAAAGTACTTATTTACCTGTTGACTTTTTTACCATTTTGAACAAAATAATATAAAACGTAGAAGTCTAATAATAGCCTAGACAATAGGACAGAAATCTTTTTTATTTTTTTCAAAAACCTTAAATGAAATTAACTTATCGATAAATAGTATTAGGTACATATTTGATGTAAACTTTTCATACCTACTTAAATAAAACAAATAAATCGACAAATAATATAAAAAATCAAATTTTAGCACACCCGCCCTACTCTAATCGCGGAAATTATCAATGAATTAGTAGCGACATTCTATAATTTGATTGAAGCCATCGGCCGGCTTCAATCAAAAAATGATTGAACGTAAAAATCAAATTAAATCATTTATTTTGTGACTAAATTATAACTAACACTGACTTAATTAATTAATAAAAATAACAAAATTTAATCTTAACTTAACTAAAACTATACAGAAACTAAAAAATAGCGTCTATAAATTCATCCGCATCGCTGTTGACTGGTAATGTACCCAAGAGACTGGCGGCATTACCACGTTATTTAGGGCAAAAGATTGTGTAAAAGATTCTTAACTAAAAAAGATACTTAGATGACCTCTGAAGGCCAATTTCTCGTGCTTAAAAAACGTACAAATTCAAGTTGCAATCTCATCTCAGCGACAATTAATGTCAAAAACTTGCCAAAAAAAAAAAGTATTTTAGGTACTTATAGTAATTTAGTAGTTATCTGTATTTTAGTTTTATGCCACCGGAAGTCGGTGTCATAAAACTAAAACTAAAATACAGATCCCAAGACACCGACTTCCGAAATTAAAGTTATTTCATAATTTTGAGTTAATTTCTTTACCGTACGTTTAATTTTTTTTTAACAGATTGAGACTGAGATCAGACTGTGAACGTTCTTAAAATTACGAGAATTGCCCCTCAGTTTTAATTAAAAATTACCTTCCTCATCACCACTAACGCACCCCTCTTTGTCGAAAATCTCGCTGTTGTGTCTAGCTGCTAGCTGCTATCATAGGCTGTTATAAGCTATTGTGGGTCCCGCGCGCGATCAGTTGCGTCTCGGCACCGTCCGAACACCGACGTTGCCTTTCTCTTCCAACCGCGAAGTAACGTAGTGGACACGTGTGCTAGTGGAAGTGATAAAATAATTATTATTTTTGTTTTTTTTTTTTCATTGTCTCGAATTTTTTTTATTTTATTTTATCCCGTCGATTTTTTAGAAAGTTTTTTTTTTGAGTGCCCTGTGTTTTGGAGATTTCTGTTTTATTTGGTGGGTATTTTTTAGTTTTAATTTTTATTGTCTTTTTAAAATTTTGTAGGTAAGTACTTAAAATATTTAGTTTTTAGTTAACAAAAATTTGCGGCAAGAAATTTTTATTAAGTATCAATAATTATTAATGATAAATTAAGAATAAAGAAATAAAATATAGATTGCAAAGTGTCATAAATACTTAAGTTAATACAACTACAACATTTAATTTAAATAAGATAAATACTGTCTTGATTTGCATAGTTTTGCTTTCCTCTTTAATATTTTTTTACATTATCCTCACTTCAGAGTTAACTATTTCCTCTACAAAAAAATTTTAGGATCGTTTTCCAAGATAAATGATTACAGTTCTAACTAGATTTCCTGAAGAGGCTTTCAGCGGTGACAACAAAGTCAGTAGGTACCTATTTAATATATGACTCAGATAGGAATTTAGAACTGTTAATGAAAACACCGGAAGTAGATGATTAATATTTTTATATAAGTTATAGATAAATAGATAGATAGAATATTCTTTATAATGTACACCATAAACATTACAGATATAGGTAAAAGTAGAAGTTTTACATAGAGTGACACAATGGGCGGTCTTATTTATCGCTAAAAGCGATCTGTTACAGACAACCTTATTTTAAACTTTATTAATCTGAGATTTATTTTTTAAATCTTACAAGATTTAAAAAATAAATCTCAGATTAATAAAGTTTAGTTTAGTTTAGTGTTTTTAGTTTTTGTTTAATTTTATTTTATTTCATTCTAAAGAATGAAATAAAATTATAGAAATATATTTGCAATTACCAGTTTATTATTTACATCAAGGTAGGTACATTAAAACATAATTTTAAAAGCTAACAGTATTATAATAATAATAATATGTACCTACAAGTATATAAAAAGTAGGAGAAATAATCAAAGGGCATCAAAAAATTCATCCGCATCGCTGTCAACAGGAAACGTGCCCAAAAGACTGGCAGCATTGCCACGTTGTATGGCAATGCTGATTCTTTGGCCAAAAAATAGGCCAAAGAATCCATTTGCAATTAAGTATATTTTTAATATTCTATTTAATTTTTAATAATTGTTTTTTTTTTTCATTTTTAAATTAATTGATTTATGAATAAAAAAAGTGTACTAAGAGCAAATCTCAAGAAATAATAAACATAACATCACACAACATAACATAACGTCATATTAAACGTATTTTCTTTCCTTCTTTATTTTCTTTCTTTCTTTCTTTTTTTCTGAGAGCAGTGGTGGCCAAGTGGTAACGGCCGCGACTTACGAGCTGTAGGTCGTAGGTTCGAACCCAGACAGGCGCTTTACTTTGTGTAAATTATTTCATCACCACTGCTCTCAAAACGGTGAAGGAAAACATCGTGAGGAAACCGGCATGTCCTAGAACCAAAAACTCGAAGACATGTGACATCTGCCAACCCGCACTGGGCCCGCGTGGTGGATTACGGCCCACTCCCTCTCACCGAGAGGAGGCCTGTGTCCCAGTAGTGGGAACATTATAGGCTGATTATGTTTCTTTTTTACCGACTTCAAAAAAAAGGGGGTTATCAATTCGATACGTATGTATGTAATATTATTGGAATTGCATTATATTCACATATGACAATCTATTAGGGCTTCCAAACAAATATACAAAATTTTGTAGACGTATGTATGTATGTATGTATGTATGTATGTATGTATGTTTGTCCACGCATATCTCCGGAACTATTAATCGGATCGTGACGATTTTTTTATTGGCTTACATTTACTTCAACTTAGGGAACAGTGCAGGTTTCATCAAGATCGATTCAGTAATTTTCAAGATATGGACTAATACATGTAAGTGTGACGGCCGGGCTTATTGATACGAGCTACGGGTGTAGTGTCAAAGGGAAAACATCTCAAAACCTTGGTCAAATTCTAGTGCAAAAACTAAAAATTACGAAATAAAAATAATTTTAAAAAAATTAAACCGACTTCAAAAAGAAATAACTCAAAATTATGAAATAACTTTAATTTCGGAAGTCGGTGGCATAAAACTTAGGTAAACTAGAATACAGATCCCAAGACACCGACTTCCGAAATTAAAGTTATTTCATAATTTTGAGTTATTTCTTTTTGAAGTCGGTTTAATTTTTTTAAATTATTTTTTTATTTCTATCACTCCTGTAATCCCCAAAGGGTTAGACAGAGGTGTACCTACAGAACCCCAACATATCGCCAGTTATGTTTAAGTCCCATGTAATAGGGGGCAAGCCTATTGCCATCAATTGGGCACAAATCCAGAGTCCGGGCTACTACTAACAAATCACATTAATATTTTAAAGGCGAAAGTTTGTGAGTGTGTTTGTTACTTCTTCACGCACAAACGGCTTAACCAATTTTGATAAAATTTGGTATAGAGGTAGCTTACACCCTGGATTAAGACATGGGCTACTTTTTAACCCGATATTCCCACGGGATCGAAACGTATGCGGGTGAAACCGCGGGGCGCAGCTAGTAATAAAATAGATTGGAAAAAGACTTTAGAAAACACATAGGTAAAGCACATTCGTATGCAGTTTTAATTATTTACAACAGCTTTCCAATTAATTTTCTTCATGTAGTAGAAAACTTAGAAACTTTATCCTCTTGACTATAATAAAAATAAATCATTGTATTGTATGTAAGTATAGACAACTATTGACACTGGTATTAAATTAAATGACTAACTAACTAGGTATACAAAACTAAAAGGACACTTTATACACACTATAAAAATAAAAGTTAGAATAAAAAAAAAACAACGTTTGAGAGAACCTAAGTGAAAAAAGATTATCTGCCTAGCCTTTTCTCAACTATGTTGAGGTCGGCTTCCAGTCTAACTGGATGCAGCTGAATACCAGTATTTTACATGGAATCGGTTTCATTTTGACAGTTCAACAAAATTCATTGCGTTATTTAGGTACGTGTTGAGCAGACAAATTTTTCGAACTTGGTGAGCCATGGATTAGCAATTTGCTTCAAAATGATTCAGATTCCGCTTGATAGTGTATTACGCAATTAGGGATGTATGAACTTCATACATCTGGAGGCCTAAAAAGGCCACTTTGGCGGAATCATAAAAGGATAACATAATGGACAGTTAACCGTTAAGTTAATCGTATCAAATCCCATTGGTGAAGCATTTTTCAGTTACTTTTTTTGTCTGTGCTAAAATACCAATCAATCCGATCCAAATCCAATCCCAATCTCTTTGGATATACCTACGTAGTGCAGCGAAAAAAAGAAAAACACGGACTGTCTTCGCCATATTACGATTCATAATGTTATCCTTTTATGATTCTCCAAAGTGGCCTTTTTAGGCCCCCTGGTCATACATGCTCGCCAGTTGCGGTTGTACATGAACTTCTTAAGAACATAAGGAACTTGGTTCCAATAAATAACACTGCACTGTAATCTTTACTTTCCTAATTTAATTATAATAATGAAACTTTCCCTTAAATCGGTCATTCACATCATATCGTCACGAAATCGAAATCACGATTTCGAAATCGTACTGGCGACAATAATGTGGTTTACTGTACCTTACTAACGATAATGTGAATCGTGCGTGTAATTTTGATGCTCCTCCATTCTTGAGATTCAAGATTAGACTAGCCCTGCTTTTTATATAAAAATAATGATACCAGTATTTATTTATATATCAAAACTTTATGCACAAGCCTTTTTTTTTGCGGATGTGATATCATAAAATGACTCCTCCCGCTCTGGGTGGAGTGGAAGGGGGCGACAGACTCTTACTGACTAAAACCCACCCGTGTTCCTTCCTTAGCCCTTTATGTTCCGGGCCAGCGGTAACCCTTTCGGACAATCCCGCTGACCCGGCAGGCTTCGGCCCTAAGGGGGCCCCTCCTCGATGCTGACATCATGCACAAGACTAGCTTATATATATTTTAAATTAAATTTATAACATTTCTCTAAAAGCGGAGAGCGCCATGTGTCATGAATATCAGTGTTCAAGTAAAAATTGTAGATCATTGCAAAGTTCTTCTGAATTTATTTCTAGCTATATAAATGATTAAACTTGATGATACAGCTTTCGCACTCAAGTAGGAATTCTAAATAAATTGGGATAAGGGAGGGAGAAGAAGGAGTAAGGAATGGATTACCCAGACCACAAGACAAACACAGGAGTATACGTCGCAGCCAACTGTTAAATTAGCCGTTTAGTTAACCGCCTGGCTTTTGGAAGTAGTGCTCGCCTCGCTTCGCTCTCTTGGCTCGCACGCGGTTGATCACAGTTCTAACCTTTTTTTTTTTTGGTGGAGAAAATGCCTAACGCATACCACGTCGTCCGGGGAGACGACGAGGTTATGTGGGACTTGCACCCACTAAAAACTCCGCCTGTGCACCTACTTTCGCCTTGATGGGTGGGCCGCGAGAACTACTACGTATGACATTCGCGACCCATTGGCCCGTGTCCGGGCTCTATCCTCCTTCGGCGATGTCCGGGCGCACTGGGACATCACCTCAACTCCAGGGACCGTGCAGTGTAGACGATAGACTCCCCGATCTATCATCCGCTGGCCCCTCCTATGGCGGCATCAGGTTCGCATTTCGCCGCCTGCGCCGTCCTGCCCTCCTGCGGCGAATCGGGTCAGCGAGAGAGTCTGCCTCCCTGACCCGCTCCGCCGCTTCCTTCTGCGAGATTACGTCCTCGCAGAAGGACGCAACCGCCTCCCACACACAGTCACAGTTCTAACCTAACTTAACCCATTTAGTCGGGGTGTCCTGGCTTAGTTACTGCGACCAATTCAGCTCTCGCGTGATTGGTTCCAACCTAAACTATAATATTGAATATCATTCAGGTAGAACGGGGCCCGTGGCTAAATAATAACAGCCACACAGGTCGATCGATCAGGTTAAGCTACTCTTGCCGCGGTTGGTCTGTGGATGGGTGACCATCTTTACATACCGAGACTCCGTGTCTGGTCCCGGCTGTCTTTCGTGGATCTTTGACAGTCGTTACGGGGAGTTGGAAGCCCGAAAGTCTGACAACTATTGTCTTACCTAGGGGTATCGTATTACCCAGTAACTGGGTTGTGGAGGTCAGATAGGCAGTCGCTCCATGTAAAATACTGGTATTCAGCTGCATCCGGTTAGACTGGAAGCCGACCCCAACATAGTTGGGAAAAGGCTAGGCAGATGATTCAGGTAGAACGGCCGCCGCGCCGTTTAGTTAAAAGGCTAGGCGGTTAGCTAAACGGCTAATTAAACCAGTTGGCTGCAACTTATACACTACGTGCTAGCCTATCTCATATCGATTTTCCAGCTTACTATCTGACCGCTGAAGATGCACTCGACTTTTTGAAGAGCAGGCGGCCTTAATAGTCTCTAACTATACTAGAAAACGTGACGAAGGACACTTCTTCGAAGTAGATAATAAAATAGAACTAGCCTAGAAAAATATTCAACTCGACCTACCGCAGTCCACTGTTAGACATATACAATGTGGACACAACAATCACACTAATATTATAAAGGCGAAAGTTTGTGAGTGTGTGTGTGTTTATATGTTTGTTACTTCTTCACGCTTAAACGGCTGGACCAATTTTGATAAAATTTGGTATGGAAGTAGCTGACACCCTGGATTAACATATAGGCCACTTTTTATCCCGATGTTCCCACGGGATCGAAACTTATGCGGGTAAAACCGCGGGGCGCTGCTAGTATTTGTATATTTTAGGGCGATTTTTTTAAAATATGATTTGCATGTAATTGTCACACTGCATGACCCTTCTTCTCTTGCAAACAGAGAAGGACATATTACGATTCATAATGTTATCCTTTTATGATTCTCCAAAGTGGCCTTTTTAGGCCCCCTGATATAGACTTTAATTTGTATGATGATGCCAATCAGCCCATCTTCAGTCGATTTAGATGTGGCACAACAGACTATTATTGAAAAACGTCTGGAAGAGATTTTTTTAGTTTCTGATTCTATTGAGGAAATCATAACAGAACTAGAAACTGTCATAGAACAGTCTCTTCAAGAACTTTTAGGGCCAGATAATAATCAGAAAAGTGACATATTATATAATTTTACATGAATCTATAGATGAATTTCGTGAAGAAACTCACATTAATCCCGTTCAAACAGAACCGCCTAAGAATTCTAAAAAAAAGTCAGTTCGTGCATAATTTTTGGCCCGCAACTAAATAGTTTTAGAATATTTATATGGGCATAAAATTTGATATGATTTAACTTAATTTAAAAATAACTTTAGATATTATTAATTTATTTATAGGCATCAGTTAGAATTAGCGTAATAAACAGATTAATTTGCATGGGCAAACAAAACAATTTGATAACGATATTATCGCGAGATGGTAATTAAAGATTAAATACCTATCTATTTAGACATTCTAAGGCCAAATCTAACAATATTTTTCACTATTGAATTTTAATTAAGGCTATATTGAATGGTTTATATGACGTAGTTAAGGCTTGCCTTTTTTAGGGTCATTTGCGTAACACACTATCAATCTCAATCTGAATCACTTTGAATGATATTGCTAATCCATTTCTTCATGTGTTCGGAAAATTTGTCTGCTCAACAACGTAAATAACGCAATGAATGTTGTTGGACTGTCAAAATGAGAGCCATTGCTACTGTTAGAGTGTTACGCAATCACCTTGCAGGAGCTTGACTCCTACCGAGGCCGAGCGAGGCGTAATTGTAATTGCGTAACACACAACACTAATATCATATCACGTATCGAAATGAGCTAACATTTCAAGAAGACCATTTGTCATTTTTTTTTTCTATCTACTGCATTGACTATCACATTAATACTCACCTACTTTAAGATAGGTAATTGATACTGGCAGAATAGTCGACGTCGGCTCCGTTGCCAAAAAGAAAACAAGTAGTTTATTATTGAAAAGTTCTACTTTCAAACATTACTGTCAGATATTTATGCTTCCAATGGGATATATCACATTCTTTGCAATATGAGCGGTACTGATAGCTATATAGAAGAATATACTATACTGATAAGTTTTAATGCTGCCAAAATTATGTTAGATATTTTTGATCAAAACGTAAAATACTGGTATTCAGCTGCACCCGGTAAGACTGGAAGCCGACCCCAACATAGTTGGGAAAAGATATGCAGATGATGATTTTTGATCAAAACGAGGAATTATACACCCGTTGTACCATATGCACCATTGACCTGCACCATCAATGGTGCAGAAGAGACTAATTAGTTTCGTTTGCACCATGACTATTACAACTACTTCACCAAACTTTCCTAATCATAGGTAAAAAAATAAAAAAAATAAATTAAATTAAAATAATTAATTAAAAAAAAAATACTTAGATACATACATACAACAAAATTAAAAAAAAAATACATTCTTCTTGAATTTATAACGCAAGTCATGTCCGATATTGTTACATTCTAAGAGGTGACACATCTTTTTGAAGCCGATGCTGCATCCTACATTTTGGCGTTTCTATCTCGTCAGATATATTTATGGTGTCCCTTCAAAGTCATATTTAATGTTGTGCTACTTCTTGTATATGCCTTCAACAAATGATCACGTCATATCGTCGCTCGCATGGATAAAAGTCCTATTTCATTTTTAGCCGATTTGAGTCAGGACAACTACACTCTTCCATTCGTGATTCTTTACATTTTGTTGCCTTTCAAAATGGTTATATTTTGAGATCCAAATAACATAGAGGTATGACGGTTAGTGAAAAGTGTAAAGAATCACGAATAGAAAAATGTAGCTGTCTCAACCCAAATCAGCCAAAAAATTAGAAAAAATAGATAGGACTTTTAGTCATGCGAGGGACGATATATTTACCGTCATCTTGAAGCTAGATATTAATGGATGAATCACGAAATCAGTCAGGCAATTCCAACTCAAGTTCACCCTTTACCATCTGGTCTGCCTACCCTGCAAGGGTAAATATACTGAATACACTTCGCCAACTAACATAGCCGTTTGAAATCAATATTAATGCTGTAGAAAGTGACATCCCAGTCACGCACGGACACAGAGGAGGAAGTGAATGAAGAGCGCACGAATGACACAAATAACCGCGCGTATCGCGTTCGCCTCTGCGTCTAAAATTCGTTTTTTAAACCCAGATACCAATTTGACAGGTGTAATGTCAAACTTCTATACTAAAAAAACGCAAACACAAAATACTTAAATGTCAGATTAGTATATAGGATTAAAAAACGAACTATAATGATTACCATGTGGTATTGATGGAAAAAATTGACTCGTTGTTCAATATAATGTGTTGGGTAACCTATCGAACGATTATAAAATTGAAAACATTCGTTACACACATTGAAAGAAAGAAAGAGCTAGTTGTATTTTTGATAGAATTTACGTTACGATTACACGCGGGCCCATAGGTCAGCCAACACATTGTATTGAATTACGAAACGATGTAAATTTTCTTTACCAATCTGATGTCGCGAAATCTCCTAAAGATCGGTAACAATAGAAAAAGTAATTGTGTCTCATTAGTGACAGTTAATAACTGTGGGCCCTTTTCAACAAAGATAATTTGTGACCCTTTATCGCTCAGGTCCATTTTCTGCAGAGAGGTACCAGTAAATGTTTCTGTTTCTTTGAAATTCTACGGAGATATTATTTTGTCCATATTGGCACTTCATTTTGTTACCTACTCCGTGCTCACAGAACACTCCTCACTACTGTTTAACATTTACATTGCATTGCGCTTTTGCTTTCCATATGAGGTGAGCAGACATACAGCTCTGTAGTTTATATGAATACTAGCAGCGCCCCGCAATTTCACCCGCAGAAGTGTCGATCTCGTGGGAATATCGGGATAAAAACTATCCTATGTCCTTCCCCGGGATGCACTCTATCTCTCTGCCAAATTTTATCGAAATCCGTTCATTGGTTTAGGCGTGAAAAGGTAACATACAGACAAACAGGCAGACAGACAGACTTTCGAATTTATAATATTAGTATGGATGGATGTACTGAACCCACGCCTCCAATGGTAACAGGTTTCGCGTCTATTGGTAATTTTTCGTCCCACCATATTGAATGGTACGTCTGTTACATCACTCCAAGTAAGATGTCAGCTATTCGATTGTCGTTATCACAGACCGGTATCTTATCACAACTGATAAGAAACACGTCATCATAACATGTCAGACGGTTCCTGTGAATTAAGGTTGAGTTATTTCCGATTTGATTGATTGCGATCAGCACCTTTAGGAAATTGGGTTTAAAATTTTATGAGTTTTAAAACTAATATTGGACGGTACTCTTAGCAGCCGCGATCCGAATGTAATTTTACAGTTTTAATTAAATTAAAAAATAAATGCACGGCTTAGTAGAATAAGTTTTATCAATTATATATTTTTTTAAGGTTTGTGTTTTAATGCCTACCAGAAAAGTACCTATTTTACTACCAAAAAATTCGAAATACCTGCCAGAATGGATAAATGCTCACCAAATTGTGTTTCATAAAGTATTGTAGAAATGAACCTATTTTCCTTTTTATTCTATGCCACATCCTATGTCGACGGAGCCCCGCTTCGCGAGGTATTTCTGTGTAAAGGGTTTAAAGTAACCTAACCATTTTTTTTTTTTACGTGGAGGAATGCTCATGCATTCTGCACTACCACGGGGAGATAGTGCAGTTATGTGGGACTCTAACCCACTAAAACTCCACGGTGTCCTCCTCTGCCGCTTATGGCGGGAACACGGGCACGCGTTAGCACTCATCCGTGAACCCGCCGCGGCTGTCCGTCACCGGACCCTCCTCCGGGGAGTACTCCCCATCACCGGCGCACCAGAACACATAGCTCGCCGTGACCACCCCAGGGACCAAACCAACATATGGGCGCCAGACGACCCCGTCTCTGCCACCCTTGGTCCCCCTGCGACGGGTCAGGTCATTGGCCCCGCCGCCTGCCAATTTTCGGCCGCAGAGGATAGGGAGAGTGGCCAACGTCATACCAACACTCCTCTTCCCCTGCGGTCCCACTCCCACCGCGTCCGCCATCGGACAGTGGCGACCCCGTCAAGGCCGCGGAAGGTATGGAGAGCGGCGCACCGTAATACCGGCACTCCTCTCCCGCCGCGGCCTCCAACCCTCAGCCGCGATGCCTCCGGTACGACATCGCGGCCCGCCTCAGTTGCGATGTCGCCCAAGCGGCACCGCAACCTACATTTTGGCCGCTACGTCGTCGGCTTGTCGGCAAAAGCCCTGACGAGCGGCACCTCCTCGGGTTCCTCTTCGCTTCACCGTGGGTGTAAAAGCCACGGCTACTGAGCCCCCCCGCCTCGACAATGCGGGAACCCACCGGGGGGGAAAGTAACCTAACCAAACCTAACCTCGGGGTGCCCTTCGCTCGCTCTTGCATCCTACGTCGCCAATATTTTTCATTTTGGATATATTATTTCAGGGAAACAAGATTCAAAAATAACATTTAAATTGTTCCCTTTTTCATAAATTTATGTTCACATAACTCTACATAATCTATGGATCACTGATTTTTTTCACGATTTCAGGGTTGGTCCCATAGTCAAACTTGTTCATATAATGATGAGTACAATGACCCCTTTTAAGGATTAAAACGATCAAAATGTAAGGGTGTATATAAAAATAAATATATGATTACAAACCCACAGACTATACAACTAATTTGATAAGCCAATTACGTAAACCAATCTCAGAGACTGATGAAATATATTTCTGAGAAATACACCAGTCATCTTCTTTACAGATAAATTTAAAGTAGGTATGTTGCATGCAGGAAAAAACTTATAAATCTCAATGAAGCTCGGAGAAAGCTCGTCGAGTTGCTGAGTCAGTAAGTCAGCAATGTGTGTGATAACGTAACGCAAACGTAACGTAAACGTCATTGCGGCAATAACTGAATTGGGAGTACGGTCGATGTCAAAATGTTATGTGATGAGTTGATGGTGGACAAAAGTGTTAAGTGAGTAAAAACTAGGTTTTTTTGACATTTTGTCCTTAGTTTTTTTTTTTTAGTTTGTTGCAAGTTTGAGTTAAGTTAGGATATTATATTGTTATTTTTTTATTATTAATTAACTAGCTGACCCAGCGAACTTCGTGCCGCGCCTCAGAATTAATAAATTTTGTGTTAAGATATAAGTAAGATAAAATTAATACCTACTCGAAATGAATTTAGTTCAATAAATGTATAAAAATGATTTTTTTCAAACGAAGTTAGTTAATGCGTTCTTGAGATATCATCAAAAAAGCCGTTCTATACAAAATGTATGAGAACATGAATTATCAAAAAAAAAAAATATATGTGAATTTTTCCCATTTTCTAATACTTATTCTCATTTTGCTATTCGGGGCGGAGACAAATCAAAGATCTAAGATCATTAAAATCGGTCCAGCCGTTATTGACTTATAAATGATGTAACTAACCCGACTTTGTATTATAAATATAGCATAAAACAAAGTGATATTTAATTAAATAAATAAAATTAATTATTTATTTATTTTAAAAAAATCAGCTGTTCCCTACATGTTCGTCTAACTCGTCAAAATGTAGGGAACAGCTGATTTTTTTTCGCGATTTCAGGTTTGATCCCATAGTAAAAGTTGTTCATAATGATGAGTACTAAAGAGGTTGTTAATGTTTTACCAATAACCTTGTATAGATTTTATCAGTGTACAAGATTTTTTGTTTTTTTTTTTTCCAACTATTCTAGCTAAACACTCTCACAGATCTTAAGTACATAAGATACACAAGTAATTCTAAGTTTAAGTTTAAACTAACTCCACATAGCCCACTGCACCGTGCTTAGATTTAAATAGCTGACTCGGTTAAGTTACTTGCAAGTTCTTTCTAAGTAGGGCAAGTAACGTCGGGAACAAAAGTTTAAACTGTTAATCCTATCCTACTAATAAAAAAAAAGTTAAATAAAGTTTGTGAAGATGTTTGTATGTTTGTCACGCGTAAACCGTTGGACAGATTTGGATGAAAATTGGCACATAGACAGAACATTTCCTGGATTAACATATAGGATACTTTTTATCCCGATATTCCCACGGGATCGAAACTTACGCGGGTGAAACCGTGGGGCGCTGCTAGTAAATAACAAAAAATAAGTGAATAACTTATGAGATTGGTGGTTGGTGGTAGAAATCGAATGAACGTCAATGACTTCAAGTCATAAGTAGGTAACAGTACAGTAGGTTACGGAAAGGATGTCTGCTAAAATAAAATAAAAAATCATTTTATATTGTGTTTCGTCTTCTATTATAATTAAAATGTCGTCTAGGAATAGGCTATTTGACTGGTTTCTGATAAACATCTCAGATTATTTAATGGTGTCTAACGAGCCCACAAAAACCTATTACTTCAAATTGCATAATGTATTTCTTTAAAAAAATAGTAAATAAAAATGTAAATAAGCCGCCAAAACGCGATAGACAGAAATTTACTAAATCATGACGTCATCTTAAGTTCAGCCAATCCAGACCGTTTTCGATTACGTGGCGCCAGATTTAAAAAGATGAAGTTTTTTCGGGATTTTTTTTATAAGTAATACATTGTTTTGTAGTAAAATTAATGCAAATCGATTTTAAAAGCGATAATCTATACGAGTGTCAATAATTATGACCTTATTTTTTACATTGTCAAATAGCCTATTGTGCAGGTGTGATCTTGTGTCGTCGGCTTGTCGGCAAAAGCCCTGACGAGCGGCCCCTCCTCGGGTTCCTCTTCGCTTCACCGTGGGTGTCCAAGCCACGGCTACTGAGCCCCCCCGCCTCGACAATGCGGGAACCCACCGGGGGGGTGATCTTGGTACCTAGCCCAACTAAGGTACCATATACTGCACATTATATGACCGCAGCAATCCAAGAATTGTTTCATCGTGTAAATGTCGTCGGCCCAGTCTATTGTAGTGACGGCCTCAAGCCTGCTATTACAATAGTGTCACAATGGTCTATCATTGATTTCATAATTGTTAATTTTGACCAGTTTGGTAATCTAATAATATAATGGCGTCATTATGATTTTCCAATGGTCAACCACTGACACTCCATTGAAAGAAATGGCATAGAATGGTAATCTCGTACATAATGACAAATGAATTACTGAGTTACTGACTTAATCGGTAATCAGCTAAAATTTTGACAGTTCCTTTGATCAGTGACCTACCATTAAAACGTCATTGTGCAGCCATTGCTTTTAATTCGTTACGAGTATCGTATTATGTTCTGTGCCATTGACCGACCAATGATCGACCATTATCAATTTAGCAGATTACGAAGTTTTAGCAAAATGACAATGGGATCGTGTTGGAATGACGAATCTCACAATTCACAAAGTGATCCATAGTTTGAACAATATCCAATCCACAATAACAATTCCAAGTCAAAGGTGTGAGTGATCTTCGTTGTCCAGTGTGAAAGCAAGGGTCGTACAAGGTAGGCAGGGTTGGAATCCGTAAAATACAAAGCAGTGGTCGTGAAAAATGAAGAATAATCGGGAAAGCACTCAAAACCGTTGACTAATATATTACTAGCGTCGGAAAACACGAACCGAGTGAGCAAACAAGAGAAGTCGGCCACTGTCTAGTGTCAATGTCAGTCAGCTGTCATGCCAGTGCACTGACGTCAATGTCAGTCAGCTGTCATGCCAGTGCACTGACGTCAATGTCAGTCAGCTGTCATGCCAGTGCACTGACGTCATACAGCACCCTAATTGCGTAACACACTATTGCTCTCAATTTGAATCATTTTGAAGCATATTTCTAAATTTCTAATCCATTGCTCCATAATGTTTGATAAATGTGTCTACTCAACAACGCAAATAATGCAATGAATGTTGTTGAACTGTCAAAATGAAACCCATTGCTACTGATAATAGTGTGTTACGCAATAAGGGTGCAGGTCAGTATTATTAGTTTATCAGTAGTTATTTTATTTATTGATATGACTGTAATTATATGCACTAAATTGCATATAATAGTGATTAAATGATTAAATGATTTTTATTTCTGTAAGTAGGTTTGTACAAACACTTTTACACGTCAATCATATTTTTTTTAAACTAGATGAGGTCGGCGTTTCCTAACTGACTATTCTGAGAAGAAAGGCCGAAACAAACTCAGAAGTCACAGTCTCTTTTAAAGTCCAGACAAAATCTTGGTCAGATCGTGTGAGGACCATGTAGATTGGTGTCTGAAATGGTCTTTTGAGGAAAGAACCACACAGATTGAGCGGACCTGTCCAATCAGTACATTTAGTTACGTTGAGTTATTTATTTATTGCAAAGGTTTTATTTTCGTAATTGTGTAATCGATTACTCAATCGATGATCTCACGAAAACTCTTTCTCATATTTCTCCGCTTCCAGATTGAGAATTGAGGTGATTTTTAGGGTTCCGTATCCAAATGGCAAAAACGGAACCCTTATGGATTCGTCATGTCTGTCTGTCTGTCCGTCCGTATGTCACAGACACTTTTTTTCCGACACTATAAGAACTACACTGTTGAAATTGGTAAGTAGATGTATTCTGTGAACCGCATTAAGATTTTCACAAAAAAAAATAGAAAAAAACAATAAATTATGGGGGTTCCCCTTATTTAGAACTAAAACTAAAAAATTTTTTTTTTCATCAAACCTATACGTGTGGGACATCTATGGATAGGTCTTCAAAAATGATATTGCGGTTTCTAGTATCATTTTTTTCTAAACTGTAACTTCTAAAATAAGAGAATGATAAAAATAAAAAAAATATATGACACGTACATTATCATGTAAACTTCCACCGAAAATTGGTTTGAACGAGATCTAGTAAGTAGCTCGCCGGTGAAAATTTTAAAACATATGATGGTACGGAACCCTCGGTGCGCGAGTCCGACTCGCTCTTGCCCGGTTTTTCATATTGTAAGATAAAAAATATGATTTTATTAATTTTTAAGATCATATCTCAACTTATCACATTTGGGCCCACCGTTTTCCATTTCCTTTGGCACATGGGTAGACCATGACCTGAGTAGGACATAAGATACTTTTAATCCCAATATTTTCACGAGATCGAGACTTGTGAAATCGGGTGAAACCGCGGGGCGCAGTTATTAATAAGACTAACAATAACAGAATAGCCCTTTCAACCTATCTACGTAACCAAATTAATGTTTTAGTCAAAAGGTATTGTTTTCATAAAACTCGTTGGTAATCAATGTCAAATACAGCAATCAATTTGGCATTTGTATAATTATTCATTGTTCTATAGAAACTTAGATGCGTCATACGTATACTTATGTTAATTCGGTCACCTTTGTGAGTCTACTAGCTGTTGCCCGCGACTTCGCCTGCGATCCAAGATGAAAAGGAGCCTATATCCTTCTACAGGTTATGGTCTACCCATGTGCCAAATTTTATCCAAATCTGTTCAGCCGTTTTAGCGTGAAAAGCGTAACAAACTAACTTAGCGTAGCTTAGCCTAGTTGAAGATTTTGCCAAAATTTCACTACCCAAACAAATTTTAGCAACCTTTTTTAGGGTTCCGTACCCAAAGGGTAAAAACGGGACCCTATTACTAAGACTTCGTTGTCTGTCCGTCTGTCTGTCACCAAGCTGTATCTCATACATCACATCTCGATAGCTAGACAGTTGAAATACAAATTATGTATTTCTGTTGCCGCTTTAACAACAAATAGCCTTGTGGTACGGAACCGGTATTTATAGTATGGCAAAATACATAATTTTTGAAAAAAATACCTATCTTAAAAGTTACCAAAATCGATTCAGTAATCCATTATGAACAAACTACTTTCAGGACTTGTGTTTATTCTGTTACACCTTGTATAAAATTCAAAGTCTTGACCGACTGATATCAACGCACAGCCTAAACCGCTGGTCCTAGAGACATGAAATTTGGAGGGTGTGTTCTTTGTGAAGAGTAGATATCCAATAAGAAAGGGTTTTTCGAAATTTTACCCCTAAAAGGGTGAATGGAGGGAGGGTGTTTCACGCGGACGAAGTCGTGGGCAGAAGCTAGTTATAACATAAACATTAAACAGACAAGAAGATCAACAATCATTACATAAACATACGACATCAGAGCAACTTCATTTAGCATCGTTGCATAAGCGGCAACTCAACAGCTGACCATAAGCATTCCTATAGACCTATTTACACTCTACACATAACATGCTTTTTTACCCACTTACATAGGTACACCGCCAAACAAAATCAAATCATCATCATCTGCCTGCCTTTTCCCAACTATGTTGGGGTCGGCTTCCAGTCTAACCGGATTCAGCTGAATACCAGTATTTTACATGGAGCGACTGCCTATCTGACCTCCACAACCCAGTTACTGGGTAATACGATACCCCTTGGTAAGACTGGTTGTCAGACTTTCGGGCTCAGACTACCCGTAAAACAAAATCAAATGAATGAATGAATTGCACCGACCCAGGCCCCTCTTTTCCATTGGGCAGTCTGGGCAAGTGCCCAGGCCCCCAGGATCTTCGGAGACCCCGGATTGCTCTCATAAAAAAACATTCATTGCAGCCGCCGCGCCGTTTCATTCTACACATTATTAGTAACCGATGCAGTCCATACTTCCATACCTACTGCGAAGGTGTGTCTGTCTGTCTGTCTGTCTGTTACCTCTTCACGCTTAAACCGCGGAACCGATTTAGATGAAATTTGGTATAGAGATAGTTTGAGTCCCGGGAAGGACATAGGATAGTTTTTAACCCGATATTCCCACGGGACCGACACGAGCGGGTGAAATCGCGGGGTGCTGCTAGTGACAAAATAAGTGATTTGCACTGCGTTTTACAATAAGTTTCTAGCCCCCCAGTTATTAAATATTAGTATGTTTCTCTTATTGTCTCTTATCTACACAGGGGCCCCGTGATCCTTATGTGCCCAGGGCCTCCAATAGGTTGAAGACGGCCCTGCACCGACCCCAGCGTGGTTTGAACAGAATCGATTAATCAAATGAACCCCAAGATTCGCACCAGGGCCGTCTTAACCTTATTGGGCGCCGGGGTGCGAAAATCAGTTTGCACCCCCCTTGCCAACAAAAAGAAATTAAACTTAATTTTTGTGTTCCAAGCTCAAAGGAAGATTTCCACCAATTTTTTCCAAGGTATTTTTTCGAGGCGGTGACGCGCAGTTAAGGCGCTGGAGCGTTGCGGTTATAATGAGTGATCAGTGATGAACTGATCGGCTTGCGCCCCCTAAGACCCTGCGCCTGGGTGCCAGGCACCCCTTGCACCCCCGGGTAAAGACGGCCCTGATTCGCACTTGCCGTAGCTAAGTAATAACAGCCGCACGGGTCGACCAAACAGGCTAAGCTACACTTGCCGCGGTCGGTCCGTGGATGGGTGACTGTCTTTACGTACCCTCCGTGCCTCGGAAAGCACGTTAAGCTGTTGGTCCCGGCTGTCATTCGTTGATCTTTGACAGTCGTTACGGGTCGTCAGAAGCCCGAAAGTCAGACAACCAGTCTTAGTAACTGGGTTGAGGAGGTCAGATAGACAGTCGCTCCATGTAAAATAATGGCATTCTGCTGCATCCTGTTAGACTGGAAGTCGACCCCAACATAGTTGGGTAAAGTTTAGGCAGATGAGTCGTGTCAATAGCTTTGAGCGTCATCATGAAAAGCTGGGTGAAGAACCTGATGCTTGAAAAGGCAGTTTTGGATCTCTAACAACTGTTAATTTGGGTCTTACCACAGCATTTTTCAACAATTACGAAACTATGTCATCATCAACAAATAATGAAATAACAATCTTAAGTTAAACAACATCATGTAACGACGCGATAATTAAAACAGTATGCTATAACAAAATGTAATAAAAACAAGCAAGATTGCAGTAAAAAACAATAAAAACATCTCAGTTCTCGGCAAATCACCGCTGTGCTCGACTGTACAGGCGCGTGGGCACTTTCTCTGCTAGGTCAATGTACAGTAGAATAGAATCCGTCTTGTAAAGGCGAGTTCTCATTGACTTCGTCAGTTAATCTAATTGTTTTGAGTGATTCTCTCGCGTTCCAAATTCAGATTTAGACCAATAGTATAATTCATTATTTTGACGTTCGATTTCCTTTTCCATATTAGGTTGTCATTTGTTTAATTTTGTATATAGGGTGACTGGTTATTAGTGACCGATACTTAAAGACGTGATTTTACTCATCATTATGAACAGCTTTTACTATGGGACCAAACCTGAAATCGCGAAAAAAAAATCAGCTGTTCCCTACATTTATGTTCGTCTAACTCGTCAAAATGTAGAGAACAGCTGTTTTTTTTCACGACTTCAGGTTTGGTCCCAGAGTAAAAGTTGTTCATAATGATGATTAAAATCACGTGTTTAAGTATCGCTCACTAATTATCAGTCACCCTATATAATAACCGACTTTACCGGACGAGGTTCTCAATTCAACTGTTTTTTTTAAATATAATAATATAATATGGGACGCGATATTTCCAGCAATTGTGGATCGATTTAAAAATATGTTAGGCATGCCATAACCATTTAAAAAAAATAATGGATAAGGTATGGCTCAGGGGTGGTCCCATATAAGTTTTATTAACTTTGCTTGGGCAGTTTTTGAGTTAGCTTCAATAATACGTATTCATTCCACTTGTGTTTATTGATGATGTTATAATAACTTCCCCTCACTGATATTTCCAAAGCAAGTAGTGTTATGACGAATGTTTGTGGGGTAACTAAAAAGTGAAAAATAAAAACTTATTTAGGAATTATAATATTTAAATATTATCACTTCTGTGCGCTAGTGTCCTTTTTTCCTAACTTCATTGCATAAAATTCAAAATATGCCAATTGCCTAATACATATTTCTGGAGTTGTCGATCGAAGACAGTATCTGTATTAAACCAAAAGAAAGAACAAAAAAAAATACCCACCACAAAAAAAAATAAAAAAAATATTAAGTTAAAAAATAGTCGCATACGATTCTGAACACCATCTGTATAGTAATAATGTTCTTATTCGAATGAAACGATTATTTACTTAGCAAAGTCAAAGTGTGGTCTGTGTCTTCGCCTTTATTGTCTTGTTTGAAGTAATAATGTTTAGGGTAAAACATGAGTAAATATTATACCATGTCAATTAATTCTTACCCAATCGATTCGGTAATCGCACTTCAGAATCTGGGCTAGAATAGTCAGTGTGCACACGGCTTAACCTACAAGTAGAATTCACCGTACATCGTGGGTACAGTCACGCACCATTTCTGGACAATCGCAACCATTGTTCTGTCCGTTTTGGAATGGTAGAAATTGTCACAATACCCTACTAAACTATATTGAACTGGCAGAGAGTTTTAGAGACTGTTGTTTCAGTATTTTGTGTCAAAAGATTTTTTTCTTTAGATTGTAAAAACTTATAAATGTTTCACTGACTGTGGGCTGATTTTGAAAGTTGTGATCACCAGAGCAACACAAGATGAACTGCTATGGGTAGCCCCTGTAGCTAAGTAATAACAGCCGCACATGTCGATCGATCAGGTTAAGCTACGCTCGCCGCTGTTGGTCTGTGGATGGGTGACTATCTTTACATACCGTGACCCCTCCGTGCCTCGGAAAGCACGTTAAGCCGTTGGTCCCGGCTACCATTCGTGTATCTTTGACAGTCGTTACGGGTAGTCAGAAGCCCGAAAGTCTGACAGCCAGTCTTACCAAGGGGTATCGTATTACCCAGTAACTGGGTTGTGGAGGTCAGATAGGCCATGTAAAATACTGGTATTCAGCTGCATCCGGTTAGACTGGAAGCCGACCCCAACATAGTCGGGAAAGGCTGATGATGAATGTTACTATGATGGCTATGCTCAATAGTGGACGATTACAAACATACCTACAGAGAAAGTTTTAAATATGGGTCAAAGTCGCGTGCTCGTTTCGGCTTTCTTAAAGGGTGACTAACGCTCAATGGCATGTCCTATGTTAAACAGAACGGCATATTATGGCATTTTGTAGTGTCACACTTGTTTCCAAAGTCTTGATACAGCCGGTCGATTCTGTCAAAATCTCACCGTGAAAACTTAGGTAATGTGAGTTTGTTTTTGCTAGGAATTGACACTATTGACAGCACACTCCACGCTGACTCCAATTAAGTTTTCACGGTGAGATGGTTACAGAATCGCACTGCTGTTGTCAATATCATGTAAACTGCTGTGATTTTCTTGACTACAATAACCAAATAAATAAGTTTAAGCAGACTTACGGCTGATTTTTCCAACGTCAGATAACTTTATCGGAAGAATATTTTTTTGAATTTTTGACAGTTCTTCCATACAAAATCTGTCGGAAGTCAATTGTATTCCACGAACAAAAATTATGTGTTGATTGAAACATCAGCCCTTAAAATAATAATATAAAACACACATGTGTATAAAACAAAACAAGGGTACTTAATCATATTTTGTAAATCATGAAACTTTTATTTTCTCTTGACTGTACTTACCTGTCAAAAAGAGTAAACCTAGGTAATGTGGATAAGACATAGATTAAAACAGAAGACGAACTAGCAGAGGATCGAAGAGGGGGTGGAGGTGGTGGGCACTTTTCTGATCCTCTAAACCCCCCGGTTTAGAAGATCAGAAAAGTGCCCAAAAGGCTGGCAGCATTGTCACGTTGTATGGCGATACAGATACTTTGGTCAAAAAATAGGCCAGCCCTCTGGTCACATTAAGAGTCGACCAACCGCTTGGCGATGTCTTGAAAATCAAGTGGGCACTTGAACCCCATGACCCTAGTGTTTCAACCCTAAGCGGCTCGAACATAACGCATGCTTAATGGAATACTGACTTAACTCAAAAAAGACGATTTTTGGGAAATCGCAAAAGAAGATCTTGCTAGATGTACTACTTGTTGACGCATAAAAATTAAAACTGATTTGATTTGATTATTAATGAATCATGAATGCTTTTATTTTGAACGTATGAGATTTGAGCAAAAAAAAATCTGATCTATCTACTAATGGGTCAATATTCCATTCATCATGAATATAACTCCCAATAAGATTGACATATTCTCGCCGTTTGAGGTTTTCCGCACAGCCCATTAAAAAGTTGATATTAGATTTAGAAGAAAAGAAGAATAAATACCATATCTGACAAAAGTACATGAAATACGAAATAAGTGTGAAAATGCAAGAGTGTGGAATTTAACAGCAGTTTGAAGCTTGGAGAACCTCGTGAGGAAACTGGCATGTCCTAGAACCAAAAATTCGAAAACATGTGACATCTACCAACCCGCACTAAGTCCTTGTGGTGGATTACGGATTACCACTTCCTCTCACAAAGAGATGGGCTGTATCCCAGCAGTGGGAACATTATAGGCTGATTATTTATTTATTTATTACTGGGGCATTTTCTATCAGTCAACCTTAGGGTGATGCAGAGACAAAACATGTCAGGTGCAACATACGGGATAAATAGCTAGAAAATGACTATAAAATACCAGAATAAATACTAATACATAGATAAATGCATACATACATATAAACAAAATGTAGAGGAGAAAACGAATCCAGCAAATCAGCGTTGAACAGTTACGGCCAACTTTTGACGGATATGTTCACGTGCCTTCATTTTATAAGATAACCGAATGATGTGCATGATTATGCCATACATACCATTATTGATTAGGGCAGATTAATGAAGAGGAAAATGTCGTGAGGCAAGGAGTATGAATGTAAGAGTAAGGGAATTAAAGAAACGACGGATGGACTGTGTAAAAGACGATATGGCTGAAAGGGGGGCGACTACCGAGATGACGACTAATAGAGAAGTATGGAAGAAAAAGACATGTTGCGCCGACACCAAATAAATTGCAATAAGGGCAGGGAGGGGAATGATAGTCAGACACTGCAGGAAGAATCTGTTTATTTATACCAATTTCTAAACATACATAACAAATGCGATAGCTTAGAATGTAATGTGTGCGGATTGCTAATGGATATAGGAATAGGAACTGCTCACATGATTGCTAATGAGCCCGCGACGAATGCATCGGCTAAGCTGTCTACAATAACTCTCACGATTCTTGTACAACTGTACCTATGTGTTGGCACAACTAAACAACACACTATAAAGGCCATACACAGCACGGCGACGCGACGCGACGCCTTGGCGACCGCCTCCAGCCGCGGTCGCCGAGGCGTCAATTATTATTTGGTTAAGTTTACTCTACTGCATTGTCAGATTGAAGTATGTGACAAATGATAAATTTTATTTCTGTGAATAAATTCTATTGTACGTATAGAACTATTTACACTAATGACTAACAACTATACAAATAAATACAAAAACAAAAGGACTCTAATTAGGCGTCCGCATCGCTGTCTTCCGGAAACGAGCCCAGAAGACCTGCAGCATTAACACGTTAAACGGCAATGCTAATTCTTTGGCCAAAGAACGAGCGAGCCCTCTGGTCACGTGAAGTCTCGATCAGTCTGCGAGAAATTTCCTTGAAAAGGAAACGCACACTCGGGCCCCATGACCCGAGCGTTTCAACCCACATTTCTGTAAATTGGTTTACACTTGTACACGACAAATATAAATGTTTAAAACTAGATGAGTTCCGTACGTAGACAGAGTAAACTATAGACTGCTGCATATTATTATCTTCTTTTTCATTCTCACAAGAAAAAGAGAAATATATTAACGGTATTAACGTCACTAGCAAAGATAAGAGACAGAGTAAGAATATTTCTGTCCCTTACTGCGTGTCGGCTAAGCACATAAATGTGCACAACAAGTTTGACGTTTATGAATGAAATAATAAAAACTACACCGCGATTAAACGGAAAGTAAGATCTTTTTCGTGCATAATTCAATAATAGTACATTTGCACAACTGTGAAAATGGTAAGGTGCAGTGTAATAAGCTGTAAAAATGATAGTATGATGAAGATTGCCGGAATTTTTTGTCCCTTTCGGCGACACGGATATCATGAGTCTATAGATTACTCTGTCTACGGTTCCGTATTTACTGACTACTCTAAGAAGAGAGACCGAAACCAATTCAGAGTCTGTTGACTTACCTATTGTGTTCACTGCTTTTGCTTTGAGTCTCATTGACCTATTTTTAAACAGGGATTACACAGGAAACAGAGCTGTGGTGACCCAGTGGAAACGTTACGGCCGCGACATACTAGCGCTTTACTTTGTGTAAATTATTTTATCACCACAGCTCAGAGCGGTGAAGGAACACATCGTGAGGAAACCGGCATGTCCTAAAACCAAAAAATTCGAAGACGTGACATGTACATACTCGTACCAACCCACAATAAGCCCGAGTGGTGAATTACGGCCCACTCCCTCTCGCAGAGAGGAGGCCTGTGTCCCAGTAGAGGCAACATTATTAGGCTGATTATGCTTAGGCTACACAGAAAACTGTTAAATATTGAAGGTAAACTAACCATGCTGTGATAATTCCAAATGCTTTCTAAATGAAAGTGAAAACATTCGTCTTTGGAATCACCTAAATAACTTCGCTCAATTCATTGACCGCTATGAGTGTTTTATCGGGAACTTTTTGTTTAAATTTTATTAAGCTACTACAATCTGTCAAATTTCTTTAATAGACTTTCAACTTTATCGCTAAAGCCTAAGGTTCAAGGTTGATTGGGAAAATTTGACAGTTTCGGGTAGCTTGATGTGCTGGCGTCTGTACTAGATTTACTACGTGCGTTGGTCTTGTCACAAGCGCAACCGCTGAGCATGTTTATAGTCTTAAGACGAGATAGGAGGTATTTCAAATTTCTATAGATATTTGAAATTCCTCCTCTTGTTTATATCGGAGTCCTTTCAAAATAAATATTTGGGAACAAAATGTAGAATGTGGGAGTGTGGGGCAAATAAAATGATTAAATAAACATTCTAAATGGTTTAATAAAACTTATTCTTCCCAAACTGTCTTCCGCCATCGCTCTTCTCTACTCCCTCTCACAGTCGTTCCTTCTCTCTCTCATGCGTTACGTTCCATTCCTCATAATAATACATTCACTCCATTAAAAACACTCATCCTACATAGATATTCTATAATCCAATCGTTATAAATACACACTACATTAAGAATATGTTTAACTAGCTGTTCCCCGCGGTGTCACACGCTGCGCGGCCCCTAAGGGTCGTCGCGTGATGTTATATAGCCTATACCCTTCCTCGATAAATGGACTATCCAACACAAAAATAATTTTTCAATTCGAACCAGCAGTTCCTGAGATTAGCGCGTTCAAACAAACTCTTCAGCTTTATAATATTATTAGTAAAGATTTACAAATTATTTTGGTATGAACGAACGTTCTTAAGTACCTACCTACTACGCATGCTCCGCCGGCCGGCCCCTTAAACATAACGAGAAAAATGTGTGTACTGAAAACAGTACACCTCTGCTCAATCCTTCAGGGAAACAAAGCGTTATGTTATGTTAGATTTACTGCCTCGTGGGTCTTGAGTGCAACTGCTCAGCATGGGATTTTGAGTTCTATAACCAAGTATGGTAAGTGTTAGTCGAGTTTTCTATCAGGATTTTTGAAGGTTGGTGATTTCAGAGATGTCCATGTTTCTAAGCAAGGTTTTTCTTTACCGTTGTGGCGGCATCTACATTGCCACATACGAACTACGCATGACACTGCTGTCATGCAAAATCCTGCATCGCGCAAGTAGAGTTTACCGCGCAACTAGCATATATATACAACATCCCAACCAACATCTATCGTTGGGCAGTTTCCCGTCTGGTCGGAGGATTCTCCCTTTTCTAAGAAGGATAAGTGAACTTTTCTGTTCTCTCTGTTCCTCGTACATCTATACCGTTAGTCAGTTCTCCATTTATCATACTTATTACAGCGCAAGGACAAATCGATCACTACTCTTCCCCACTACGTGAAATATAGACCAATAGGACCCGCATAGTAAAAAAAATACAGTCGAAAATTTTGCAAACCAACAAACAGAAAAAAAGTGTGAAACAAGCTTGGTTTAGCCCCCGGCTTTGCACGGGCTCAAATCGCTCGGGAGCCATTAAATTGGTGCACAAAAACGACCTGCATTTTACCGATTTTCAATCCGTTCCAGTGCCAAGTTTCTTTGAGAAATATCCAACTGGGATTTGCCTAAACTGAGGTTGAATTGTGTATTAAGTTTTATTTGTTGCATAGGAAGTTATTTTACGAGATATGTGTAAAGTATAATATTACAATTTATGAGTATATTCTTACCCCCTTACTAATAAACGTTGTATAGCGTCTGTATAGTTACACAACGCTTTGTCTTCTTCTTTCGAAAGTCGTCAAATTACTCACGACTGGAAGAGAGAAATCCAAATCGGTGTGTAACTATTCATCTGATATAATACGTTTATTAGTAAGGGGAAGTTTCGTTTGTAGCGGCATCTATAACGCAACATGCGAACTACGCATCATACTGACGTCACGTAAAATCCTGCATCGCGCAAGCAGAGTTTACCGCGCAATTAGCATATACTCGTATATGCACACCGTCCCGACATCAATCGTCCGGCCCTCCCTTTTCTTTACACCCTGTTCCTCATGCCTATAGAGGCACATACCATTATAAATGTTAAATGTTAAAGGAATGAGTATATATTAAGAGGGAGTTAGAAAATAGCGTTAGTATTAAGCCGATTGTCGTGGTATGAACATGTGATGTGGAAGAATGAGGAATTTGTGACAAGAAAGTGAGCTTCAATGTAGCTATAAGTAAAGAATCAGACCAAAGAAACGTTACATAGATTGCGTAAAAGATGATAGATATTCGGTGTGATCCCTAAAAATAGAAACTGTATAATTTATAACTTGTAGTCTATTGAATTCGGTACAAAAGGAAAACAACAACCACACCATTTTGCTTAGGAAGAAAGTGAACTCTGCGATGACGCCTAATAAGTACGGAAAAATCATGCTGCGACACCAAATAAACTTGGAAAATGGACAGAATTATTACGATAACGAGTTTTATATCACAGTAAACGAGCAGTGAAGCTGAAGTAATCTTGTATGTTAAATTAACGGATACGATTCTAGACACCACGCTGCGCTCACTACAAATCACTGGCGGTACCTACTTGTAAAGCCGCTAATCTTACCTGAGATCAGACTGACCAAGTTCGCTTTAAGCTAGCTATTCTGTGGCCAACCACATAGAGGAGTACAGAACTGCAAAGCGACGTTCAGCCAGACCGCGACACTGCTCGCGAAACTGGCTAGACTGATTTATAGAAGACTAGCTGCGCCCCGCGATTTTACCCGCATAAGTTTCGATCCTGAGGGAATATCGGGATAAAATGTATCCTATGTCCTTTCCCGGGACTCAAAATATCTCTATACCAAATTTCATCTGAATCGGTTCAGCGCGGCGGTTTAATCGTGAAGATAGGTAACAGACAGACAGATAGACAGCACACTTTCGCATTTATAATATTATACAGGGTTATTGGTAAAACATTAACAACCTCTTAAGAGGTCATTGTACTCATCATTACTTATGAATAACTTTTACTATGGGACCAAACCTGAAATCGCGAAAAAAAATCAGCTGTTCCCTACATTTTGGCGAGTTATACGAACATAAATGTAGGAAACAGCTGTTTTTTTTTGCGATTTCGGGCTTCATTTTTAGGGTTCCGTACCCAAACTTCCACGTTCCACTGTCCGTCTATCTGTCTGTCTGTCACCAGGCTGTATCTCATGAACAGTGATAGCTAGACAGTTGAAATTTTCACAGACGATGTATTTCTGTTGCCGCTACAACAACAAATACTAAAAACAGAATAAAATAAATATTTAAGGGTGGCTCCCATACACAAACGTGTTTTTTTCGGCGTTTTTGCCTTGTCGTACGGAACCCTTCGTGTGCGAGTCCGACTCGCACTTGGCCAGTTTTTCTAAATAACTGACTCCTTTGACAATTCAAAAGTGCCTTTACAGGCAACTCGCACAAGACTCACGTAGAGTCTATACCTTCCACTCGCTCTCACGGAGAGGAGACCCGACTCCACCATCACCGTCATGTGTCGTGTGTTCTCGTCATGTTTTGTGTTTTCTATCTTTTCTTTCTTTTCTTTCTTCTCTTTCTTTTCTTTCTTTTCTTTCTTTTCTTTCTTTTCTTTCTTTTCTTTCTTTTCTTTCTTTTCTTTCTTTTATTTCTTTTCTTTCTTTTCTTTCTTTTCTTTCTTTTCTTTCTTTTCTTTCTTTTCTTTCTTTTCTTTCTTTTCTTTCTTTTTTTTCTTTTCTTTCTTTTCTTTCTTTCAGTCTAGCCCGAAAGTGCAGCTGTGCCAAATTATTTAAAATTCCTTTCACGGCCCACTACTATAGAAAGTAGAGGCCACTTGAACGATGATCTCCTGCGGCCGTACATCACCCACGCTCCATTTCGGGTCTCATATCATTCGACGGATGGCATTTATCAGGCCACCTACTTACAAATAAGTGCCATTTAAGGGGGAAGCTCTAAGGTGGCCCGCGAAATTCAAATTTTCTTACGTTTATTGCAATTTGCTGGTCAGTATTAAGTTGTACGTTGATTAAAATATGATTCGCGGTCGTAACAAATATGTATTTACAGAATTATAATCATTAAAGTCATCAACACAACTCACTACGACCATGTAATCCCCAAGAATGACTATTTCATGAAATCTTGACATTTGGGGATTACATGGTCTTTTTTTTTTTTTTTTTGCGGATGGGAAATCATCAAATGACCCCTCCCGCTCTGGGTGGAGCGGAAGGGAGTGTCAGACTCTTACTGACTAAAACCCACCCGTGTTCCTTCCTTAGCCCTTTATGTTCCGGGTCGGCGGTAACCCTTTCGGACAATCCCGCTGACCCGGCAGGCTTCGGCCCTATGGGGCCCCTCCTAGATGCTGACATCTCTTTGAGGCGCGCGTGGAACACGTACGCGCCGTCCGGCACGGGCCTGGTCCTGATCGGACGGTGAGCTACCCATTACTCTCCGCCCGCAGGCCCGCGCCTACGGTGGCCGGGAGTCGTCGCGCGGCTCCCGACGCCCGGAGCGTCTCCCGCGGCGGCTGGGACGGGAGGCTCTCTCCCTGAGCCGTCCCGCCACCTCCTTCGCTAGCATGACTGCTTCGCAGAAGGAGGTGACTGCCTCCCACTCCCTCTCGCCCCGGACCATGGCTTGCACCAGGGCCGGGCGCGAGAGGTCGCCGCCGCTGCCGAGGGATTACATGGTCTTAGAGAGTTGTGTTGATGACTTTAATGATTATAATTCTGTAAATATATATTTGTTACGACCGCGAATCATATTTTAATCAACGTACAACTTAATACTGACCAGCAAATTGCAAAAACCTAAAAAAAATTGAATTTCGTGGGCTACCCTGGCGCTTTCACCTTAAATTAAATCCACGGACCAGTCTGTTTATCACTTGTTTCATATTGCTATTAAACCACATTAAACTGCGAATTCCACATCATCATCTGCGTAGCCTTTTCCCAACTATGTTGGGGTCGGCTACCAATCTAACCGAATGCAACTAAATACCAGTATTTTACATGGAGCGACTGCCTATCTGACTTCCACAACCCAGTTACTGAATAACACGATACCCCTTGGTAAGACTGGTTGTCAGACTTTTGGGCTTGTGACTACCCGTAACGACTGTCAAAGATCCGCGAATGACAGCCGGGACCAACGGCTTAAGGTGCTCTCCGAGGCACAGAAGGGTCACGGTATGTAAAGATGGTCACCCATCCACAGACCAACCGCGGCAAGCGTAGCTTAACCTGATTGACCGACACATGGGGATGTTGTTTCTTAGCCACGAGCCCCAATATCTAGCTAGATATACCAATGTAATCTACTCTACGACAGATTATCTAACAGTCTCAGTCTTTGGTTCTACATTTTGTTCCAACTTCCCGCATAGACTCATTTGAGTGTAACGAGGGACGGCGCATTCACCTTGGTAGAGTCACTTGCTTAGTACTGGCGGGACAGTAATTTCCTATTGAAATGATGATATGAAATGATTTTATTTTTTGTAAGTAGGTTTGTACAAACACTTTTACACGTCAATCATGTTTTTTTTTTAAAACTAGATGAAGTCGGCGTTTCCTATCTGACTACTCTGAGAAGAAAGGCCGAAACAAACTCAGAGGTCACAATCTCTTTTAAAGTCCAGACATAATCTTGGTCAGGTTATATGAAGACCATGTAGATCGATGTCTGAGGTGGTCTTTTGAGGAAAGAACCACACAGATTGAGAGGACCTGTCCAGTCAGTGCACGCATTTGTCAAAAATCGTGCAGCTCAACTCAAGACTTAAGACTTATTACTTTGTGTATTACTTAACGCTACAAGTTCCGCTTAGCTGTTAAAAAAAAACAGTTTCAAGATACTTAATCTTTGATCAACAATAGCACCGTAGCGGTATCTACAACGCCAGATGCGAATAACGCGTCATACTGACGTCATGCAAAATCCTGCATCTCGCAAGCGGAGTTTACCGCGCAACTAGCATATATATATACAACATACAATGGCCCGACATGAACCATCGGGCAGTTGCCCGCCAGACACAACACCTGTCTGGTAGGAGGATCCTCCCTTTTCTATGGAGGATGAGTGAACTTTACACCCTGTTCCTCATACCTCTATAGCACTATTAAGGATAAAGCAGTTGTACCACCGCCGGCGATGAACGAGTAGCGAGTAGAACTAGCAACTGAAAACGAGTTGGCGATCAGCGAGTGTGTAGTTCGAGCGTCCGAGTACTACGGGCGGTTACTCGCACCACTCGCTCGGGGTGGTTAGTCCCACAAGGGTTTGTCTGGTTGGTCTCTCGGCGTGAGCTCTGACCGCCAAGCGAGCATCGCTGAGCAAGTAAAGGCTCCTACAAACAGGTGCGACACGCGACGCGAATCGCGCGCGACTCTATGGCGACCCTCGTTGCGAGACTTGCGATGCCATTGCGTCGCGCGCGATTCGCGTCGCATGTCGCGCCTGTTTGTAGGAGCCTTAACATAATCAGCCTATAATGTTCCCACTGCTGGGACACAGGCCTCCTCTCGGTGACGGAGTGGGCCGTAATCCACCACGCGGGCCCAGTGCGGGTTGGCAGATGTCACATGGCTTCGAGTTTTTGGTTCTAGGACATGCCGGTTTCCTCACGATGTTTTCCTTCACCGTTTTGAGAGCAGTGGTGATGAAATAATTTACACAAAGTAAAGCGCCTGTCTGGGTTCGAACCTACGACCTACAGCTCGTAAGTCGCGGCCGTTACCACTTGGCCACCACTGCTCTCTAGGAGCCTTAACTTTGATAGCACTTGTCACTCAGCGACAAACCAGTAATGATTCGCCAATTGGAATCTTTAATTTCGTTTTTTAATAACCCGCTATGAGATAAGTAGGTTTCAAATGTCAATTTCAACTCCAATACTAAACTTAAAGCATTTATTTGAATTAAACCATTTGCAGGCACTTTTGAATTGTCAAATAGTCGGTCAGTTAGTCAGAAAGTTGAAGCTAGTTGCCCATTCCAAAACGTAGATCTATGGAGACGAACGGACAAGAAACTCCAACGACACTCTTTTAAATAGATAAAACGTTTAATCAGTGCAACAAAAGACACAATACAGGCATTAAAAACATCAGAAAAGGTGAAAGAAAAAAAAAATTACAAAGATTAAAAAGATAAATTGATCCATAGACACCTAGCTCATAACATTTATAACGGTCGATCACTACTGGGCAGTGTGTGTCTCATGGTTGCACCAAATGGGAGTCCAGCTCAGCATATGCCAGTACAATACCTGACGCTGGTATTCTGCTGCATCCCGTTAGTGACATACGGACGGATAAATCAAATTATTACAAAATCTTGGGTACATTATTCTAATAACAAAACCATGCGCCAGTGTCAGTAAGCCAGTAGATCGCCCCACTTACTGTCCCGGTCGTAAACGAAGCGTAAAGTTCCCTAGTCCTTCGCCCGGCCCTGGGCGTCGACGGCGGATACGTGGGGGCATTGTACGACCTTGTCCTTTATTGATTCAATTCGTCTAACTGTACACACGCTTTCTAATTTGAGGGGTTAGCAGGATTCGTCTTTTTGTATAGTCTGTTCGAAAAGTATCTGACGAAAATGTAAACAAACGGAAAGCGTGTCTTTGTGTGTTAATTTGTAGTGGCGCCCACTTACAAATTCGGTACATAACATACATAATCAGCCTGTAATGTTCCCACTGTTGGGACACGGGCCTCCTCTCTGTGATAGGGAGTGGGCCGTAATCCACCACGCGGGCCCAGTGCGGGTTGGTGACAAATTCAGTGCTTTGATTTGATTTATTATTTGAATAGTTAAACCCGAAATTATAAATTTAAATTAACTTAAAAATGACTAACGGAACAAATAAATACAAAAGGACAATTAGGCGTCGAAGTACTCGTCCGCATCGCTGTCATCCGGAAACGTGCCCAGAAAACTGGCAACATTGCCACGTTGAATTTTGGTCTGACGTAAGTATGGGTTTTTTTTTAATACGTTGTAATATTTTGCCTTAGTTCCGAGACATCGCCAAGCGGTTGGTCGACTCTTCCTGTGACTTAATTTTTGGCCAAAGAATTAAGCCTCCCGCAGACAAGCGCGACGCGGATCTAGTAGAACAATTTCTGTGAAAACTTCGTGGAAATTGTTCTACCAGAATCGCGTCGCAGCGTCGCGTCGCGCCTAACTGCAGCGACGCTATTCTGTAAAAATCTCACCGTGAAAACTAAGGTGAAGTGAGCGTGGAGTGAGCTGTCAATAGTGTCATTTCCTAGCAAAAACAAACTCACATCACCTCAGTTTTCACTGTGAGATTTTTACAGAATCGACCGGCAGGAGTCGACAGCAGCATTGCCATTTGACGTTGCAATGCTGCCAGTCTTTCGGGCACTTCTCCCATTGACAGCGATGCGGACAATGATTTCAAAAGTAAGGATACGCCCGTCTGAACATTTTACATAGAAGTTCTACGTTCGAAGTTCGAAGTTCGAGCGCACCACTGTCAACTGAGTCGCGTTGGCCCTAAAACCGTCATTTTAGGGCCAGCGCGTTGGTGCCATTTAGTCGCGCCGTTAACCCGGTCCTTACGCTAGTAATATATATGTCAATGGATGCGGACGAATTTTTTGATGCCCAATGAGCTCCTTCCTTATCACCGACCTGTATCATACACTTGTATAATACAGCACCATCGAAATCTGAATCATTTTGAAGCAAATTGTTACCATTGCATCATAAGTCACAAATCAAGATTAAACATTCCTACCTCTCGACTAAAAATACATTCAACAAGTCCATATGTGATGTCCATAAAAATATACAATAAACTTCCTGAATTAATAAAAAAAGAAGATAAAATAAACGTATTTATAAAAAAACTAAAACAATTTTTAATAAAAAAATGCTATTACAGTCTAAACGAATATTTAAGCGATAAAATATAAAGCGATATAATATAAAGAGTCCCTAATATGGTATTATTGAATTTATTTTAGATCTAAGTTCTTCCTCTCTCCTACATTTTTGTGTTTGTTTTTCTTTTTTTTTTTTTGCTGTGCCCGACAGGGTCCATAATGAACATAATTTCTTTCTTTTTTGGAACTTACCACCTAAGTACACATTGTGGAATGCAAATAAAGTATTGAGTATTGAGTATTAAGTTGAAAAAAAAATCGGCATAACACGTAAATAACGCAATGAATGTTGTTGAACTGTCAAAATGAAACCCATTGCTACTGATAGTGTGTTACGCAATTAGGGTGTGTTCCTTATCTATACCTATTTATACTAATATTATAAAGAGGTAAAGTTTGTGAGGTTATATATAAGGGATATATAATCTTCGGAACTACTGATTCGATCCCGAAAATTCACTAATGGGAAGCTACATTATCCCTGGGTGCCATAGGCTATGTTTTATGTTAGAACGAGAAACTTCACGCAAACGAAGTCCCGGGCAGAAGCTAGTACAATATATTCTTATTATTATTTTAAGTCTGTTAGCATGTCTTATAGTCATTTAACCTACTTATGTTAACAAATTATTAAATGACTTTACGACTTCATGTAAATTATTTATCCCTATATAGGGTGACTGGTAATTAGTAACCGATACTTAAACACGTGATTTTACTCATCATTATGAACAACTTTTACTATGGGACCAAACCTGAAATCGTGAAAAAAAACAGCTGTTCTATACATTTTGACGAGTTAGACGAACATAAATGTAGGGAACAGCTGATTTTTTTTTTCGTGATTTCAGGTTTGGTCCCATAGTAAAAGTTGTTCATAATGATGAGTAAAATCACGTGTTTAAGTATCGGTCACTAATTACCAGTCACCCTATATATTTCACTGTGGGGTTTGTGGCTAAGTAATAACAGCCGTACGGGACGATCGATCAGCTATACTTGCCGAGGTTGGTCCATGGATGGGTGACCAGCTTTACATACCGAGATCTCCGTGCTTATCCCGGCTGTCATTCGTGGATTTTTACCGTCGTTATGGGTAGTCAGAAGCCCGAAAGTCAGACAACCAGTCGTACCAAGGAGTATCATGTTACTTAGTAACTAGGTTGTGTGGATATCCGACAAACAGTCGCTCCAAGTAAAATACTGTTATTAGTAGTATTCAGCTGCATTCGGTTGGACTAGAAACCGACCTCAACATAGTTGGGAAAAGGCTAGGCAGTTGATGATATTCCACTGTAAATAAAATATGGAAATTAAATGCTCAATTTTATGATCTCCACACCCCTAAGTTGGACAACACACCTTTTTGATATAATTATGACTATACAGAACATACAAGCCATAAGCAAAACAAATCACCCCACGTGCCGCCGGTAAGCAACGTGTCCTAATTCGTATGCCAAGCCTGCTAAAAATTATATTTATATTTATTATATAAATTATTTAATAAATATTATATTTATATTTATTATCACACTAATATTATAAAGGCGAAAGTTTGTGGGTGTGTGTGTGTGTTTATACATATGTTTGTTACTTCTTCACGCTCAAACGGCTGGACCAATTTTGATCAAATTTTGTATGGAGGAGGACTTTTTATCCCGATATTCCCACGGGATCGACATTTACGCGGGTGAAACCGCGGGGCGCAGCTAGTTTATTATATATTTATATTTATTATAATATAAGAATTAACCATTGCGGTGTCCCTCAGGGAAGCATTCTGGGGCCGTTATTGTTCCTTCTCTATAAAAACGACTTACCAAAATCAATAAAACATCAGTGTGTTCTGTTTGCTGATGACACCACAGTTATTATTAAATGTAAAGATCAACAAAACTATGACAGTGAAATTAATCAAACATTGAAAGATATTATAAAATGGTTAGATATTAATAAACTAAAGTTAAATATTGCTAAAACGAACGTAATCCACTTTAAATCGTGGAAAAGTAAACGCGTTTATCTTCATGTTGCGTATAATAATATTAGTGTAATGTAATTAATGCAGTTATATTGAAAATTTATGTAAGAACTGCATTTAATTGTTAATTGTGATTTGTTTTTGCATACCGTTAAAACGGTGAGACATGTATACGTATAGCACTATGCAATGCTATGAACACCTTTGTAAACACCATGTTTCTGGCAAATAAATATTCTGTTCTATATCAAAGCCAGGATCCACGGCTTATCGTACTTTCCTGAGGTTAATAATATATAAAATGCCAGCATTCAAAATACTGCCTAAATCTACAGTCTAGACTTCTCACCTTCTGTTTTGAGAATCCAATCTATCAAAATCAATCATATTTCTTTTCATATCAATAAGATTTATAATTAAATTCAAAATCAAGTTAGTCCGGTCCGGTTCGACTACCTTGAATACTGCTCATCCTTTTTGCAAGTGAAGCGTGAATAATTCCATAATATTACCCGATTAGTCTATTATATTTTTGACAATCAATTTATTATATATCCGGTAATTCTAACACCGTATATATATAGATATTAATTTATAAAACTGTGTCATGGTCGTATTCATGAATTAATTTCGCTATGTTTTCAATATACTGCTAAGCAAGCATCTAGTTTTTAAACTATGATATAACTAGCTGTGCCCCGCGGTTTCACCCGCGTAAATGACAGTCGTTACGGGCAACGACTGTCAAAGTAACGAATGACAGCCGGGACCAACGGCTAACGTGCTTTCCGAGGCACGGAGGGGTCTCGGTATGTAAAGATGGTCACCCATCCACGGACCAACCGCGGCAAGCGTAGCTTAACCTAATCGTTCGAACTGTGCGGCTGTTATTAATTAGACACGGCCCCGAAAGAAGAAGTAAGTAAGTATGTAAGAAAAAAACAATTACGCCGACCCCAAAAAAAACAGTGGCACCCCGGGATTGCCGGCAGAAGTGAAAACAAAACAAACAGAATACTTTGCCATCACTCATCGGATATACATTAAAACCAAGTAGGTACCTACATCCCGAGGACAGCCGAACACATCCGAATGTAGCGCGGTGTCGGTTACGGTAACAGTGTCGCGAGTTCAATGGTTTTTTCCCATCTCAAAATATGCCCAGCACGCCTAAAGAAGTTCTCACTTCAAAAAAACAACATACAGTCGAATTGAGAACCTCCTCCTTTTTGAAGTCGGTTAAAAATGTAGGAGTATGATATACCTCTATCTACCCTTTCGAGAAATAAGGACAAGGTGTATCGTGTAACGAAAACGTTTACCAAAGTATAATAAACGTATAAATAGTTGTTCACTATATTTAGGTATGATACTCGGTTATCAACAGATAAGCTATGCCGATAGGAATCCTATGTTTGTGCATAGTGATAAAAAAACAGACTTAAGAAATCTGGCCCCAATTTTCAGTTATCAATCAAAATGATAGCCGTAAAGTAAGTCGGTAGACGTGCCTGTAAAAATGAGGAAACAGCAGAAATAATCTACATGAAATGCACTGAGCATGAGGTCCTAGGATCAATTCTCAGGTCGACCAAAATGTTATTGGGATTTTATTATTTACAAGCTGCGTCCCGCGGTTTCACCCGCGTAAGTGACAACGTGTTGCCAGTGATGACTTATGGCACTGAAACGTGGTCGCTCACAATGGGCCTTATAAGAAGGCTAAAAGTCACCCAAAGGGCAATGGAGAGGGCTATGCTTGATCGAATCAGGAATGAGGAGATCCGCAGGAGAACCAAGGTAACCGACATAGCCCGTAGAATTGCTAAACTGAAGTTGCAGTGGGCAGGGCACATTGCTCGCAGAACAGATGGCCGATGGGGCCGAAAGGTTCTGGAGTGGCGACCGCGTACCGGAAAACGTAGCCTTGGAAGGCCTCCCACAAGGTGGACCGACGACCTTGTGAAGGCCGCTGGAACCCGTTGGATGCGAGAAGCACAGAACCGGTCGAAGTGGAGGTACTTGGGGTAGGCCTATGTCCAGCAGTAGACGTCTTTCGGCTGAAATGATGATGATGATGAAGTGACGATCCCGTGGGAATATCTGGATAAAAACAACCATAGGTCCTTTTCCGGGACCCAAACTACCTCTATTCAAACATCTAAATCGGTTCAGCGGCTTAAGAGCGTTTACGCTGCGCCGCGCCGCAGCCGCCGCCGTACGGCATTTCATACAAACTTTCAAGCCTTTATTTTTCGAAATTAATGAACCGATTTTAATGAAACTTCATACGCATAAGCAGGATACAAAAGGTCTCAAAAGTTATTGGAGAACATTTTCGAAATGTCTTATTTAAAAAAAGATAACTGGAAATCTCTGTTTCTATGGAAAATTTTAAATCGGTCTAATTTGGTATTTTTCGAAAATGTTCTCTACTAACTTTTTAGACCTTTGTAACCTGGCCAATAAACCTGTAAATAATTGAAGAATCCAATAAACATTGGTATAATTTATTACCTAGTAAATGAATTCTTATAAGTCCGCTTGATTTCGTCAGGAAAAAAGATTATTATTATTTAATTTATTTTTAAAACCTTGTACCTAACATTTAGGAGATAGGTTTTATAAAAATGACTAAAAATTCTATTTGCCCGCGTGAAAGGAGGATAACGCGTTCAAAACAAAGAGACAACTCTTCAGGGCCTCAAGTCTGCTATTACAATAGTGTCAGAATGGTCTGTCATTGATTTCATAATTGTTTATTTTGACAAATTTGGTAATCTACTAATATAATGGCGTCATTATACCCACCTGACGCAGGTCCTCACCGGACACGGAAGTTTCGGGAGGTTCCTGCACATTATCAGGCGGGAGGAAACGCCCGGGTGTCACCATTGCCAGGATCGCCCAGAGGACACGGTGGAGCACACGGTGGAGGTCTGCCCCGCTTGGGCGGAGCACCGCCGTGTCCTCGTAGAGGCGATCGGCACCGGCGGCGACCTCTCGCGCCCGGCCCTGGTGCAAGCCATGGTCCGGGGCGAGAGGGAGTGGGAGGCAGTCACCTCCTTCTGCGAAGCAGTCATGCTAGCGAAGGAGGTGGCGGGACGGCTCAGGGAGAGAGCCTCCCGTCCCAGCCGCCGCGGGAGACGCTCCGGGCGTCGGGAGCCGCGCGACGACTCCCGGCCACCGTAGGCGCGGGCCTGCGGGCGGAGAGTAATGGGTAGCTCACCGTCCGATCAGGACCAGGCCCGTGCCGGACGGCGCGTACGTGTTCCACGCGCGCCTCAAAGAGATGTCAGCATCGAGGAGGGGCCCCATAGGGCCGAAGCCTGCCGGGTCAGCGGGATTGTCCGAAAGGGTTACCGCGGGCCCGGAACATAAAGGGCTAAGGAAGGAACACGGGTGGGTTTTAGTCAGTAAGAGACTGACACTCCCTTCCGCTCCACCCAGAGCGGGAGGGGTCATTTGATGATTTCCCATCCGCAAAAAAAAAAAAAAAAAAAATTATGACTTTTCAATGGTCAACCACTGACACTCCATTGAAAGAAAATGGCATTGAATGGTAATCTCGTACATAATGACAAATGAATGACTGACTTAGGCGGTAATCTACAAACATTTTGACAGTTTCTTTGATCAGTGACCTACCATTAACACTTGGTAACTTTCAATTGCGATATTTTCGTGAAATGACGAATGCAACGTTGAAATACGACATTTTACATAAACCTATGGGTTTGAAAATACTATGTTCGTAATAAGATAAAATTTCATTAAAAAATAAAGCAGAAAATTGCCTTTGAATAAAGCCAAGTGTATACATACTTATGTTCGTGACTGTACCTATCTACTGAACTATGCTGTTTCTAAGTTTTCTAGAAGCATGTAATTGGTGGATCACACAGGGTGTCGTCAGTGAACAGTAGATCTTGGATCTAACCAAGTTGGCCACCCCTGCTGTAGATGTTTGCAGTTAGAACAACACGATCACAACGACAAGTACTATTCCTATACCAGTCTTATGCTAATTTAGGCGAATTTACGTTAATATTTCAAAGTTGACTCCAACCTCAACCTCATTTCCGAAACTGGCCAAACCAATAAAATAAAAATATAAAAAGTGACTGGAGACGTCAAAATGAAGGCATAGATTACGCCTATCTGAAAACCGATAAAATAAAAAGTGAATAATTAATAAACTTGTACATGAACGTATATTATTTACATCGGGGCGTGCTTGTGACAATTAAAAATGTATCTGAAAGCAAAATACAAGTGCTTTGGCTGTTGCATACTTTGATTCTACATTTGTATTGACGTTTTGTTGCTTCAAGAGAAAAGTGTTAATTTTTTTTGTACGGCTATTTTGGTAAGAACGGATTTTGTTATATTTGGATTTAGATTTCCAGTTTTTTCTTTATTTGGACCTTGAAACCCGCACCTAATGAGGGGTTAGGAGTTCAGGTTGAATTAATCAATCAAAGTGATGAATCCATTGCAGTCCAATGCTGGACAAAGGTCTAACTACCAACTTGTGGTAGATAAACTCAGTCCTCAGCTGTTTAGAAATGTTATTTTTGAAACATTATTTTCTTTTGTTGACATTACATAAAACTTAGAAAATAATGTATGAATATTTGGCAAGCACCTGGACAATGATCTAGGATTTATAATAATAATTTTCCTTTGTTTTTCAACCACACTTTGCTAGTCAAACACTCTCAATCAGTTCTTTAAATAGTAAAATGAAGAAAACATGATAAAATAAAATTATCGCTCCATGTAAAATACTGGTATTAGGCTGCATCCGGTTAGACTAGAAGCCGACCCCAACATAGTTGGGAAAAGGCTAGGCAGATGATGATGAAGTGCGCTCAAATGTAGCTCCTAAGAGACGAAGGAGATCAGTTTTGAAATAATATTTTTGAATGAAAAAAGCCCATTCATATGAAATGGGTGCAGCGTAAATAATTTAGTAGTTTGAATTGACGATAACTCTCTATTGAATTTTTTGCAGAACGTTGTCTATTTTAAGAAGATTATCTTGAGCTACGGTGATTTTTAAGTTATTTCTACAGGTATGTACGATAACATGTCAACTTGGAAATTTCTGGTACATAGTTTTGTAATCTGCTAAAACTACTAGCGATTCGCCCCTGCTTCGCTCGGGTGCAATGGCGACATGTCGAAATAACGACATTTCTACCCTCAATCTATGTTTTTAATAATCTATACTAATAATAAAGCAGAAGAGTTTGTTTGTTTAAACGCGCTAATCTCTGAAACTAAGAGACGGATTTGAAAAAATATTTTTGGAATCGGTAGTCTAATTCTTGAGAAACACTAGGGCCATTAGGAGCCGAACAAATAGAAAAAAAATCGGAAAGAACTCTAATCGACAATGAAGTAAAAACGCGGGCAGGCGATGCGATGCGACGGGGTGGATCGGAGGAACAAGAAATTTCTCGCGGTCGCAGTCGCGGGCATAAGTTAGTGTGTTATACTTACTTTCGGAAGAAATGCTCTAAATAATGGTGCTTAGCCGCATTAAAATCCATTGAGAAGTTTAGAACATCGTTTTTTGCGTTTAGGTAACAACATTCATTGCGTTATATAGGTACGTTGTTGAACGGATCAATTTTTAACCGACTTCAAAAAAGGAGGAGGTTCTCAATTCGACGGTATGTTTTTTTTTTTTTGTGTGTTTGTTACGCGATTACTCCGCTAATTGTAGACCGATTTTCAAAATTCTTTTTTTGTTCGAAAGGGTATACTCTCGAGGTGGTCCCATTATCATCAAGTTGGAATCTGATGAGAGGATCCCATGGAAATCGAGGGAAACTCTCAAATTTTATAGGCAAAGCTATAGCGATTTGGGTATTTTTTAAAGTAACTTGAGCATTTGCTCTCGGAAATCATCATTTGTTAAAGTGGAGCTGATGATGAAGACCACAGATGGCCATCGGAACTACTCAATGACAAATATTTCACGGGTTGCGATTCGATTACTTTAATATGGTTGCTAAATGATTTATCCTCGTCACAATGCGTATGGTGAGTGGTTGTTGAGGAGTTCTCCTGGTTCTTACTAGGAGAACTCCTCAACAATTAACGTCCCTGCATCGGGAAAAGCAATATTTTGTAAAAGGTGATGAGCAGTTGACATTAGGCTATTGTAACTTAGATAAATTACAAACTGACCCACTAAAAAATGAAAAATAAAAACTTTTTTACAAAAAAAACAACAGACTTCCAAAAAACACTATAAAGTGAAAAATAACTTTAATTTCGGAAGTCGGTGGCAAAAAACTAAAATACAAATCCAATAAATTTTGCATAAAGTGGGAAAGCAAGTCGATGTCACAAAATCATTTTGGTCCAATTCTTGAAAACTACTGAACCGATTTTTTATGCGACACCAAATGCGATATCAGCGACTAGCATTTGGACTGTAAACTATTTTTGACTAATTAAGAATTTTATAATGGCAATTAAAACCTTCTTGTTTAACCAGCTTGTTCTATTCGGCAATTTATATTATAGACATTTTCACGGCTTTTATCAATATGCAATTTTGCCGGAAGATCTTTGTGGTTGCAATTATGTAATTGCATACATAATCAGCCTATAGTGGTCCCATTGCTGGGACACAGGCCTCCTCTCTTCGAGAGGGAGTGGGCTATAATCCACCACGCGGGCCCAGTGCGGGTTGGTAGATGTCACATGTCTTCGCCGATTTGGTTCTAGGACATGCCGGTTTCCTCACTATGTTTTCTTTCACCACCGTTTTGAAAGCAGTGGTGATGAAATTATTTACTCAAATTAAAGATCATAGCATATTCGTTGTATGAAACTCCCTACTTCAACGCACACTAATCGGAATCGTAACGTAATCGTCTCGCCTCGGGACAAGCTCACGAACCGCGGTGCGGTGCATTACGGCTCCTCGTCCCCGAGCTTACGTCTCTTCTTCCACCCTTGCCCCTCTCACCCCTCCGGCCTGCCTGCTGCACCATCAACCAGCGGTCGGCGAGCCGTAAGCGCGGCGTCGCCCAGCCGTAGCCGAGTCGACGTATCGGAGCTTCTGATCCGCTTTGGTTACGTGCTTACGTTAGGTTGACGCCTGTTTGACGGCGAGGCGAAAGGCGATACGGTGCCGATCCCTTTCCGATTTGATACGTGTGCTATAGCCTTAAGGGGCTGTCACCCGAAATTGAGTTCCGATGTTTCGGTATTTTTAGCCACGCCCACTATTTCTCCGATATCCTAGCGCCATTCTTAAAGGGCGGTGATACAGTGAACTACCGAGTCAGGCACGGTGACGCGGTTAATAATAATTACCAATGAACCAATAGATGGCGCTCTTGTATATTATTATTCATCTCATGGAAGTAGTAAAGTAAGTAATTTTTATAATGTAATATTGACGAAACAGGTACACGAACAGAAATAATGAAACTCTAAACAAATAGTTCCTTATAGGCTATTTTGTACAACGCATAGCGTAAATTCATCGCTTTTAACAAGGCTTGGTTGGTCTAATAGTTTTTGCATAGATTCTGAATAGCGAGTTATCGAGTTCGAAACCAAGTTGAGTCATAACAGGGAATTTGTATTGGTTTTTTTAGTTATAGGATATTATCATTGTTTTTTTAATTTATTTTGTATATATTTAGAATATTTTCATTGTTTTTTTTTAATTTATTTTGTATATTTTTAGAATACATATTTATTAATGTTCTTTACAATAAAAAAACACGTTTGGCGAACAGTTCAGAAACTCATTGTTTTTTTAATTTATTTTGTATATATTTAGAATATTTTCATTGTTTTTTTTTAATTTATTTTGTATATTTTTAGAATACATATTTATTAATGTTCTTTACAATAAAAAGACACATTTGGCGAACAGTTCAGAAACTCATTGTTTTTTTAATTTATTTTGTATATATTTAGAATATTTTCATTGTTTTTTTTTAATTTATTTTGTATATTTTTAGAATACATATTTATTAATGTTCTTTACAATAAAAAGACACGTTTGGCGAACAGTTCAGAAACGGATCTGGGACACCTGCGCAAAAGACATTCCCGCGAATGGACTTTTGCGCGAATAGACTTTTGCGCAAATGGACTTTTGCGCGAATGGTCGTTTGCGCGAAATACTCTTGCGCGAAAGACACTTGCGCGAAGGACACTTGCGCGAATCCACTTGCGCGAAAGACACTTGCACGAATCCGCTTGCGCGAAAGACACTTGCACGAATCCGCTTGCGCAACGAGACAGTTATGCGACAAAGTTGAGGAAATGAGATTTTTCCATAACATCACGCGTGTATTCTTTCAAAGGGTTGGGCAGGAGTGTATAGTACACCCACAATTCACCAATGCTTCATCATAGATATCGTTTATGGTTTTCGAAAGTTTTAAAGCCGATAGAAAGGTCGAAATGAAAATCCAAGATGGCGGCTGAAAAGATTTTCAAATTTGTCATCATGGGTGTCGTTTTCATGGTTTTCTAGGGTGCTGAAGCCGATAGTGAGGTCAAAATGAAAATCCAATATGGCGGACGTGAAAAGTTTCAAATTTTTCATCATGGGTGTCGTTTTCACGGTTTTCGAGGGTGCTGAAGCCGATAATGAGGTCAAAATGAAAATCCAACATGGCGGACGCGAAAATGTTCATATTTTTCGTGATGGGTATCTTTTTCATGGTTTTTGAGGGTGCTGAAGCCGATATTAGTGAGGTCGAAATGAAAATCCAAGATGGCTGCTGAAAAGATTTCCAAATTTGTCATCATGGTTGTTGTTTTCATGGTTTTCGAGGGTGCTGAGGCCGATATTGAGGTCAAAATGAAAATCCAATATGGCGGACGCAAAAATGTGCAAATTTTTTATCATGGGTGTCATTCATCAAAAGACAATTGCGCGTAAGACATATTAGCGTAAGACACTTGCGCAAAAGATACTTGTGTAAAAAGCACTAAAGTGCGAAAGACTAGAGTGAAAGTAGCGCGAACAAAACGGCTATGTCTGCATTGTGCTATGTCTTTTGTTGTGGCAAAGCTGCTGGCTAAATAAAATAAAAACAGCAATAGCATAACCTGGGAGTACCTCCAAGCGGTGAAGGTGGTAACAGTATGAGGCCCGCTTGCACCACAAATCACTAAATACATTTGACGCTAAACGAATTTAAAACATCCTGCAATTTTATTCAGTTTCTTGAAGTTGACAGAGACTGAATAATGTTATTTATGGTGCAAGCGAAGCGGACCTATGTCTGGCTAAAACTCCCATCAAATTCACGCCTGCGGGCTTATGGTGTTGCTGTCTTTATTGATATATTTGTGTTTGGCAAGGTAGCCTACCCGGTAACGCAGGGGAACAGCCACATATCAATATGAGTTCCAACGAAGATACTTTTTGTTCTAATCTACCCTCTCCTATTTTAATTAACTTCCATCAACGTGCCCCCTTATTACTACCATCATCCTTCTCGTCAACTACTCCTGTCATCTGCATCACCATCAGCTTCTCGTCAATTTCTACTGTCATCTCCACCACTATCAGTTTCTCATCAACCGTTCGGCGCGGAGATTGGATAACCTACTTAGTGTCGCTTGGTGTCCAACTTTTAACCTTTTTAGGGTTCCGTACCCAAAGGGTAAAAACGGAACCCTATTACTAAGACTTCGCTGTCCGTCCGTCCGTCCGTCCGTCTGTCTGTCACCAGGCTGTATCTCAAGAACCGCGGTAGCTAGACAGTTGAAATTTTCACAGATGATGTATTCCTGTTGCCGCTATAACAACAAATACTAAAAACAAAATAAAATAAATATTTAAGGGGGGCTCCCATACAAAAAAAACGCAAAAAAAACGTGTTTTTTTCGGCGTTTTTGCCGTCTGTCTGTCGCCAGGCTGTATCTCAAGAACCGCGGTAGCTAGACAGTTGAAATGTTCACAGATGATGTATTTCTGTTGCCGCTATAACAACAAATACTAAAAACAAAATAAAATTAATATTTAAGGGGGCCTCCCATGCAAAAAAACGTGTTTTTTTCGGCGTTTTTGCCGTCTGTCTGTCGCCAGGCTGTATCTCCAGAACCGCGGTAGCTAGACAGTTGAAATTTTCACAGATGATGTATTTCTGTTGCCGCTATAACAAAAAATACTAAAAACAAAATAAAATAAATATTTAAGGGGGGCTCCCATACAACAAACGTGTTTTTTTCGGCGTTTCTGCCTTGTGGTACGGAACCCGAACTGAACTGAACAAACTATATTCAGGTTTCGCATACTTATACTAAAAACAAAGTTGTATAAATATAGTTTTGATAAAATAATTATGAAAACTTACTTATTGGAGATGCATTGACGATATAGGCGGCATGATAAAGGTGACAAGTGTCGGGGTCGATGCCACTTGTCTGGTGATTCAGTAACATTAAAATGCCAGCATAATCATGTTCCCAGTCGGGCAACGATTGAAAAAAGGGATATTATAATGCAACATGAAAAATCAGGCAATCCGAACGCAATCTGCACCTCAGCAGCTAATTGCAGATACAAATAATGCAGATCATACCATTAGCACTGCATCAATTGAGTCAGCCGGAAAATTGCCTACAGTAACGTACTTGAAAAAGTGCATACAGGAATCGCAATGCAAATATTTCAGCCCCAGCGAACCCCTTTTCGCTTCTAACCCTCGAAATTCCTCATACTAACAGCAAAACCAGTCGTTTTTTTTCTTTTTTAAAGTAGCACAGTTGGTGATACTTTATTTACATTACAATCTAGCCTATTAGCTAATAAGTAATATAAATACCTATAACTTAAACTGATAAGTAACTATAAAATCCCACTAAAAACATTTTCATGTAAAATGTTGCCAATCGACCCCGCGACACGCAGCGCAGCAGTCAATCGCTTAACCACTGCGCCAACCGTGCCGACAATGGAAGTTTTTAGACGGATTACGTCAGCAGCAAAGCCTAACGGAGCTAAAAATTTATAAAATTTTGTCAAGTGGCTCAAAACACAAATAGCCGTCCAAGATATGGGCAAGCTTCAATAAGATTAAAAGACTTGGTTGAGTCTATCAGGGAAAGACACCTATGATGAAAAATTTGAAATTTTTCACGTCCACCATCTTGGATTTTTATTTTGACCCCACTATCGACTTCAGCGCCCTCGAAAACCACGAAAACGACACCGATCACGCAAACTTTGAACATCTTCGCGTCCGCCATCTTGAATTTTCATTTTGACATCACTATCGGCTTCAGCACCCTCGAAAACCATGAAAACGACACCCATGATGAAAAATTTGAAACTTTTCACGTCCGCCATCTTTGATTTTCATTTTGACCTCACTATCGGCTTTAGCACCCTCGAAAACCATGAAAACGACACCCATGATGAAAAATTTGAAACTTTTCACGTCCGCCATCTTGGATTTTCAATTTGGCCTCACTATCGGCTTCAGCACCCTCGACAACCATGAAAACGACACCCATGATGACAAATTTGAAAAATCTTTTCAGCCGCCATCTTGGATTTTAATTTCGACTTTTCTATCGGCTTTGCAACTTTCGAAAATCATAAACGATATCCATGATGAAGCATAGGTGAATTGTGGGTGTACTATACACTCCTGCCCAACCCTTTGAAAGAATACATGCGTGATGTTATGGAGAAATCTCATTTTCCTCAACTTTGTCGCGCAACTGTCTCGTCGCGCAAGCGGATTCGCGCGTCTGCTTCGCTTCTGAACTGTTCGCCAAACGTCTCTTTTTACTGTAAAGAACTTTAATAATTAATCTAAAAATATACAAAATAAATAAAAAAAAAAACAATAAAAATATCCTAAGACTAAAAAAAAACAATGATATTAGCATAAAACTTAAAAACCAATACGAATTCCCTGATAAGACTCAACTTGGTTTCGAACCCGATAACTCGCTATTCAGAATCTGTGCAAAAACCACTCGACCAAGCGAGCCTTGATAAAAGCGATGAATTTACGCAATGCGTTGTACAAAATAGCCTAGTAACTATTTGTTTAGAGTTTCATTTTTTCTGTTCGTGTAAGTACCTGATCGGCTTTACAACTTTCGAAAATCATAAACGATATCCATGATGAAGCATTGGTGAATTGTGGGTGTACTATACACTCCTGCCCAACCCTTTGAAAGAATACATGCGTGATGTTATGGAGAAATCTCATTTTCCTCAACTTTGTCGCGCAACTGTCTCGTCGCGCAAGCGGATTCGCGCGTCTGCTTCGCTTCTGAACTGTTCGCCAAACGTCTCTTTTTACTGTAAATAACTTTAATAATTATTCTAAAAATATACAAAATAAATAAAAAAAAAAACAATAAAAATATCCTAAGACTAAAAAAAAACAATGATAATATCATAAAACTAAAAAACCAATACGAATTTCCTGATAAGACTCAACTTGGTTTCGAACCCGATAACTCGCTATTCAGAATCTATGCAAAAACCACTCGACCAAGCGAGCCTTGCTTCAAGCGATGAATTTACGCAATGCGTTGTACAAAATAGCCTAGTAACTATTTGTTTAGAGTTTCATTTTTTCTGTTCGTGTACCTGTTTTGTCAATATAAAAATTACTACTTCCATGGGACGTATTGGTTTGTTAGTATAGAAGTGATTTTTTGCTGGCCTCCGACATTTTTGTTTGATGATAATATGAAATGAACGGGTTGCGAGGCAAAGCGACATACGTCCGTCTAGCAGCGCGCCTAAGCGATCACTGTCGGATTGCGTACATAAGAAAGAGAAGCGCGATTTCGCGACGCTCGTACATTTTTACAAACCACAAAATAATTAATTACTTAAAAATAAGTTGAGTTGTCAAAAATATTAGACAACCAAGTTTTGTATTTTGATATGATACGTTATTGTTATAAATTTTACCAACGTACGTTGGTAAATAATTCAGATTTTTTTGTTGGAAGATCAGTTTAGGAGGTTAGTTTACCATTTTTTTGTATCGAGAAAACTTTTCGAAAACGTGTTTTGAAAACAACGAAGTTTTAGGAAATATGTTCAAGATTAACATATATTTTTTCCGCTGTCTCAAACTGTATAGATTTGGCTAAAAAATTGTTGGAGACAAGCCTATTTGGGTCTATTCAGCGCCTTAAGCGCCTGCCTGGGTTCAAACCCACAACCTACGTGACACGTAAGTTGGGCCACTGCTCCACCACTTCTCTCCATCTATTCGCTATTTTTTATGAATATTTATGTGACCTACAAAGCTTTTTAACTAGCTTAGCCTTAAACTTGTTAACACCTTGGCATTTTACGATGACATACAGAATTTTAAGAACATTTTTTTTACATTGACATTGTGTATCCTTATTAGTATTTTCTATGTTTTATTGTTTATTGGTTAGGGGCTAAATTAAATTACCAACACTCTGAAAGCTTATTTGTAGGCTGGCACTCCATTGTGATAGAGTGGAGCAGAGCCGATAAAATTTAACATTATCTGGAAAATGGGATCTGTAGATCCCAATTTGTAGTCACTTACAAATCTAGTGCTTTTATGAAATAAATTAGAATTTTTGTTCTAGGCATTGACATATATATTACTAGCGTAAGGACCGGGCTAACGGCGCGACTAAATGGCACCAACGCGCTGGCCCTAAAATGACGGTTTTAGGGCCAACGCGACTCAGTTGACAGTGGTGCGCGCGAACTTCGAACGAAGAACGAAGAACTTCTATGTAAAATGTTCAGACGGGCGTATCCTTACTTTTGAAATCATTGGTTCTAGGACTTCAAATAATCAATTATTAGGTATTTGAAGTCATAAACCCAAAATTCAAATTTCGAATTATTTTAAGGTGTTTTTAAATCGACAATTTAAGGTTAATTTAGTAACCTCAATTTTCGTCGATGATTTTACATTTAGAGTTTAATAATGTTATTCAAACAGTAATTGTTGGAAAAGAAAGAAAAATTGTTTTATTGTCACAGAAACACGTGCATATAAATAAAAAACGTGGGACCCCGGCAGGAACGAAGCTCAAAATGAAAATCATGGGGATGGGGCCGAAAAATCCAAGATGGCAGATGAAAAAAAAAAAATTTTTCGTTAGTTTAAAATTTTCGCAGTCGCCATCTTGGATTTCCTTTTTGACCTCACAATCGGTCCTCAATAGCTGCTGGCTGACCGAAATAGTTATGCATCACACTGACGTCACGCAAAATCTGTCTGGTCGGAGGATCCTCCCTTTTCTAAGGAGGATGAGAAACTTTACACCCTGTTCCTTATACCTCTATATACTTCGGTTTTCTTGTTCTCGCAAAAAAACATCATGGCGGCGTCTGTCAAGGTAAAATGTCAAAAACCTGTCAAAACAGAACCATTTTATGTTGCAATTCTTTCATACTTATTTCACCTCTGATTTTGCATCATTGTCAAAATCACAGTGGTCTTTATTCTCGTTATAATTAGGTCTCTGTTGGGTTGCTGCTGTCACAGGTAAAATAACTGTAAACGGACTGTATTTCATGTTCCTTTTTTGCAACTTTGTCTAATCTATTCTATTTTTCTCTACGGCAATGGTGCCGATGTCGACAATTCTGCCAATTTATGCTATTAACTAGCTTCTGCCCGCGACTTCGTCCGCGTGAAATTTCACCCTTCACTCATTCACCCTCTTAGGGGTGGAATTTCGAAAAACCCTTTCTTAGTGGACACCTACTCTTCACAAATAAAACACCCTCCAAATTTCATGGCTCTAGGACCCGCGGTTTAGGCTTTGCGTTGATAGATCACTATGTCAGTCAGTCACCTTTGAGTTTTATATATTTAGATATAATGCATTATAATTGCGCACTTGGAGATTTCTTTTGAACCTGACTTGGTGTCCACACGTCAGTTTCGGGTGACCACTGAAAATCGGCGCTATGCTGTGGGTACCATAGCACAGCTTTATGCTGAGCAGAAGCCTTCTTATCACAGTCACGAGGCGCAGCTGTCGACTGTACCTATTATTTTTTTTTTTGTATTCTTATTTTTCTTTATTATTAAAATTATCTTTTTATATGCACGAGGTTCAGGTATTTCTGTGACAAATAAACCTATTTTTCTTTCTTTATAATTAATCTGTAACTTTAATTGATGGTTTTTAAACTGCACAAAAACATTGTCCTCAATCCTTTGATCCTCATGTATATTTTGCTAATAAATCCTTATTCAAAGCTAATGAACTTATAAGTTTTGACAAACATGTCGGCCTTATAATAGCAAGGATATTTAAACAATAAAAAATCATGATTCTAGGTGACCGTTGCAATAGATGTGAAGGTTGAGATTAGAAGGAGTTGCTTCCTATTTATTTAATATAGATCAATTTCTTTAGGATCTCCAACAAAAGACGTACAGTCAACAGCAAAAGTAAATGATCAAAATCAGAAATTTAATACTAATGAACGGAGTTCGCGTCAGAACTGTGTGGCGTCGAAGTACTACTACTTACAATACTGACTACGTAGAATACTTTTGAATCATTTCGACGCCACACAGTTCTGACGCGAACTCCGTTCATTAGTATTGAATTTCTGAAGTTGATCATCTACTTTTGCTGTCGACTGTACAGTCAACAAAAGAGATACGTTTGCAGGATCGTTGGATATAGTTAAAGAGAGAGATATAGAGAAGAAACAGCTCATTTATCAAATTAAATGTCAGTGGACAACATCCATCGGTTTCTTACTAAACTTCAACTATATCCGACGATCCTGCATACTTATCTCTTTTGTTGACTGTACACACAATACATGACACATCCATACTAATATTATAAAAATGCGAAAGTGTGTCTGTCTGTTACCTCTTCACGCTTAAACCGCTGACCCGATTTAGATGAAATTTGGTATAGAGATAGTTTGAGTCCCAGGAAAGGACATAGGATAGTTTTTATCCCGATATTCCTACGGGATCGACACTTATGCGGGTGAAACTGCGGGGCGCTGCTATTATAAAATAAAGGGCAAAATTAGGTATTAAGCATGCCCAATAAAATAATAAGATAAGGTAATTAATTAGGGTGATACATAGTTTTAAAGAATCACTTTTACTATGGGACCAAACCTGAAATCGCGAAAAAAAAATCAACTGTTCCCTACATTTATGTAGGGAACAGCTGACTTTTTTTTTTCGCTTAATTGTTCAAGTTTTCATTTCTGTCGGCACTCCCGGAGTGCCAGTTTTTTTTTTTATTAAAACCTCAACAACCAACTAACCTATTTCTCTGTCTTTCCAGGTGTAAACAAACAACCATGTTGAAACAACCCGCAACCTGTTAACACACTGGACCAGACCAACCGGAGAACCTGTGAAAATCCGCACATGTTAACTGGAATTAGACAAGTTTTGATGTATTTCGCAAGTGTTCAAGCGTGAGATTTGTGAAGGGAAAGTAATTCAAAATGGCGTCCTGTTTGTCTGGTGGGCATTATGTGCCCGGGAGTCAGGAGTACGTGCCAGTTGCTGAGTTTTATGCTGATAAGTCTGTTTTTGTCACTGGTGGTACCGGTTTCATGGGGAAGGTAAGAGGAACAACTTTTTATACTTACTAAAACTACGGTTTCCTAGCGGTGTCGTAGTGACGGTTGTCATGCAAAACATGGCCGCGTGGTTTGACTTGACGGTATCAGAAAACACTTTCTAGGAAAACACACCGACTTAGGTAATTTCATGACGTATTCCACATTGGGCACCCGCTTAAATGGCACCTGATTGAATCTGCCGCTGTGTCAGGTGCCATTTAAGCGGGTGCCTAATATGGAATACGTCAATTTCATAAATAACGTGTCAGTGACGTCATTCGCCGGTAAATTACGGACGCTATGTGGCAGCCACAACTGTCTTGGGATACCCTAGCTTTATGTACAGTCAACAAAAGAGATAGGTAGGCAGGATCGTCGGATATAGTTGAAGTTTAGTAAGAAACCGATGGATGTTGTCGACTGAAATTTAATTTGATAAATCAGCTGTTCGTTTTCTATTAATTAAATTAAATTTTATTCGAAAACATCTATCGGTTTCTTACTAAACTTCAACTATATCCGACGATCCTGCATTGTTATCTGTTTTGTTGACTGTACCTACGGTTTCCGAAAACTTTTGTCAAATCTTATGACATAGATTGTTTGACAGATTTTGCAGGTCTACAAATCACAGGTCAATTTGACCAGCAGGGTAATTGCGTAACTAACACACTAATTACAGTAGTAATAGCTTTCATTTGGACAGTTCAATAACATTCATTGTGTTATTAACATTGTTGAACAGACTAATTTTTCGAACATATGAAGCAATTTATTCAGGGCTCGGAAACCGGTTGAAATTCTTAACCGGTTACGGTCATTGACCCCAAACCGAAATCGATTTAGGTTAAGGTTTGCCCTTCACCGGTTTTTACGGGTTTATGCGGGAAACCGGTTTTTCTTTTCGGTAGTGGAAATTAGCCGGTTAAAACCAAGTTTGAACCCCCCCCCGGCCCCCGCCACCCTTGCGAGCACGGTCTGGACGTTGCGATATCATTTAGTTACAAAATTTTATTACGGAATTACGGAATTAACCGGTTAATTTGGGTGTCAAAACCGTTTGTGCTTAAGTAACCGGTAACCTTTATCATTTGGGTTTCATAAGAACAGTTCACTTGTTTAACCGGTTAATGAAGGAACGATATATTTACCGGTACTTAATCGAAATTAACCGCTCTTTTTAAACCGGTTCAGAGCCCTGAATGTATTAGCAGTATCCTTCATAATGATTCAGAATGTGATTAATAGTGTGTTACACAATTTAGGGTGCAGTTTTTCAAAAAACATTCCAGCTCACCAGTGTTCACCTTATCGTTTAGGTTATTTCTCAAATCAGTCCTAAATATTTCTATTTTCTGCCATGCGTTAACAAATAGAATAGAATAGAATAGAATTTTTCTTTATTAGAGTAACTCAGACTCAAAAACAAACAATATTGCTAGTAAAACTTATGACTAGGTATGTTAGTAAGCACAGACACTAAACAAAAAATTTACGAAATAACGGTGGTCACCGTTGCGACATCCCATGAGAGACGGCACAACAGTGACCCACGTAAACACAGTCTAGGCGACTCGCAACCATGTTTAAGACACTGTTGGAGCTGCCCCACACCCTGCGCACCAGGGAAGCGCAAAGCAATCTACATGCGCATCCGCGAACATCCCTGACGCACTACAGAAACGGGGCAGCCCCACCAGTATCCTAAACGCATTGCTTTAGTGAACACGGAGAGCGCTGTACGATCTTCGCGTATAACTAGCCCACAAGCTGCACGTGTAAAAAGTAGTACACAAATGATTACATCAAAAACTACATGTAACAATGTTGCGAATTAACGTGATACATCAACTGCTTTGTCCTTAACACTGATACTGGAAAGGTCCTCATTAGTGGCGGGAAAAAACTAGATTTCTTTAGTTCATTCTTTCAAATTGTGGTATCGTCACAGGACGGTTGTATTATTTAGTACATTTTGTAGATTTTTTTTTTTTTTAAATGGGTTTGCTCTTGACTCTAGTCTAGGTCAGAGTTGACAGAGACAAAGTCGACGATGGAGTGAGCTCACCCAGAAGAAGCCTGTTCACTTTGAAGAGATTCTTAATATTGTCATGGGATTGGTTTGTTTTTTTTCATACTGTTTCGTTAATTATAAAGGATTTAGAATTTAAGAACTTGGTTTTCCATTCCGTTATTTGTCTTAAAAAGTAAAAGCTAGCAAACGTAAATTACTTTAAAAAAACTTTTTTACAAAAAAAAAAACAATAAAGTGAAAAATAACTTTAATCTCGGAAGTTAGTGCCGTTGGGTTTTGGTTTGTGCATTTGCGTTTTTTGACACCGACTTCCGAAGTTTAGGTAAGTTATTTTTCACTTTGTAGTGATTTTTTTTGAAGTCGTTTTTTTTTTGTAAAAAAGTTTTTATTTTTTAATTTTTGTTGTACCCACCTACCCCACGCAAATTCATATAACACTACTTGCTATGTAAATATCAGTGACAGGAAGCTATTGAACACATCTGAGTACCCCTTTAGAGCGTACAGGCGTGATGTTACGTTGTGTGATTTCGTAAACAATGCATACATATGCGATAGCAGCAATCGCGGTTAATTTGTTGGCATTTATTGAAGAGTTCCGTTGTTTGTCTCCGAAACTCATCATCAGATATTTATGACATTTCATAGTTGATTGAATACAGGGTCAAATAAAATCAGCTAGCGAAACAGCGCAGACGGGATGGGTGTCGGTATCTGACCACGATAAAACAAAAAAGAAACGATTTTTCTCAACTAATTAATTATTATTAACTACACTACCAGTGGTCATAAGCTGCTAAACAGCACAAAATTATGTTACACATTTCATATACACCATACTGTTATCAACATAATATTAATTGGATAATATCGTTATCAATACAAGTTTTAAGTGATTAACTAGTTAGTCACTATCAATACTACATTGGCTTTATCTAATCTATTCGCTTTCGTAAAAAGTATTTATACTACTAGTAACCTAATTACTTGAATATTCGGCTGCTGACGTGGGAACACAACCACAGCATAAGGCTTATTCCCGTTATTTAAAAACGTTCAAAATCTTGTCGCAATCTCATCTTAGCGACAGTCAGTGTCAAAAATTATGGAAAATTAGACGTATTTTTGACACATTGAGACTAGGGCTTGTAATTCGAATATTCGAATAATGCGAATATTCGATCATTTTTGCTATTCGAATATTGACTGATGTTAAATTCGAATATTCGAATAATTTTTAGTTCAGTTTGAAAATACGAACTACGTCTGTCTTACAAGTTGTTACCTACAGACCGCGCTTTACACGTACACACACAGTGCCGGCGCCGCCACTCCGAGGTTTCGCAGCCGTAACAAATATGTATTTACAGAATTATTATGAATAAAGTCATCAACACAACTCTCCAAGACCATGTAATCCCCAAGAATGACTATTTCATGAAATCTTGACATTTGGGGATTATACTAACTTAACAAGTTGTATTACAGATTTTTTTTTCTTTGAAAATATTTATTTGGCTATACAAACTAAAAATAACAAAATTAAATCCTAACTTAACTAAAACTATACAGAAACTAAAAAATAGCGTCGAAAAATTCATCCGCATCGCTGTCGACTGGTAATGTACCCAAGAGACTGGCGGCATTACCACGTTGTATGGCGATGCTTAGCCTCTGGCCAAGATAAAAGCCAGCCCTTGGGTAACGGGAATTGTCAACCAGCCGTTTCGAAATTTCTTTAAAAAGACCATGAGCACTCGGACCCCACGGCCCGAGAGTTTCAACCCCAAATGGCTCGAAAATATAGTTTCCGATGAGGTTATTATATTTTCGCCGCTTGAGGTTTTCCGCAGCCACAGCAGCAGCGCCAGCACAGCATGCCGAGCCAGGAAGATGGGATGGCGCAAGATTATCAACACACGTAGCGTCCCACACTAAAGGCCTACCCACCTTCCATGGAAATAAAGACATACCGTCCGGTCTCTTGCCATCGTCGCGTGCCAAGCCATTGGGTTCTAATACAGCTGGAACGCCGACGGTGACAAGAGCTCTTCGGATGATGTTATTAATGTTCGCGCTAAGCGTGCCGCGCTAAGCGACCCGCACTTCGGCTGCAAGACAGGCCGTGGTGGTGTCCGAGGCTGTTGACATCTTCGCCACAGTGACAGCGATGGGGAGAACAGCAAGGAATGCCTAGTCGTAGGGAAGCAGCGAGGTGAAAAGTAGTGTCGTCGAACAAATTGATTGTAATTATTGTAATTCTGTAAATACATATTTGTTACGACCGCGAATCATATTTTAATCAATGTACAACTTAATACTGGCCAGCATATAGCAAAAAACGTAAGAAAATTTGAATTTCGCAGGCTACCTTAGCGCTTCCCCCTTAATATTTTTGATTTGTTTTTTTTTTTTCATTATAATGTCAAACTATGTTGCTTAAAGGTGATTCAATTTCATATAATAAAAATACTCAACTCAAACTTGTGTATTAATTGTATAAGCAAGTTGTCCCTTCAAGGTTTCAACTTGGTTTCAAAGGAATATTCGAATAATTCGAATACTGCCTGTAAAAACTTCGAATATTCGAAAATCTAAAAACTTCGAATATTTACAAGCCCTAATTGAGACTGAGATCAGAATGTGAACGTGTGAACGTTCTTAAAATTACGAGAATTGCCCCTCACGTCTGTAGAGAGAGAAAAACTCAACAACGCCACGTTAATAACGCAATGAATGTTGTTGAACTGTCAAAATGGAAGCCATTGCTACTGATAGTGTGTTACGCAATTACCCCGCAGCCTGTAAACGTTCCTTCCTCTGGACTTTTGTTGAAAGTCGATGTGCGATATTTACGACGAGTAGGTACAGCATCTAGTTAAGTTGAAGAGGTTATTACCAGTGGCGTAATTATAGGGTGGCATTAAGGCAAAATTCCACGGGCCCCCAGCCAGCGGGGACCTCGGCCCGAAAGGGCCCCCGGCCCGAGAGGACCATGAGCACAGGAGGATCCTAACATAAGTTTATAAATGCAAACTTTTTTTGAAAATGTGCAAGAAAGGACATCATTCAGGTTTCGAACCTTTTGTACCTTTTCCCCATTGTTTGTCTAAATTTTGGACAGGACCTCATGCTCAGCAGTAGAGCTTGCGACCACTAGACCAACGAAGCAGTCAGGTGTTAAATTTTGTGGGGGAAAATATGAAATCTACGCGGAAGAAGTCGCGGAAAAGTGCTAGTAAAATAAAACTATAACGTTGGTTGAGCTTCCTTACATTGAAGGAGGGCCCCATCCCTTGAATTTGCCACGGGCCCCAAACGGTATAGTTACGCCACTGGTTATTACTGATATACAGACATTTCTTTAAGCTTACCACAACGTCTTTGCTCCACAGGTGCTGGTTGAAAAGCTGTTAAGGAGTTGTCCAAAAATTAAGAAGATCTACCTACTGATGAGGCCGAAGCGAGGCCAAGATGTTGCCTCACGCCTCACCGAGCTAACACAGTCACCGGTCAGTTGTCAATCATTTGTTATTCTTTCATTCATTCATCTACGCTCATTCATTTTTTTTATTTATTTATATCTAGCGACCCACCCATTCTAACCAGATGCAGCTGAATACCAGTATTTTACATGGAGCGACGATACAGTTACTGGGTAATACCCAGTAACTGGGCTGGGGTCTTACCACGGGGTATCGTGCGGTCGCTCCATGTAAAATACTGGTATTTAGCTGCATCCGGTAAGACTGAATGCCGACCCCAACATCAGCATAATGCTTAGACCCTATGCGAGACAGAACTCCAGCGCTGGTTTTCAGCGACAGCAGGCATAACTATGTTCTATGTTCTATGTTAGGGGATTTGGTTTCCGCACTTAGTCCTACAGTGGACCATTGTGCGTGGGCCATGGCGGCCGTCGGTGGTTATTCCAACCAGCCCACCTCCCTCCAGAAGCTGATCAAATCTCCTGGTCTGTTCAGAACATCTGTGTACGATCTGGGTGTCCCGAGGGTTTCTGACCTTATCTGGGTGACGCCTGTGCACTCAAAGAGCACATGCGCAATGGTTTCATCAGCCTCCATGCAAGCCCTGCACAGGGGACTGTCTGTTATGCCTAATGTGTAAAAAATTATTTAGTGAGCAGTGTCCCGTGATGGTCCCCGTCACCAGGCGCAGGCCTTTCCTGTCCAGTCGTAGTAAGCGCCTGGTTAGCCTGCCATCCAATAACGGCATGGCTTCTTTGGACTGCCTGCATCCTGGTGACGACGTCCACCAGCTTTCTGCTTGTGTGTGGGTGTGCTCCTGTAGCCACCTGCGTAGTTGGTTGAAAGGGATGGGCACGATAGGTTCCGGTCCACTGACTGACATACTGGAAGCCCTTCAGGCCAGCTCATCAGCTGCGTCGTTGCCTAGCGGCAGCAGGCATAACATTTTAGATAGGACAACGTCAGGTTGGGTCAGTTAATCAGTAATATTAGTAACTAGCTTCTGCCCGCTACTTCGTCCGCGTGAAATTTCTTGTTACCCCGACCCACCCCGTCGCATCTCATCGCCTGCCCGCGCTATTACTTCATTTTTGCTTAGCGTTCTTTTTGACTTTTTTCTTTTTGCTCGGCTCCTAAGGGTCATAGCGTGATGTTAAATAGCCTATATTTATATATTATATATTTTCATGGTCTGGCAGTTTGAGTAATTTATGTGGCCTACCCAAATGTCCTTTCTTTGGTATTGTTCGTCGAATCGTTGAGCTCCTTAAGTCTTGAGTTGAGCTGCACTATATTTGACAAATGCGTGCACTGACTGGACAGGTCCTCTCAATCTGTGTGGTTCTTTCCTCAAAAGACCACCTCAGACATCGATCTACATGGTCTTCATATAACCTGACCAAGATTATGTCTGGACTTTAAAAGAGACTGTGACCTCTGAGTTTGTTTCGGCCTTTCTTCTCAGAGTAGTCAGATAGGAAACGCCGACTTCATCTAGTTTTAAAAAAAAACATGATTGACGTGTAAAAGTGTTTGTACAAACCTACTTACAAAAAATAAAATCATTTCATTTCATTTCATTTATAGCCTTCCTCAAGAATTGGGCTATCAAATACAAAAAGAGTTTTTCAAATCCGACTGGTAGTTCCAGAGATTACCTCCCCTACATACAAAGTTTACCACTTTATAATATTATTAGTAATTAGTAATTAGCATAGATGTAATTTCTCGTTGTCTTTATTTTTGCTGTCAGCTTTACTACACAAAGCATTATTAGAATATTGCAAGTGTACTTTAAAATCCTTAACTACTTAGCATAATGACCATTTAAACATTGTTTTGCTTCTCCTTAAGTCCAAGATGACATTTATTTACCTATTTATTTACTTCAATGGACTGACATTAGCATTGAGTACTTAAGCATTGTAATTATTCATATTTTATGCATTTATGAAGTACTTCCTGCGCCCCGCGGTTTCACCCGCATAAGTATCGATCCCGTGGGAATATCGGTATAAAAAGTAGCCATAGGGTGTCGGCTACCTCCATACAAAATTTTAGCAAAATTGGTTCAGCCGATTGAGCGTGAACAAGTAACAAACATATAAACACACACACACCAATCTTTCGCCTTTATAATATTAGTGTGACTAGCAGCGCCCCGCGGTTTCACCCGCATCAGTGTCGATCCCGTGGGAATATCGGGATAAAAACTATCCTATGTCCTTCCACGGGATGCAATCTATCTCTCTGCCAAATTTTATCGAAATCCATTCTGTGGTTTAGGCGTGAAAAGGTAATATACAGACAGACAGCCAGAGTTACTTAAGAATTTATAATATTAATATGGATTTGCTTACGTAAGTTGTGGTTTTTCCGCCCTTAACCAAAGTCCGCTTCTCTTGACTTTGGACTTAATTGCATTGGTAGTACAGTCGAGTTCATTAATATATTGACCCTTTCAGGCTTCAAAAATATATGAACGTTAAAAAAGTTAATAATATTGCGACAACTATAAGCATGTACAGTCAACAAAGGAGATAAGTATACAGGAGCGTCGGATATAGTTGAAGTTTACTAAGAAACCGATGGATGTTCTGGACTGAAATTGAATCTAATAAATGAGCTGTTTGTTTTCTATTAATAAAATAAAATTTTATTCGTGAACATCCATCGGTTTCTTAGTAAACTTCAACTATATCCGACGCTCCTGTATACTTAACTCCTTTGCTGACTGTACATGCAATACAAGCTGTTTAGAGTTTTATGAATCTTACCATTGCCTATATATTTATGATTCATGAACATGCTCAGATATTAAAGAACTCGACTGCACACACGAGGATATATCAAGCTATATATTACCAGTTTTAGCTGACTTCGCACTATATAGGGTTTTCGTACAGAAGTCAGCATAAACTGGAATTGTATACTCGTACCTTGATATGTCGCACGAATGATCAGCATTACAATTGCTTAACTCCTTCTGACGCAGTCGGGTAAAAAGGTCACTCATCATCTGCGTAGCCTTTTCCCAACTTCTTTTGGGTAGGCTTCCAGGGTAACCCTATGCAGCTAAATGTAAGTAGTTTACATAGAGCAACTGATTATCTGATCTCCACAACCCAGTTACTGGATAACCAGTCTTACCAAGAAGTATCGTACCCCTTGGTAAGGCTTGTTGTCAGAGTTTCGGACTTTTGATAACCCGTGTCTTTGACAGTCAGTCAAAGATCTACGAATGACAGCCGAAATCAACGGTTCCAATTTTGATCGTATTTTATAGGTCCAAGATTATTTACGTTCTTCTTAACCAATTCATACTAATATTATAAATTCGAAAGTAACTCTGTCTGTCTTTATGTTACCTTTTCACGCCTAAACCACTCAACGGATTTCGATAAAATTTGGCAGGGAGATAGTTTGCAACCTGAGGAAGGACATAGGATAGTTTTTATCGACATACCTCGCGGGTGAATCCGCGGGCGGAAGCTTACTGATAAAGAATATTTTTTCTCCAGTTGTTCGAGACTTTACGGAGAGAGCGGCCTCAGGAGCTGAACAAGATAGTTCCAATAGTGGGCGACATTACCGAACCAGAGCTGGGCATCAGTGCTGCAGATCAGGCTATGCTTTGTCAAAAGGTAAGACCACCACCCCCGGTCCTTTCCATCACCCTCATCAGGCTATTACAGTTCACTGTTGGAGATAATATGCACCTGCACCCTAATAGGCTATTTGACAATGTAAAAAATAAGGTCATAATTATTGACACTCGTATAGATAATCGCTTTTAAAATCGATTTGCATTAATTTTACTACAAAACAATGTATTATTTATAAAAAAAATCCCGAAAAAACTTCATCTTTTTAAATCTGGCGCCACGTAATCGAAAACGGTCTGGATTGGCTGAACTTAAGATGACGTCATGATTTAGTAAATTTCTGTCTATCGTTGACAGAACAGATGACTTTTGTCTAGTATCTCGACCGTTTCAACGTTTGTTTACGTGAATCGTGACGTCACGACGCCATATTGTTAAAGATAGCGTTTTGGCGGCTTATTTAAACAGTTCATTTTTATTTACTATTTTTTAAAAGAAATACATTATGCAATTTGAAGTAATAGGTTTTTGTGGGCTCGTTAGACACCATTAAATAATCTGAGATGTTTATCAGAAACCAGTCAAATAGCCTATTGCGTAACACACTATCAATCTGAATCTGAATAATTTTGAAACAAATTGCATATCCATTGCTTCATAAGTTGGAAAAATTTGTCTGATCAACACGTGAATAACGCAATGAATGTTGTTCAACTGTCAAAATGAAACCGATTCCGATTGATAATGTGTTACGCAGTTGCCTCGTTAGTCTTTTATTTGAGTTTTGTGAAAAGGAACCAAGTTTCTTTCAGGTTCGAAAATAGGACCAACTTTTTTATTGTGGTCAGAAAATGAAATGACAAGTAAAAGTTATGAGCTTTCTCATATTCTAAATAATAATATAAATGTAGGTAAAAAAAACAGGGAATGAGTCATAGGCATCGAAAATTCGTCCGCATCGTTGTCAACAATAAAAGGACCAATGAAAAAGGTTTCCGCATTGCCCCCTTGTGTGGCAATGGAATAGAATAGAATACTCTTTATTATATACACCATATAAATTACACTAACTGTACAAAGGGTGACACAATGGGCGGTCTTATCGCTAAGAGCGATATTTTAAAGACAAACTTTGGCAATGCTGATTCTTTGGTCAAAAAATAGGCCAGCCCTCTGGACCAGTCGCGTGGCGATATCTCGAAAAACCAAGTCCAAAACTGATTCATACTCCAACTGAACAAATGAAACAAAGTGTTGACTGTATCTCCATTCTTTCTCACCAGATATCAGTGGTGTTCCACTCGGCGGCGACGGTGAAGTTCGACGAGAAGCTGAAGCTGTCCGTCACCATCAACATGCTGGGCACGCAGCAGCTCGTGCAGCTCTGCCATCGTATGCTTAGCCTTGAGGTGAGGACTTATCTACTTAAGAGGGCGTCGACCAAACGCCGACCGCGCAGTGGCGCCCTCATCGTTTGTTTGGTTATTTCTTTTATTTTAGAATGAAAATGCAGAAAATAAGCACGTTAGGTTGTGCTCCACAAGATTAATCGGTAGTTTTACATTGCTTAGTTTTATTATAATCACTAAAACGGAATATAGTGGCCACTATTATTAATACTTATTGCTAGTGCTTATTTTGTGCATTTTCATTCTAAAATAAAATAAATTACCAAACAAACGATGAGGGCGCCACTAGGCGGTCGGCGTAGCCTTAACAAAAATCATAAATTTATTTATTCACTGACAAACACTCACTCACTCTCTTCTTACTTCTCTCTCTAACTCTTCTGCAAGACTTTATGCTTCTAAAAGCATGCAGTTTTGCAGAAGTTTACCGCGCAACTAGCATAGATACAACGGCCCGACATGAATCATCGGGCAGTTGCCCGCCAGACACAACACCCGTCTGGTCGGAGGGTCCTCCCTTTTCTATGGAGAATGAGTGAACGTAACACCCTGTTCCTCATACCCTATACTCCGGTTCTTTTCCGGATAACTTCATTCCTGATTTTATTCTTCAAAGAAACTTCGAGCATAGCCATGTTAAAGACTATCTTTAACTAAAGTAACTGGCCGATTGCTGTTTTATGTACCTAAACATAAAAAAAATAAAAATAAAATAAATCTTGGGAAACAGAAAAAATAAATAATAATAGAAATAGCGGGACAGCACAGACTAGAATTAAAAAAAAAAAAAACAAAAAGAATCACGTTTTATTTTGAACCTTATTAAAATATACCAAACCATTGTTAAACTGTCCGGTGGTTAGTTAGGAAAGTATATGCTATAAATACTTACCTAACTTAACCAAACAATAATAATTTAGTTGTATGACGCGTTTAGCGACGTTAAAGGTCTCTGCACACAGCGGGCGCTGCGCGGCGGGGCGCGGCGTGACCGGGCGGCGACGCGGCGCTGCCGCGGCGCAGCGTTCACGCTGCGGGCGCGATCACGTCCCGTCCCGCCGCGCCCGTGAACAGTGTTTTTATACTGCCTATGGCCGATGGATGTCGAAAAACTAATCAAATGTATTCGTGCTCACGTAGGTTTCTACGATTTGGGCCATAGGCAGCATAAAAACACTGTTCATGGGCGCGGCGGGACGGGACGTGATCGCGCCCGCAGTGTGAACGCTGCCGCCGCGTCGCCGCCCGGTCACGCCGCGCCCCGCCGCGCCGCGCCCGCTGTGTGCAGAGACCTTTATCTCCCTAACGTGTTTCGCTAATGAATCATGTTGTAATGAATGACTCACACACGTCATCATGAAATTCAATTACCGTATTTATTGAAACTTTTTTCCTTGTAAAAACATCGCTTTTAGCGAGAAGACCGATCAATGATACATCCTATATAACTTTTATCATAGATTGTAAATCAAATTTAGAAGTTATGTTATGACTAAGGGTGCTTACATAAAGAAGCCGGTTTTCAGGCCCGACGCCCGTTAAAGATCTCTGCAGGTTGATCTTCGGAAGGAAACGGTTACATATTCTACCTGATTCTTTATGTGTGAGCGCATAAGTTTACGCTTTTTCACCCGCACCGACCGGTACTGACTTGTTTTTACCGAGAACCCGCTTCTTTATGCTAGCATAGACCATAGATTTAAACTTGGACATAATCATTTTCATTATGAGTAACCACCGTTTTCTGGAAGCCTGAATTTGTTGTCAAATGTCATTTTAAAAGACTTGGTGTTAAGATTTAGGCTTTCCTAAGAAATCGGTGTCGTTATATTACGGTCTTAAGCTGGCCCTCTTGAAAATTCATTATTTTTATCGGTGTTACACATTACTGTTTCAACTATCGCTGTCCTTATGAACGGCCGTTTTTATAATTATGACGGCACCGCTTTCCTAGGAACCCCAATCTTTATAATAGCGAACATAACATCTGATACTTGTTCAACCCTTTAGACGATTATTAGCGGGATAATTACGTAACACACTATCAGTGGCAATGCTTTTGACAAATCGCGAAAAACAAAATCAGCTGCTCCCTACATTTTGACGAGTTACACGAACATAAATGTAGGGAACAGCTGATATTTTTTTCGCGATCTCAGGTTTGGTCCCATAGTAAAAGTTGTTCATAACGATGAGTACAATGGCCTCTTAAGAGGTTGTTATCGTCGGCCTAATTTGTTAACCTGCCAACTCCATTTTTAAGCAAATATTTTTTTTACCAGACATAAGTTTCAGAATATTAAACTATTAAGTATATACAGGGTTATTTGTAAAACACCAGCAACCTCTTAAGAGGTCATTGTACTCATCATTATGAACAACTTTTACTATGGGACCAAACCTGAAATCGCGAAAAAAAAATCAGCTGTTCCCTACATTTATGTTCGTATAACTCGTCAAAATGTAGGGAACAGCTGATTTTTTTTTCGCGTATATTATTCCTGTATATTATTTTTTATTTAATATAATAAAAATGGACTTAGCAGGTTAACAAATTAGGCCGACGTAATGTTTTACCAATAACCCTGTATATTTATGTTCATATTTGTGTTGTTGAGCAAACAAATTTTCTAACGAAGCAATGGATTAGCAATATCTTTCAAAGTTATTCAAATTGAGATTGATAGTGTATCATGGATCTAACATGCATTGTCTCCTTCACCAGGTTCACTCTCTTTTCCAAGCCTTAGTCCCACAAACTGAAGAGGATGACCTTCCCATTTTTTATTACCGCTTCAACCAGTTTTTTCACCAAATTTCCAGGCCCTAGTGCACGTGTCGACAGCCTACTGCAACTGCGAGCGCGAACGTGTGGAGGAGACGGTGTACGCGCCGCCAGCGCACCCCGAGCATGTTGTGACGCTTGTCCAGACCCTGCCAGATGAACTGGTGGATAGAATCACACCGGATTTAGTTGGTGAGTCAATAGAGAGGATGGTCTTTTATTCACTACAAGTTGATGAACATGATAATGCTGAAAAAGGTGAACATGAAAAGGAGGTAGTTAAGAGCCTATACTACCTCAAATGGCTTAGCATGATCCTCCGTTATGTCGAAAATACGGCAACTTTAATTTTGAAATAAATATATGCTAAAGTTGAGGATTAATCTAAGGTCTTATGTTAGACGAAAACACGATTCCGTAAAATTTTCTCGATAGAAAAAAAATCCAAAGTTACCTCCAAACCGAACAATAAACCGCTGGTATTCAAAAAATACTTCAAATTCGATCATGAAACTTTGCATACTAACTGAACTAACTATAAAGCAGGTCTTATGTTAGTTAGTTTTTTTGAATTACCTTTATTTTCACCGTAATAAGCAAATACCTAAACTATTGACGCTGCCTCCCGCCCAGCACCGCACTCTGTCTCCCTTTCACACAGTCCGCGAGCAGTATCGTGCGAGCGAGATAAAGAGTGAATTTTAGCTGAGGTAGTATAGGCTTTTAAAGATTAAGTGCCGAAAATATTTTTTTTACACGTAAGTGTAGGTAATTAGATCAACAAGAAAGTTATACATCGCGATTTTGGGAGCGTTTGACTCTCGTCTTCTTTAAAATAATAATATAAATATATTCTTCTTCTACATTTCAGGTGACAGGCCTAACACATACACATTCACAAAGGCTTTAGCAGAGGATATGCTTATAAAGGAGAGCGGTAACCTTCCCGTCTCGATTGTCCGGCCTTCTATCGGTAAGATTATCATTTATTTATTTAAACTTTTCGCACAAAAAAGGTACAAAGGCGGACTTAATGCCTTAGGCATTCTCTACCAGTCAACCAAGGGTGGTGAAGAGATTGGATGGCAGGTGCTTTGGTTGAGAAGAACAATGATAAAAATTAAAAAAGCTAATAAAACTAGGTACTTACACAAATACATAAATAGGTTATATACACATACATACTATTTAATATAATATATACTTATAATAATAATAATTTCCTGTTGACAGCGATGCGGACGAATTTTTTGATGCCCTATGATAATTTTGCTTATTTTTTTTTTTCATATAATTGTACATATTATTATTATTTTAAATAGGTATTAGCATAAATTATGTACTTATAATATATATATATATATTCATACAAATTCAAGGGAGAGAGGTGTTGAGATTACTCTACGCTATTTATTTTGAAAATAACTCTGCAATTTCCGCTTAAATGCATACCGACTGGTGGCCGTCCTGATATCCAGAGGACCAAGTATCTTTATCTTTCTTTCTTTATTGCTTTCTTTTATTAATATCGGTCAGTCCGTTTGGGAGCTATTAACCACAAACAGCCAGAAGTGTGAAACGTATAAGGACCCACTTTTTGCGAAAGAGGCTATTGAAAGACATTAAGAGAAACCACAGTATTCCTAACCACTATGCTGTAAGCCAGAGTTTTTTAGTTTAACTAACAATAAAAAATGCGAAGACATTGAAGCTCAAGGAAATTACCAAAATATCCTTGGAATAAAAAAAATCTATATAAATTAAACAAAGTCGGATTAGCTACACCATTGTATAACTACAAAGACAAATCTAAGATCATAAAAAAAAACAATTTTTATGATCTTTGATTTGTTGGATTTGTCTCCGTTCCGAATAGAAGAATATAAAATATACAAACATGGGGAAATTCACGAAAAAAAATGATTAAATTCACCATCCCATACATTCGTTGTTATAGATTCTGAGGCGGTACAAAGTTCGCGCGGGTCAGCTTGTATACAGGGTTATTGGTAAAACATTAACAACCTCTTAAGAGGTCATTGTACTCATCATTATGAACAACTTTTACTATGGGACCAAAACTGAAATCGCGAAAAAAAAATCAGCTGTTCCTCCCTGCATTTATGTTCGTTTATCTTGTCGAAATGTAGGAAACAGTTGATTTTTTTTATTTTTTTTTTGCGGTTGTACTTACCCGACTTTGTTTTATTTATATAGATAGATAGTAGACACACCTACATTAGTAATCGGACTATTTGTTTCGTAAACTTTATCGGATCTTTGCCTAAATCGATAAGTAAATGGCCTTGAGGAAAATGATGAATAATTATTGCGTTGACGTCAATACTGCTTAAAGCCGGATGCATTTGTGCAATGCAAGGATAATTTTTTTGGAGAGCCGTGGTGACCTAGTTGTAACAGCCGTGATTTACGAGTTGTAGATCGTACGTTCAAACCCAGCCACGTTGTGTAAATTATTTCATCACCACTGCTCTCAGAACGGTGAAGGAAAACACCGTGAGGAAACCGGCATGTCCTAGAAACAAAAATTCGAAGACATGACGTGAAATCCAACACACACTGGGCCCGTGTCGTGGATTACGGCCCACTCCCTCTCACAGAGACATTATACATAGATTGATTTTGCTAAGGATATTTTTTTTTAATAATTATATTCACAGCGGGGTCTTTTCAGATGTCTCTGGCTAAATATATAAAATGTGATAGCCGTAGACAGAGTATTGCAATAGACAAGCCAATAATAATAATGAGACAAGGACACACGCGATTGGTCTATGGATGGGTGACCATTTTTACGTACCGAGACCCCTCCGTGCCTCGGAAAGCACGTTAAGCCGTTGGTCCCGGCTATCATTTGTGGATCTTCGACAGTCGTTACGTGTAGTCAGAAGCCCGAAAGTCTGACAACTAGTCTTACCAAAGAGTACCGTATTACCCAGTAACTGGGTTGTTAAGGTCAGATAGGTAGTCGCTCCATGTAAAATACTGGTATTCAGCTGCATCCGGTTAGACTGGAAGCCGACCAAACATAGTTGGGAAAACGCTAGGCAGATGATAAGTATGACCAGTACAAATTTTTTAAACTGTAAATCGATTTGATTAGCAAATTTTAAACGGTGTAGTTTCAGTTATATCAATAAAGCCGTAAACACTAATATATCTAATAGGTAATATTAATGAAGTTTTATCAGAATTATCGATGTCGTGTTCAATGACGTCTGAAGAGTAGGAAGGAAAATACGAAATTCACATTCGTTTGTTTTTCGATTGGTTTACCTAATACCTACATTCCGTTCACAGTTATTTTACCTAGGTACCTCTGATTTTGTGTCACTATCCAAATTACAGTGTTCTTTATTCTCATTCTAATAAAGTTGCGGTTGGGTTGCTGCCATTGACAAGACTGTCAGCATCATTGTGATCTTTATTCTCATTTCATTATGGTTGCTGATGTCAGTGGTAAAATATCTGTGAATGGACTGTATGTTGAGCCCTTCCTCCTCTATCTCACTTAACTGCGCAGCTGGGCTGTGTGTGCCCAGTAGGGTTCATTTTTGATACCTAAACTTAAGCTGTGCCCCACCACCTTTTTAATATTACAACAGCTGTTTCATAGAAAATACCTATGCGGTCAAACTATATAGGGTGACTGGTAATTAGTGACCGATACTTAAACACGTGATTTTACTCATCATTATGAACAACTTTTACTATGGGACCAAACCTGAAATCGCGAAAAAAAGATCAGCTGTTCCCTACATTTATGTTCGTCTAACTCGTCAAAATGTATAGAACAGCTGTTTTTTTTTTCACGATTTCAGTTTTGGTCCCATAGTAAAAGTTGTTCATAATGATGAGTAAAATCACGTGTTTAAGTATCGGTCACTAATTACCAGTCACCCTATATAGAACACCAATTTTTTTTTTAATTACCAACGAAAAATTTAAACCCCGAATTTAGAATCATGTGCTGAATTCATGGTTACAATTTGCGAGTCGATCTTCCCTGCCAGGCTGCCACCCTGTATATTATGTCATGCATTACAAAGAGTAGGTATTCAGTATGGATTTCGACATGTCATATGACGTTGAATTTAAATCCTCGTCATCACGTAGTAATTCCAATTTCCATGTAGGCAAATATATTATTTAAAAAAACATGACAGAATTACTATGACTGATGCTCTGGTTACTAATTTCACCATTTTCCTTATTTCCTGCAAGTGTTGCTATGTCAATGTAACTATTACTATTTAACAGCCGAGTCATTTATCATCTTCCTGTCCTTTTCCCATGTTACTTGTGGTCAGCGCGTTTTAACATAAAATATATCATAAAACTCTCGGCAATAGTTTTGCTTCCCATTAGTGAAATAATTTTGGATTCGGAACAGTTGTTCCGGAGATACAAACCCACAAATGTTACCTTTTTTTGCTTTTATATTTTTTATATCAATTGATTTCGATATTGGACCTAAAACTGTACCTTGGGGCACACCTTATTTCAAAGTTCAGGTTTTAATGTAAATAATTATAACTACAGGGTTATTTGTAAAACACCAGCAACCTCTTAAGAGGTCATTGTACTCATCATTATGAACAACTTTTACCATGGGACCAAACCTGAAATCGCGAAAAAAAAATCAGCTGTTCCCTACATTTATGTTCGTATAACTCGTCAAAATGTAGGGAACAGCTGATTTTTTTTTCGCGATTTCAGGTTTGGTCCCATAGTAAAAGTTGTTTATAATGATGAGTACAATGACCTCTTAAGAGGTTGCTGGTGTTTTACAAATAACCCTGTATAATTTCCTATCCAGGTTAGGTTTCGTCTAATCAGATAAACAAACATCATCACTATCATTACTGAGTATTGTATCTTTAAGTGAAGAATTGTGTTACAAGTACCAAGCTATCACAATTTGGATTTTATCTACCTTATCATTGATGAATCGAAGAGGCGTAAGTTTTAAAGATCGAGATTATGTAACATTATTCTGAAATATGTATGATCAGCTGATTATTTGTCACGTGCTATATAAACTCTTAGGATAATGTAATGTAGGGTAACAGGTCACGAAGAATTGTGATGATCGTAATATTAGGTATATTAGGATCACCAGCATTATTCGTGAGGACCCCGCAAAAAAAATCATCATCTGCCTAGCCTTTGCCAACTATGTTGAGGTCGGCTTCCTTCCAGTCTAACCGGATGCACCTGAATACCAGTATTTTACATGGAGCGACTGCCTATCTGACCTCCACAACCCAGTTACTGGGTGATACGAGACTTTCGGGCTTCTGACGACCCGTAACGACTGTCAAAGATCCACTAATGACAGCCGGGACCAACCGCTTAACGTGCTTTCCTAGGCACAGAGGGTACTATGTGGGGTAAAATGGTTACTCATCCACGGGCCAACCGCGGTAAGCGTAACTTAACCTGATCGATAGACCCGTGTGGCAGTTATTACTCAGTCACAAGACTCTCATCTGCGAAAAAAAATCCGCCGTTTAGAGTAATCTGTACACTTTTCTATCTTTTCATAGGACTGAAAATTATAGTATCTATGAAAAAAAAAATAACAGTCTATTACACCGACTTCTCAATGTTTCATTTATTCTGCTATCCTGTCAATCGATGATCTATGTTCTTCATGTCGCCGGTTAATCAACAGCATATTGCGTAACAATCACAATCCTTTATATTTGGCAATTCAAAAAATATCCATTGTTTTTTTTTATAATAAAAAGCAGACAAGTTTTTCAAACATAAGAAGCTATGAAAGAGATTGCCATCGTAAGTGTGTCAATCAATGGGATGCTGGCTGAAAGTGGGCCAACGAAGCCATTACTAATTAATTCCAGCTATTTAATAACCAAATTTTCTTCTTTCCAGTGCTCTCATCAGTTCGAGAGCCAGTAAAAGGTTGGGTGGACAATTGGAATGGTCCCAACGGTATCATCGCAGCGGTGGGCAAGGGAATCTTCCGTACGATGCTGGGAACCGGCACGAAGGTTGCAGACTTGGTACCCGTCGATACTGTTATCAATCTAATGATTGTATGCGCGTGGAGGACGCATTTGAGACGGTAAGTGATGATGATAATCATTGAAATATTTGAGGAAATTATTAGGGGCTAGTAGGGGAAAAGAAAGAAACGATGAATGATATGGAAGATGATATGACTGCCTTTAAGATTAGAAGAAGAGCAAAGAAATTATGAATGGTCTGTGTGAAAAAAATATGTGGCTAGAAAGGGAGTGATTAATGCAATAACGGCGAATAGTAATGAAAGAAAAAAATATTCTATGACAAACAAAATAAATTGAGATAAGGACAAGAGCATGATGACCAAGTCTTCCCTCTATATTGAAACAGCAATGGCCATAATACCCAAAATTTCTCGTCGAGGATGTTAAACTAAAAGATTAATTAATCGTTTTTGGAAAACACAAAAGTTAGCAGGCGATATTCAAGTGACAAAGGCCTTGATGAAAAGGCGCAAAATTAATTCTTTATTCATTTTTGGTCCTTCGTTCCAATATAGCACGATAGGGATAATGACTAAGCCAGTGTTGCGTTGGTAAGCCAATATACAATCACTTTACTAAAACGTCGAATAAGTACCTACCTACTATTGGACTTTGTCACATTAAACTGCCTACCAGTTGTTTTATCAATAGTCACTGACGCCTAAATCTTGACGTCGTTATTTGTATCCTAATATGTTGTTTGCTCAAGGTTTTCAGGTCATCTGTACCTCTACTGTATTATTTTTGGACTTTGAAGTCTCAAGTACATACTTTACTACGTATTGAGGGATGTTGTATTTGTTTTATGTTTTAATTCTACTAATGCCCTTCAGCAACCTTTAGCAGGCCATTGCCGATTACGCCTTTCTAATCGCATGTAATTTAAATCGATCCCCAGCTATTCTCAACCAACGCATCCAGCCACCCTGTGAAGATCGTTACTTCCCCTAGCCTCTGGGCGGCCTACTATTGCATTACCGGCATTCTGTTCTATTTTATTCATATCCCTATTTTCTTTTTATTTCCAGAGGTGAGGGAGTAGTGGTGTACAACTGTTGCACCGGCCAGCAGAACCCCATCACGTGGCAACGATTCGTGAAGACCAGCTTCAAATATATGCGGAAACATCCGTTCAGTAAGTATTTGCTCTTTCATACTGCTCAGTTCACGCAATATCTGTTTAATCTTAGAATATTCTACTTTCAAGCAAAGGATTACTCCCGCAGATATACGGCTCATATTGCGCTTCTTAGGATTTTTCAATATTGAGATAACCATTTTGACAATTGTAATCGAATCTACTTTGAATAAACGTTAACTGTCACTATATTTTCTTCTCTATATATATTCACTGCTGGTTTTCTTGCACCAGTTCAAAGCTACTGACTGTCACTATAACTTCAAAAGTGGAAGATTCAGTCCTTCGATTAGTATGTTTGGAAACCACCAAATAGTCTTCTGGAATCGGGTTGAAGCTCCTGGATGTTACTGGAATTCAATGATTAATTACTATATTTAAAAAGTCTGTGGCTGATGAGACTTAAGTGAGGGAAAATTGATTTTTCTTGAAAAATACGGAACATGAAAGAGTCGTTCTAATAATTACCGTTTTATTTCCAGACGAAGTCTTATGGTACCCAGGAGGAGACATAACAAGCAATAGATTGAAGCATGGAACGCTGTCGCTGCTCCAACACCGCGCGCCCGCCGCCCTCATGGATCTCATTGCCACTGCTACTGGCAAGAAACCCATGTAAATATACCATGAAATAACTATGTTCTTTATACTTGGCTTACTAACTTGGCTTATAAACTTATAAAAACGCCACAATCGTTTCCTATTAGAAAAGCCATACTTACGTGTATTGGTATTATGAATAAGAATTTCGTCTAATTATAAGACATAATAATATCTAATTGAGATTTTTTTGCTAAAGTTATTAAACTTCTACTGAAAATATATGTGATGACTTGATTTCACTCTAAGCAGATGCGGTTTAATACAATTACAAGAGTCATTTTATATAGCAACTAAAAACTAATAAAACTATAAACCACTAATTAACCTAAAATAATACATATATCTTGTTTAATATTACATAATGGCAGTCCATATGTGGTGAGATGTTGACGTTTTACGAACTTAGATTATAAAAGACCAACTTTCACCAGCTCCTTTGTTCTATGCTGTGCTGTGTTTGTTTAATCCTTTCGGTGTCTTGAGAAATTTCTTAGTTTCCTGTAATTATAAAGCAAACTAAGAAATTGGTGAAAATGATGATGATGTTCCTCAATTTCAACTTCTCTTTCAGGATGGTCCGCGTACAGAACAAGTTAGAGAAAGCGGCTGCATGTCTGGAGTACTTCACTACGCGCCAGTGGGCCTTCGCCGATGATAACGTGCAGGCTCTCTGTGCATCGCTATCGCCTGACGATCGCAGGTAAGACCGATGATACCTTCTAACAATTACTCTTCTATGGAGGCTAGGAGAAGTGATGTCAATATGTATTACATTGCGAGTAGAACCAATTCTGTCATAAGAGCGTTTACGACGTACGGCATTTCATACAAACTTTCAAGCCCTTGTTTTTCGAAATGAATGAACCGATTTTAATGAAACTTCATACGCATATGCAGGCTACAAAGGTCTAAAAAATTTGTAAATACCTAACATTTTCGAAATGTCTTATTTAAAAAACGTTAACTGGAAATCTGTGCTTCTATGGAAAATTTAAAATTGGTCTAATTTGGCTGTAACACAATTTTTCGAAAATGTTCTTTAACTTTTTAGAGCTTTGAGCAGCAGGCCGCACCCGCACTTTTTGTATGAAGTTGCGTTGCGCTGCGGCTCCTTGTGGCTGTAATGTGCGCTTGGCTTTAGTGGATGGTTGTTTTTAGTCCTTGCGAATAGTCTTCTGACATAAATCCTTCTTTGTCTAGGACTTTCGACTTTAACGTGCGAAACATCGACTGGGACGCGTACATCGAGTCGTATGTGCTCGGCATCAGGAGGTTCCTCTTCAAAGAGAGCCCAGACACATTGCCCAAGTCCAGGGCCGTGCTGCGAAGGTATATCTTTATTTATTTAACTTGATTTTACTTACACACCTGGCTACAGGCTTCTAGGCTCAACTAAGTTAATACAAATTTATCGACTGGAAAAGAAGAAGAAGAGACTTAAGAGGAAATGCGGGTGGTCTTTTCTCCATAGAAATACTCTCGCCTGTTTTCTTTCTGGTTAATGACCATAACTTTATGAAATATCTTTAAAATTGGTCCAATATTGGAGGAGGAAATGGGCGAGAGCCAAACCTCGAACTTTTTGCTTTTTCAAAAGTCTCTCCGACCGCATTTCCTCTTAAACTTCAATTTCTAGTATACCGCAAGTGTTGGAAGTTTTCAAACTTAATTTTTATCCAACTTACTTTTGACTTTTTGATAAATTATATAGATTTTATTGAGATTATCGCTTATGAAACTAATAAAATTATTTTGGAAATTGGTAAAAAATAACGCTTTTACACGTAAATTTTTTGATAAAATCTAAATGAGGTCAGGGTTTACTAGCCGACAACTCTGACAAGGAACACCGAAACAAACTCAGAAGTCAAATCTCTTTTAAAGTCCATACAATTATATTTTAATGGTCAGATTATTGAGGACCATGTCGATTAATGTCTGAGGTGGTCTTCCAGATTTTGGAAGAATTTCAGATTAATTAAAGCTAGTCGTCACTAAGCGATAACTTCAATGTTAATATATATAACAATATGATTTTGGTTACAGATTACACATAGTCCACATTCTAACCCAAGTGGCCACGGTGTTCTTCCTATGGAGATTTCTGTTTTCACGCTCCAACGCGCTGCGTAACGTTTGGCGACGTGTCTTAGAACTGATAACGAGGGCAGCTCGACTTTTAGCTATAGCCTGATGTCTTCTGCAAACGAAGCTATCCTCGTTAATGCCTCTTCGTTTCAAGCTTCCAATCACGCCACGATAAACAAACCAATTTTGGCATTTGACATTCGTTTGACATTTGTTACAAGATGGCGACTCCCGCCAATTCAACATTGACACCAATAGATAATTGTTAAGTACACAGGCAAATAATTTAGGTAATATATTTTCTCTTTAAAAATAAGCTTTTACGGGGCTGTTATATTTGCTTCGGGACTTACACTGTGTTGTGCAGAAATATATATCGTGATTGTTTCAATGGTCCACGGATTCTTTGAAAGTATGACGTGCATCATTATGGCCAGTACTGAAACTTAACATTACAATTCCTATATCCTTCCCTATTGTCTTTCATGTATAAAAGTTAAGAGAAAAATAGGTCTATTATTGTAAATTAGTAACAGCAACTGTTTCCTGTGTAAAAACTTGTTGAAATCTGTTCCTAAGTACTTTAGAGGCGTTGGTTATAAAATTAGTATCGGACGTTGTAGAAAGCGTTAATAATGACCATGTTTTCCATAACACAGTGTATCTCTACTACTTCCCAAGCGCTAGGCTGTTAGTCTTTACGGATCGTTATAAGAAATAGTGGTTCCAATAATTTTGTACCTTTAACAGCTCAATATCTAAATGAATTCAAATCTGTTATCGCTTAGTTTTAATAACAATAGCGAAATGTATTGATATTCATGTTAAACTCGTGAGATTATATTTTTAAAGTCGGTTGTTGTGCCAATGATTTCTCAAGTCTTCGATTTATTTAATTTTCATGCTTCCATGAAATGTCATTTAAAACTACTCATCGACTGGCTTTTGGATTGGTTGGTCCTCATCAGTAATATTGATTAACGAATCTTTGATTCTATATAACTGTTAATTGACATTGATAATATAATATTCAAAGAATCAATTAAGGTGGACGGTTTTAAGACACAAGAAGACAAACGATTTGAACAGCACTTAACTGACACGATAGTCAATGTTTGTAAATTTTGAGGCTACAGATGCCTGAAAAGCGAATGCTTTATACCTTTTGTTTTTTTATTGAAATGCTTTCTGTTATCCGTTGGAGATTCATTCTGATGTTTTAACAAGTTTAAGGGAAAACATTTCGTTTAGCGGACGCGTGCATATTTTTCCAAGATCGCAATTAGGATTTCTGATGGCTCAATAATAAATAGAAGTTTATGAACTAGTCAAATGCATTCGTTTTAAAGAACAACTCTTATGTTAGTCTTGAGAATTAGTTGAGCTGTTTTATCACAATTGTTCGTACATATTGATATATTATTATAATTAATATAACACTTTTGAACACTTGCTAAATACAAAGAGTTGTTCTTAAACGCAGAAATATATATTATATATAGGCACCCATGTAAAATAAAGATTCCAAAATACAATTGTTAAACAAACGACTTAGCGAAAATAATTATGAAGTGTAATTATGGCATCTTCTAATTTATTGTCTACTTGTAATATACCTTTTGCATCTTCAATCTTCTATATTATATGACAAATATAGTAAATATGAGTTGGCGATCGATGGGTGGCTTTATAACATCAGATTTACCAGTTCAATCAGTAGACATGTCAGGTATGAATAGGTTTAATGTTCAAATTAATTATTTGTAAGATCTTTTTATCTTTATATCAGGCAAATTTTGTCTACTGTTGGACTAAAGTGAAATCCAAAAGTTCTTCTTAATTTCTTAAGTTCTTGGCCATCTCATAGACGCCTCTCGAAAGTCTTAAGTAGAAACATTAGAATTTCTTACGATTTCTATAGAAATATGATAATGGTAATTGATTAGAAGGTGTCATAAAGTAATGATTTTAAAGGATCGTGCGATTTGATAGCGGCTAGGAGCGTAGTGGTAATGTATGAAATGTAGGAACGCAATGAGACGAATGCAGAAATTCACACTCTCGTGACTTTTTAGGATGGTTTACCGCCAACGCTGAAAAACCCATTTTGAAGAATTTGTAAAGATATTCTTATGGGTTTTATTTTTGTCCTTAAAGTTTTCCATTTTGTAATTTCGATCCGTTTGCGGCCGATTGATATTTGATCGATCGTGATCGAAGCTATTGATAATTTGGCTCCTACTATTCCTTATTTTGGCTGTAATGAAGCTCAATTTCATATTCTTCCTTATTCACATGCTATTTTGAATAGCTTTTACATAAAGGTGCGTGTATCAGACCGTGTCCATTTATACGTAACAAATTTTTGAAAAATAATGGAGATCCCATGTCATAAATTTTGATATTAAAAATAAAATACATGGGAATTTGAAACATAGTAATAAATTGCAATTATCAAATTCAACACGCCTGAGGCCTATAAAGTTAAGAAATAGACAAGATTAATATAGATTTTTATTGAATTGATCTTAGACTTAGATTCAGGTTTCTTCCAAATACCTATGACTTTTGTGATGGATTGCAAATCCAGTTTTCACCATTCAAAAGAGTGACAATTATTGTGTAAAATTGTCAGTAATCATTAGTTTCTAACAAACTAGCTGAAAATAGCAGTCCTAACTACAAAAGAACTTCCAATATTGGTTTTGTTTATTTTACCGTGATGACTTAATAGTTGTAAAATGTACGTGAAAATATATTTTTTGAACCTTTTGTCACTCAGTAACAATGTTATGCAACCCTAAATACTGTGAATGTTTACCATTGTTATGAAAACGAAATATTATAATGAAAACTCCTTTCTCTTAAGACATGCCTCAAGAATGATGGATGTGTTTAGAAATTCCATTCTGAATATGGAAAATATTTTCACGTTTAGAGATAGAGTCAGCTAGATATTTAATTAATAAAAATAAAAACATGACATGGGTCCTTCTAAGCGCTTAGTTAACGCAAGCAAACGTTTTAAAAAAATTAATTAATAAAATTCGTTCCAAAATGACGCTTCCTTAGTGATAATTAACGTAGGTATTTATTGATTTTTTATATAAAGTAAAATTTTCAGTTTGTATATCTATGCTAGGAAACCTGTAGACCACAGGACTTCTGCCCTTCGACTATTCCCAATGCGTACTTATATCTTGGTTGTTCTTACCAAAAAAACGCAAGTTGTCTTCGTAATCCCATAATAATCGGTGTAAGCGGTACTTGTTAAGTAATGCCTAAGTTTATACGACATGTTATTTAAGTGTTAGCATTTTTTCTTATTGTATAAGTCTAACGCAGGACACTTTGGCTCTCACTGTTTTTCTTATATCACAATAAATGTAAGTAAATGATGGATTGTTTCCGCAAAGTTGGGTTTTGATTAACGCCACAGCTTCATTGACAAATATAATATATATTTATATAAATATAAATATTGATAAATTGTAATGTTTTGTAATCTTCAGCTCTGTGTTTATGATTCTCAAGTAAACGTTAGTTAGTTTTTCCTTTTGTGTTACTAGCATATTTTGATATCTAAGATTTGTTGAATATGCCAGCGATTGCAATAGATTTCAAAGAATAATCTATTGTTTAAAAGTTATAGTTATTTGGTTGGCACATCGATCCTAGCTGTTAAACCATTGTTGCTTCTAAATCATTATTTGTTTCTATTGTTCTATGTTACTTCGAATACCTTCTCATCCTCTCTTCAATGACTCCAAGTATTTTTTCTATTAACATTGAAATATCCTAAACTTTATTTGAAACTAGAAAAATATTAACAATCTCAATCTCAACTTTGCGAATACCGTTCCAATTTTCTTCCAGTGTCGAATTAATTTAAGTTCTCTTAGTGTAAATTTAAAACTTATAGATTCCCAAAAATGGAAGTGAATTCGAGAATGGTGAAACTAGAATTTATCGAAGTCATTGTTTAAATTGTCATGAAGTCAGTAACTTCGATAAATAAATGAAACTAGTGTGTACGTAAATATTTGTTTTTGTCTGTAAGTATATTATATGTACATTTTGAAAAAGAAATACTTTCAGTCATGTTGTTATTATTTCACGCTTTCTGTTTAGTACTGTTTTGTATTTAATTAAGATAAGAAGATATTGTTCGGGAGACTTCCGGTGAAATTGTCCGTGCTGAGTTATTATTGTGTATATAGAATTTAGTTACCCCAAAGTTAAATCCAAATATATACATGCGGGAATATTTTTTCATTTTTTCGCTGTATCTTTATAATGTAGACATGTTTTGGAGTGGTATAAGGTTTTGGCGGTTTTCGAACGAACTTTCAGTAAGGCGGTCGATATTGGATGAGATTGAAAAATAATGTTAGTTTTGTCGCAGTTTTTGTAATTGTGTATGAGAGAAGGTTTATGGCCAACAGACCTGGTAAAACTAGATGTTAATTCGGAAGTCGTTTCTTCTACTTTAATGGCTGAGTAGATAGTAAAAATTCTACCGACTTTAACGTAAATTTTGAACTAACAAATAATACAAAAAATATAACGAACAATAGTAAATAAAATATTGCTGTTTGTTTATTTAGGTACAAGAAAAATTGGATGTCGTTTGAAATTTTATACGATCGCTCCGAAATTTTGACAGTTAAAAATGGCGGCTACCGTTCGAAAACCGCATAATAATGCTTTAAATAAAATTTGTTTTGCTTAGACGCCAGCGGTTTATGGCTATGGTAATTCAGTAAAACCATGATGGGATGAAAAAATAGTGCAGGAAATAAATATGCTCAATGATTGAAAGTCTTCGTCTCGACTGGCTGGGTATAGCATGGCATTTTGAATGATAAAATTCTCTTTCTAATATATTTGGAATCTTTCAAAAGAAATTTGGGAACGTCCATAAAAAAATTAAGTGATATTGAAATTCTTAGTCTTGTTTTGCATTTAATTGAAATACTCTGCATTTTCATCTTGCTTTTATTTTGTAGTGTCTGTCATCAAATCAGTATCATCTAAAAACGCATATATCACAAATCAAAAATTCTAACACCCTGTAAGCCTCCAAAGTTCCACTAGAGCGAGACAACGCTATACGCAAATGCCCAGCTAGAAAAGGACGGCGATAGTCCGTAGGCAGGAGAAACGTGTCTCGGTGATAGGTCGGGTATATACATGGGGGGGTTTATTTATTATTCCATAATGTAATAAAACGAATGTAAAGTTTATTATGTTTCATTGGAAACACCTGGCCACTCGAAATTCCTAGAATCCTTCCTATTTCCAAAATTCTACGAAGTCCCCATAGCACAGAAAAGATCAGCGCTGACAGAACAGCAAAGCTTGAGCAGTTCTTCATTGGTAAATTGGAAAAGACCAAAATATAAACAAAAATACGAGTTCAAAATAGCGTGCAAGAGATGATACCCTGTCGCGTGTATTCGAGCATGCTCACACATAATTTCACTAAAAACATGACAGCAAAGAACATGTTTCAGCATTTTGCTGCTGCGTGTGCGCTTAACCAAAGGTATCGCTGAGTACAGCGATCTGACACAGTAAACGTCTGAACTGTGGGACCAAGTCTAGATTTTAACACTTAAATAGCATAAATAATTAGTAACTAATACAGACATAAACTCACCGGTTATTCCGTTTATCCACCCCAAGGTGGATATGCGGAAACTCATATCCGCGAATCCACCCCAAGCTTATAAATTCCGTTTATCCAACTAGGCCTAGGGTGGATTCTCGGACATACGTTTCCGTGTATCCACCTTAGGGTGGATTTTTTGGGGGTGGATAAACGGAAGAACTCAAACTCTCGCCTTCTCATGAGGGTAGGCAGAAACTACAAGACGCTACCTGTTATAATCCTTACATTATTTTTGATTTTGATTTGATTAGTGTGTACACAGACGCCAGCACATCAAGCTACTACAATCTGTCAAATCTATTTGATAGATTTTCAACTTTATCGCTAAAACCTCGCTATCCTTATGGCTGAAATGATGATGATGATGATGAACGATATAACCCAACTCATTTATGTGAAAACTACCTAATTACTTACCTACTGCTGTAAATCAAAATAAAACTAAAACAATAAATGTTAAATAATTTATTTCAATAAAAGTTAATAACATTGAACATGATTAGACTAAAAATATAAACTGTTACAATACATAGTTCAGAAAGCTTGGATAGCAGCTAATCCACATGAGCTCAGTTCTGTACAAATAACGGCAATATGCAGCCATTTCGGAGAGTTTTTAAAGCTGTGTTTCACTGCAACAGTGCAGTGATGCACAGACAAGCAGTTGTCTGTGCATTGAACAGCTAAATCTAGCGGGTTATTCCGTTTATCCACCCCAAAAAATCCATCCTAAGGTGGATACGCAGAAATCCACCCTAGACCTTTTATTTTTTTTTTACTGGGGGAAACCTTCAAAAGGCACCCGACTTTTTACCTCACTAAAACTACCCCGGTGATCATCATCAGCACATAGGGGTGGTCCCGGTTCCTCTTAAAAGACCAAGACCCTAGAACTAGTTGGGTAAACGGAATTTATAGGCTTAGGGTGAGTTCTCGGACATGCCGTTTCCGCGTATCCACCTTAGGATTGATTTTTTGGGGGTGGATAACCCGCCGAGCACTTTCTGATCGTATCAGAATTAACTATTCAATTGCGCATACGATTAGGATCTTCAGAGTTTTCTAGAAGCCTTTAGCGGAATGGCGTCTATCGACACAGGAGTGAGCTGTTTCTGCAACCCTGATTCGAGTCAGGACAAGAGAGCTTATGCCTCAGCTTTTAGAGTTGAAATTACTTTTTTTCTAAACGAAATTCTGCGTTAAGTCATTTCTTATGACATACGTGGTAGGGCTGACTTTACTCAGTTGTTTAAATTGTATTGCTAGGCAAAACAGCGGCACTTTTGATGGCGCCTGTGACAGTTTACAAATTATAATAAATATCTAGCTTATCGATTCGAATAATAGTTCCAGCGGTACGTCATCATTGCGGCCCGTAAAACAATGTAGCATTTTCTCAAAATTAGCAATCAATATTAACGAAAATTTATAAAAACGTGCAAACGTCAGAAGGCATTACAGTACCACCGCTTTTGTAGAAGTGCACGGATGCGTAGGTAAGTGTAACTTTATTAGGTACTGTCATAATTATTCATGATATTCTCACTTCGGCGTTAAAGTAAGAGTTAAAATCCATTACAAGTTATCTGGCTTCGATGTGATACGGCTTACTTTGGGCTCGCTGGGTTTGAATCTAAAATATTGTTTTAACTTATTACTTAGATCATTGACATATATATTACTAGCGTAAGATAAAAATATCTCGCTGTAGCCTTACAAAATTTATATAAAATATACTACAACTGTCTACTAATTACTTTACCTAGAAACGGTGAGGTGAAAGAATGCTACCTAAAGCTAAAATGATTAACAGTGCTAACAACGTTTTGGCTAAGAATAATTATTAGGTTTAGGTTTTCGTGAAGCAAATAATATATTAAAATGCCATCGTGCTTCTTATGGCCTGCCGGGTAAAGGTTATGCACACGTATCAAATCGGAAAGGGATCGGCACCGTATCGCCTTTCGCCTCGCCGTCAAACAGGCGTCAACCTAACGTAAGCACGTAACCAAAACGGATCAGAAGCTCCGATACGTCGACTCGGCTACGGCTAGGCGTCGCCGCGCTTACGGTTCGCCGACCGCTGGTTTATGGTGCAAGACGCAAGCCGGCGGGGTGAGAGGGGCAAGGGTGGACGAAGAGACGTAAACTCGGGTATGGAGAGACGTAAGCGCGGGGACGATGAGCCGTAAGCGCGGGGACGACGAGCCGTAACGCACCGCACCGCGATTCGAGCTTTTTCCTATTGTTCTTAAATGCCTTTACTATGTTTGGTTGTGACAATATTACATCTATGGGCTCGTATCAGTATATCCAACATTATAACGTTAATTTTTGTACGATTCCAAATTAACCAACCTTATAACAAACAAAAGACAAACGGGGCGTTCGATGGAATTTTAAGTAGGTACAATGAAAACTAGTCTATCTTTAAATGGAACTAAGGTTCACAATTCTTATTCTGTAAGAACACCACCTGTTGCGACTTCTTCTTTCTTAAGCACATCATTTGCTGCGTAGTCGGGTTCAGTGTATCTGCGAATGAATAAAAATTAAATAAATCTTCCATTTTCCAACAAAATATACCAGCATAGCTTATTCATAACCTGACAGGCGATCGTATCGAAATAACCTGATTTTCCTTGAAGAATAGCGGTCGTCTATTTAATTTAAACTACCAACATTTTCGGGTTTTGTACTTGTGAAACAGCGTTTAGAGGATAACTTCTACAATCAGTGCCGGATTAGCCCCTAACAATACAAATTAAGCAATTGCTTAGCTTAGGGCATCACGTCTCGGGGGGCACCATAACCCGAGGGCCACGAAATGCGACGCTCCAAGCGAATTCGCTTTGCGCTGCAAGCGTCAGCGTCGAGCGTCAAAAACAAATGTATTGACTATTATCTACAAGGCCACGAAGTAGCGCTGCAAGCAGCAGCGGAATTTGCTACGAGCGAATTTGCACGAGTGTTGGATGATCCGACGCGCGTATTTTTATGAGCATCGAAAACAATTGTATGAGAAAATTTGATAGTGACATTTTCACTTGTAATGTCGACGCGTACTCACTCTGTACTCACAGAACATGTAACCTTTTTCTGTACTGAACTGATTCATCCCCCCACCGACGTACACGCTACAGGAGAATACTTGAAGTTCGTGGCCTTGCTTTTGACGCTTAGAAATGACGCTTGTAGCGAATTGACGCCTCAAGCGTGGCGTTATTTTCGTGGCCGAGGCATAAGGCAGAAACAGCACCGAAACAGTATTTGGTAGCACATGAATGGCAAGGCTGTTTATCAGCAAGATATTACAAGACCCAAAAGTTACTCTAGAGATGTGCGCCAATCTTCTCCTTTGTTGCGTTCAGGATTCAAAATAGCGTCCGCGACATTAAGACACTTGGTGAATAATCTACTATTATGTAACTTACTTCTCCAGCGGTGGGCAGAGGAAGTGCCTGATATTCCTAGGCATCACAGTTTCAGCTTGAACCTTGCAGACTTCAGTGATATACTCCTGGAAGTCCGCTATGATTTCAGTATCCACTGGACCCCCGATACCAGGAACGGCATATACCAATGTAATCTATAATTAAATAAATAATGTACCTAGGTATATATGGTACTAGACTGTATAGATCACATATACAGGGTTATTGATAAAACATTAACAACCTCTTAAGAGGTCATTGTACTCATCATTATGAACAACTTTTACTATGGGACAAAACCTGAAATCGCGAAAAAAAAACAGCTGTTCCCTACATACATGTTCGTTTAGCTCGTCAAAATGTAGGGAACAGCTGATTTTTTTTCGCGATTTCAGGTTTTGTCCATAGATATACCTATCTAAAGTCTATTCAAACTAATGTGTCAAATTGATGTTATTTCTAGTTAAACAAATATAACTTTATTTTAATGGCAATTAAGTTGATTTCAGAGTGACTAGCACTATTGAAAAAGTTATAAAAATGTTTGAAGTTGTAGCTTAAACTGAACTTTATTGTGTAAGAATTAAAGTTATTTTTCTATAAACTCATATTTGTTAACATTTTTGGCAAATAAATCGCGAATGCAGAATACCTAGACTCGCATTTCCACGAACTCTACCCAGAGTTTCTCTCTCACAAGACCCTTTTTTTTTTTTTGCTGATGTAATATCATCAAGTGGAGCGGAAGGGCGTGTCAGACTCTTACTGACTAAAACCCACCCGTGTTCCTTCCTTAGCCCTTTATGTTCCGGGCCAGCGGTAACCCTTTCGGACAATCCCGCTGACCTCTCACAAGACCCTTCCCTGTTCTTGTGGAAGAGAAACGTTTTCTCAGCAGGTTTCCTAATCCACCTTCAAGTCTTAGTCATCTTCATAATTGAAGAAAACAGTAGTCGCTTCAAACAGTCAGGTCCAAAGAAGTGGCACGCGGTGTTGCACGCGCGTCTTTATGGGAGGACGTTTGGTTGTGGGATGGACCGCACTTGGTGATGGGGTCCGCTAGGCTTAGCGGTCACCAGTCGGGGGTGCGGTAAATGTACATGTATCTCCCGGGCCCCCGACTTAGGAGTCCGAGATAACCCTATTTTCTCCCCAAACGGAGGGTTTACCCACGAAAAAAAAGGCAAAGACATTACATCAGGCAAAGGCTCTTCTTCCTCCTCCACCTCTTCAATTTCTGGCACAATTAGATCCATGTTCTCATCCAGGAACGTTTCCAGGAGTTCCCGAATCATCACCACTTCCTCTGGCTTAGCCTGTTTCACAAAAATGAGTAAGTTATTTTCGAAAGTTAACTAATTTCTACAAAGGACTAATTTAATTTTATGGGATCTCGTCTTATTTGATCTGACATTTAAAGACAGATTTAATTGCTTACTGCTGTACTCAGATTGGTTAAATGGTTATTGATTAATTAATTTTAAGTAGGTAACTAAAAAGTCTTCCAGACCGATTTCGGCCATGGCAACCAATCGCAGCGGAAACTAGCCATCGGCGCGGGAGATATTATAGTGCACAAGTGTGTGCGCAGACACAGGAGCACTCTCTCTCTCTTCCCTCACTCTCATAGTCCGATGGGACGGCAATCCGACACGACCGGAGAGAGATCAGGCGCAGGACCAACGGCTTAACGTGCTTTCTGAGGTACCACGTTGGTCGTGCTAAGAAATTCCTAATGGAAAATTCCAATAACACTGCCCGACCCTGGATCGTACCCAAGTCCCCACGCTCAGCAGTCGCCGCTTTCGACCACGAGACCAACGGGGCAGTCAGGTTAGGTAAGTACCCTGCGTACCAAGGTTAGATTCGATATCTGTTAATATAATAAACTCAGCTAAATGGTTTGTCATGGAACCATGTGTTACTTTAGCTTCAAAAATATACTCTGTCTTTGTAGGTAAAGACTAATTTCCTATCTTTACCTTCTTCTTCTTTAGATCAGGATCAGGCAATATGGCGATCTGTTCATCAATGTAGTCCATTATCTCCTTCTCAATGTACTGGACGATGAACTCTCCACTTGTTGTCGACATCTGACGTCCAGCCACCATTCCTATTGATTAAATATAGAAAATTAATATTGGGAATAGGTTTACATACGTAAGATACGAGTAACTCTGAAATAAAAAAAATGGAAGATTTAGATAAAAAGTCAATGCTGGCTTTGGGCTGTTAAAATTTAGATATGCGGGCGGAGATGTGTTGTCATATCGAAAACGTGATGCAGAGGAATGAGGAACGAGTCAGAAAAGTTTTGGGTATTAATATGGATGGTCTAGGAAAGGAAACTATAAAGAAATCGTGTGTAGATGATATGACTATTGATATGAATAATGCGATAATGCTGATGTACCGAATAAAAATAACGACAAATTAAGGTTAGGGCAGGATGCATATTACTATGACAAACGGGTCCAGGGCGACGGACTCGGAGACCTCTGTCGCCTCCCATTCCACAGGACCCGAAATGGCGGCGCGTAGTGTTCCACGCGCTCTAAGTCATAACGGGGGAGTTCAACACCTCACTTCGCCCTAAGAGATGTGACCCGCATAGTGCGGGTCAACACCAGTCCGTGGCAGCGGAAGTCGCATTCACATCTGCAGCCCCCGACGGAGGTATACGAGTGAACACCAGGATGGTTTTAGTCAGTAAGAATCTGACAGAATGTCTGCACACCCTAGGGCGGAGGACATCCACGAGGATTTTCACCAAGACAATAACAAAAAGATTATGACGAATGTAAATAACACGGTATGAGAAATGTTAGTTGGAGATAAAGAAACGATGAATGAACTGTGTGAATGATGATATGGTTAGAAAGGAGGTGACTACCGAGGTGACACCTAATTGAGAAGTATTGAAGAAAAAGAGATGTTGCGCCGACCCCAAATTAATAGGGATAAAGACTGGAGAATGATGGGGATGATGGCTGATAATATTGATGTATCGACGACAAACTGGGCTTAGGGTAGGATGAATACCTATGATGAATGTAAATAAAGTCCTCCAGACCGTATTTCGGCCACGGCGGCCAATCCCAATGGAGACTAGCCTTCGGCGCGGGAGATATTAGGCGGGTTTTAGAGTCGCGCTGACCGCACGCTGATGGTCAGCGCTGATGGGTCGATATGCTATGTAGTAAGGTAGCGTTTCTGAGTAATGCTGACCGCCCAGCGCTGACGGCTCATACGTTTCGCTGTCCGCGCCGACGATCAGCGTGCGGTCAGCGCGACTCTAAAACCAGCCTTATAGTGCACAAGTGTGCGCGCAGACACAGGTGCCCTCTTCCCTCACTCTCATAGTCCGATGGGACGGAATCCGACACGACCGGAGAGCGATCAGGTGCAGGACCAACGGCATAACGTGCTTTCCGAGGCACGGGGTTATCACACCGCCAACTTCCAAACTCCGGGCTGTTACTAAGAAATTCCTAATGGAAAAACTCAATAACACTTTGCCCGACCCGGGAATCGAACCCAGGACCCCACGCTCAGCAGTCGCGCTTGCGACCACGAAACCAACGGGGCAGTTATGATTGTAAATAAATCGGTACCGTCAAACGGGGTGAATACCTATAGGGATACAGGGATGAATCGAGACGAAAGTTGAAAAGAAATTTTAACATTTAAAGAATATGGTTTGTTGTGAAAAAGGACTCTAATGTGTAATACTTCAAATTAACGATTAAGGTGAATGCGCAGTTGTAGCCCGCGAAATTAAATTTTTCTTACGTTTTTTGTAATCTTCAGGTCAGGTTGTATCTTGATAAAAATATAATTCGCGACTGTAACAGGTACGTATTTACAGAATTATAATCATTAGAATCATTAATACATCTTTCTTTTTTTCATCTTTCGACTTTAATTACTAGAATTCTGTAAATACATAATTATCTATTATAGTCGCGTTAAGTGACGTTAAAAATAGCAAGAAAAACGAATCTCTGTTGGCTCATAACTTTTTAATGGTTTTTTATTTTACTATTTTGTTTCCGTACAGACACAATTAATAATAAGTCAAAACGATATCATGTTTAACTTTGGGTGCACAATGTCAAACAGTAAAGTAATACTCTCCCGAAATTTGTATGGAAAAATATCGACTAGTGGCACCTTAAGTGCCCTTGTTGGCAACAAACTATATTATTTCAACGCTAAAATCCATTTTAATGTTTTTGTCCCGATGCACCCCTGCATCCCTTTTCACCACGTTTGTAGATATAGGAAATGTTAGTTGAGGGAAAAGTTTCTAACCAAGATCATAGTTAGCTGACTTGAACCTATGCACAAGTTCATGTATTTCATCGAAGGTATTCTCTAGATCAATTATACGTTCCTCACGCGCTGTTTCAATCTAGAGCAGAAAGGACAGGAAGAAAGGATTAGGAAAAGGTAAGTCTCAAAAAGACTTTATTTATGGGGGAAGCGCTAAGGTGGCCCGCGAATTTCAAATTTTCTTACGTTTTTTGCAATTTGCTGGTCAGTATTAAGTTGTACGTTGATTAAAATATAATTCGCGGTCGTAACAAATATCTATTTACAGAATTATAATCATTACAATTAGTAATACAACTTGTTAAGTTAGTATAATCCCCAAATGTCAAGATTTCATGAAATAGTCATTCTTGGGGATTACTTGGTCTAAGAGAGTTGTGTTGATGACTATAGTGATTATAATTCTGTAAATACATATTTGTTACGGCCGCGAATCATATTGTAATCAACGTACAACTTAATACCTACTGACCAGCATATTGCAAAAAACGTAAAAAAAAAATAATTTCGCGGGCTACCCTGGCGCTTTCGCCTTAATTATCTACAATCTTTGTTCCATGATATTTTATCAATGTGTAGCCACAAAACATATTAGACACTAGCTGCGCCCTGCGGTTTAACCTGCATAAGTCTCGACCCCGTGGGAATATCGGAATAAAAAGTATCCTATCTCCTAATCCAGGTCATGTTCTACCCATGTGTCAAATTTCATCCAAATCCGTTCAGCCGTTTTAGTGTGAAAGCGTAACAACCGATCATACAAAAAAAACGGTCAAGCGCGAGTCGGACTCGCGCACCGAGGGTTCCGTACTTTGTAGGTATGTAAATAGTTTATCACGGGAATTTTTTTTGTAATGTAAATACACATTTACGGTTTTTGGATTTTTTCCTTTACTTTTGCTACATGACATTGCTTCTTGCCAAATTTCATGATTCTAGGTCAGTGGGTTTTGATTCCGGAACATAAACGCCCGTATCTTTTGATTGCGTTGACTTAGAAGTGTACTTTTTTCACTGCTTCAAGGGATTGCAGCCCTGAGTTTCGATACCTATTAATTGCAACTTGATAACTCCACGCGTTCCTGAGAAAAAGGATCTTGACCGACGGACAGACAAACGGTCAATGATCTTATAAGGGTTCCGTTTTTCCTTTTGAGGTACAGAATCCTAAAAATCAAATCATTTCTCTTTATAATATTATATTAAAATTTAGACTGGGTACTTTATTGTTATTATACAATGATACAGGATTAAGGAACACAATTTGTAGACAACGAAATTATTTTTTGTCGATTTTTACGTTTTTAAGGCCGACTGTACCAGAGCTAAAAATAATGCTACTGTTATATATAGAATGTGTTATTAAAAATGAAAACTTGGTAGGAAAAAATGCGTGAATATGTTCAGAACATCCTAAAAAAAATACAATTGAAGACTACCTAAATTTAAATAAATTAAATTGACTGAATACTAAAATTTCGTACCAAAACGAGAGTATCTTTAGGGTTGGAAAACCAAAATAACGCGACAACAGTTATTGGCAAGACATCGTCATTGAAATAATAAGTATTGCACGATTTTTTTGACGAATTCCACATTGGGCACCCGTTTAAATGGCACCTGAGTGAATGTGCCGCTGTTTGTCAGGTGCATACACTCAGGTGTAATTTAAGCGGGTGCCCAATGTGGAATACGTAATTTTTTTTAAACATGATAAAATATCAAAGAGTTGGCTATCATTACTTACCTACTTATCAAAAAATATCTCTTTATTTTTCTAACTAAATACATATGCTATGTTTCCACGACAAAGCATTAAAGAAAATGGAATCAAGGCTTACCATCCCTGTTCTCTTTATAATACTCTTAAAAATAAATGTTATAAACTTGAGCCTTGTTTAAATTTTGATGACAAACTATAATATCTGTCAGCTTCTTACATATTTGCTCAATTTCATCGATTGTTACTTTTGTCTTTTAACGATCGATAAGTATAAAGGTTAAAATATACCCGAGTTCAATTATAATAATCGATCGGTAAATCGATACATAGGGTGATCCAGAAAAATATGATACGATCGTCTAGACATTTACTCGATTTTCTTTGATCGCACCTATCAATAGTCAAAAACTGAGCAAATTTGTAGGAGTTCTTCTCTCTATCTATACAGGGTTATTTGTAAAACACCAGTAACCTCTTAAGAGGTCATTGTACTCATCATTATGAACAACTTTTACTATGGGACCAAACCTGAAATCGCGAAAAAAAAATCAGCTGTTCCCTACATTTTGACGAGTTATACGAACATAAATGTAGGGAACAGCTGATTTTTTTTTCGCGATTTCGGGTTTGATCCCATAGTAAAAGTTGTTCATAATGATGAGTACAATGACCTCTTAAGAGGTTACTGGTGTTTTACAAATAACCCTGTATATCATCAAAAATCGTCATTGAACATTACTTCAGCAACATAGGCCTGTATTCTCTCTGCTTCAGTTGGGACGTACACTTCCACTTCCTTGGTCTCTTCTTCTTCCACTTTTTGTTCTGACTCTGGTACTTCCTCAAACAGCACTATCTTTGGTTCTCCTGGGTCCATATGATTACGTGTTACAGCCATCATTGTTTTAGTGCAAGCGAAAAAAAAATGCTATATAGGATATATAGCACCCTCCCATTTGCACAAAGGTATGTACAATGATGATTACATCACTTGGGGCCTGCAATCTATTTCGTAAAAATCTTTTTAATACAGTTGCTCAAAAAGTGGTTTAATGCAGGGACGTATAGCGTTCGGGATGTGGGCTATTACATACTAGTGGTTTTTTTTTTTCCTTTCCTGAACTCGTGCGTCTCTTTCCCAACTGTCAAAATAATGTCTATTAAAAAGAAAAACCAACCATGAAGTTTTTACTAAAGAGTTTTTGTGATTCATACAAATACGTATATTTCTAAAAAGAAGCTACTAATTTATTTCAATATCAGATTTAAGACTAAGCTGTATGGATAATTTTGCCTACCAAAATGGGTGAAGAAAAAAAAACTCTGCTTATATTCAACGGTTGGCGCCATTTTCCAGAAATTTTCTTTGCGAGTTTAGTTGTTTGTTGCACAAAATGAGAAATTTCGACCCTATTTTTTTTTAATTAACACCACCGGAATTCAGTATAATTGCACAAAATGCTTCGGAGAACATTTTACCGGAAAAGTCAAAAAGTCGTTACATATCCACATACGACTGATTTATTGCGTGGAGAGAAGAGAAAAAAGCAATATTGTGTTTTTATTATTTTATTAAATTGCTTAATTTTTTCGCAACTGTATTAAAAATAGTCGTTCAGTACACCTGCGGAACCGTCATTGCAACTTGTTCCGACTGTCAACCCTCGCCTTCGGCTGCGCCTCGGCTCGGGTAGACATTTGTCGGAACTCTTTGCAATGACAGCCTTTCCGCACTTGTAATGAAATATACTATTCCGTGAAAACTTAGGTGAAGTCAATAGTGTAAACTAGCAATAAGTAGGTGGAATGCCAGCTCATTTCGCTTAGGGTACACTAAAGTATACACTAGAGCATTTTCCCGAGCATTTCCATGTTTTTTTTTCTTCATTTTACTTTTTTTTTTTTTCTTTGTCTTGTTTATAAAACTACTCACTAGTACTGTAAGCGTTATTTCTGCACAATTATTGCAATTTTATTGATGTTTAATTTTTTTTTTTTGCATGCTGTGTCTATCGCATCATATTGTACACTATGCTTGTATTTTTTTTAAGGATGAACAGTGTAAAAATTGTAGATAGGTCAATAAATAAATAAAATAAAAATGTAACGTTCTTAGGAATGGTACAATACAATAGGCAAAAGATCAGTTTCCAAAAGAATTTTCAGGTAATGTAACGTTCCTGCGAATGCTCACGTAATACTCACGACTAGTTAAGCCTCCTATAAACAGGCGCGACACGCGACGCGAATCGCGCGCGACACAAAGGCACCGCTCGTTGCGCGACTTGCGGTGCCTTTGTGTCGCGCGCGATTCGCGTCGCGTGTCGCGCCTGTTTGTAGGAGCCTTTAGCAACACCACCACCTGTAACATTTCTTTCTACCTTGCGTTCATTATTGATGATTGTGCGTTCTTGATCGCTCTTGCCTGTGCTCGATAAAATGTTACACCAATATGCTCGTTGGTTTTTAAAATCAGATTGTAACAAAACATCGAGGGTCGTGTTCGAAGTGCGGTTCGATAAAACGGCGAATGCTCGATGTTCTGTGGCCTTAGTGTGAGTTTTTTCAACTCACGTTCGATTGCGAGCGCGTTAGAACTTTGTATGGGTAATTAGGTTACTCCTAGTGACCACCAGGTGCCGCTATAACTTTTTTCCTTAGAAAATTCTATCGCGGTCGCAATCGAACGTGAGTGAAAAAACTCACACTAAGGCTACTGTTACAAATAAATGCTCTAGTCTATACTCACCTTAATAGTCTTCAAGGTGAGATTTTTACAGAATAGAAATTAGCTGTTGTTAAGGGCTGGTCTAGAATGTCTACTTCTTTTACTACGATACGTGACTATATTTAATATGTATTTAAAGTAGGAAAAAGTGACGATACTTACTGTACTATTTAATTGATCTGCTAGAACTAAAACTACTGACCAATTTAATATAACTGTTTCTTCTACATACTAAGTACTTTACTTTCATTTAGCCAATATCTTACAAAAATACAAAAAAAAACCAATCAAGACTGATTCAATACAGATTACAATCAAACTACAATAGGTACATTTTAGTTAATAATATTATACCGAAGCGCAATCCTTTTGTGGTAGTATAGTACTTTCAAGACATAAAATAACTACAGTCCGCGCGGAACTAGTAGGCCGCGCCTTAGATATGTGAGCGGTGGGACGGAGGGGCGGGGGCGCTTTGTGTTTACTCAGTACGTGCGTTGCAAACAATAGGCAACACCGCCGCCCTCACCCCCGTCTCCACCCAAGGCGCGGCCAACTAGTTCCGCGCGGACTATAATACAAAATTATTCAAGTTTTTTTTTACCTACTATGCCTAGTTTACATATAAAACAACATAATTTACTTAAATAAAACTTGACAAACTACTTTTACAAATTAATCAACTTTTAAAATACTTATTTAAGATAAAAGGGTCAACTACTACGTATCACAAATTGCAGATTTTGTAATATTACAGGGTGGCAACCATGAATTCAGCACATGATTCTACACCACCTGGACAGAAATCTATCTTCGGTTATCAAAAAAAATCTGCTGTTCCCTACATTTTGACGAGTTATGCGAACATAAATGTAGGGAACACCTGGGGGCTTACCATCACCTCAGAAGTTGAACTGCACTAGTTTTTTGTACTAAGACGTCATACAAAAAAGTAGTGCAGTTCAACTTCTGCCCTGCTTTAAGAGGTGATGGTAAGCCCCCTGGTTTTTTCACGATTTCAGGTTTGGTCCCATAGTAAAAGTTGTTCATAATGATGAGTACAATCACCCCTTAGGAGGATAACGGTGAGTATAATTTCACCTTGTCAAAAAGTGATCGCGCCTAAAGGCTCCTACAAACAGGCGCGACACGCGATATAATCGCGCGAGACACAAAGGCACCGCACGTTGCGCGACTTGACTTGCGGTGCCTTTGTGTCGCGAGCGATTTTATCACGTGTCGCGCCTGTTTGAAGGAGCCTTAACGCGGTCAAAATGTAGAACAGCATTTTTTTTTTTAAATAACCGACGAAAATTTTGAACGCAGCCCATTCAGAGTCATACAGTACTGAATCTATTGTAACAGGCTGCGCGTCATGTCCTTTCCATCTTGTAAAGACGCCAGCTTAACAACCTACCCGAAACTATAAAATTTTCCCAATCAACTTTGAACCTTATGCTGTAGCGATAATGTTAAAAATCTATTAAATAAATTTGACAGATTGTAGTAGCTTGATGTGCTGGCGTCTGAACCTCAGCATAAAGATGAATCCGATCCATAATATATTATGTAGGTATGTTACCATAATTATAAAAAAGAAATCTCAAAATTCTTTTGTTATTTTGAGAATCCCCAATTCCCAGAAATTCCTTTCACGCGTCAAGTCAGACCACAGATTTCCTTGCCAGATGAACAAGGCGTTTATAAAACGTCTGCTATATCAATTTATTGATTGATTTGTCCCCATTGATCCCCCCTTATAACATGGGAATTAAACATAACTGACGAAATATGGATGCTACGGACATGCGAGATGTTGTCTCCCATATCTTACTAAATCTGCAATATGCGACGGCTTTTTAATAAATAAAACAGTTAAAACCGTATATTTCATATTCGACTTCTTGCTCCTCTTCATCGTATACGATTATGTCAACTACATCTTTCTTGACAGCGACCTTTACTTCTTCTACCGGTTTTTCTAGTAAAATATTCACAAGTTTGTAAGATCTAGTTTTTAAAGTGCTATTAACTAAAGCTAATTTAGGAGCGAATTTTTGTTCACTTCCATGTTCACAGGGAGCAGTGGTAACGGCCGCGACTTAAGAGTTGTAGGTTGTAGGTTCGAACACACGGTGGGACAAATTATAACATTATTTAGAATTTTAATGCACTAGGTAAATAAAACACTGCCGTATATTACCGAGTACCTCCTTATTATAAACGTTACTTAAATATACATATACCATTTTTGACGTTTAAACGTCTCTTAACTTTGACAACGTTTATAAATAAAGGGGGCATTATGGTTGAGGTAAGTTCACTCAACGAAACAACTAGTGATTAAACCATCTAGAGAAGCTACTTGGTCTCATTTAAAAACCCCATTGAATAGGTTTAAGTACGTTTTAGACTGTGCGCTGGGAAATTTGTTGCGCCACTTCTTCTTCCCAGCTACAGCACTAGGGAGTGGTAAAGGGAGGACGGTTTTGGGGGACTGTCATGTAATTTTGACGTTTGAAAAGTGCTGATTCTCAGCCTAATTTAAATAAATGATTTTTGATTATGTTTTTTTAGTTCGCGTTTAGGACTTGGGCCATATTTACTACTGCTTAGTGAACACTGTACTTTATACTTAGAAACTCACCAACTTTCTTGGCATCGGCATCCGGCATCATCATAGAACTCATCTCCCTCAGTTTTTTCTGAAAAAATACAAAAGTATTTATGGCTTTGATATTTCTGGCATTCTGTTGGGTAGCAACTAAAGTAACCGCTCTTAAGGTGAATGCGCAGTGGTAGACCGCCAAATTCTAATTTTCTTAGGTTTTTGGCAAATTGCAGGTCAGTGTCAGGTTGTATCTTGATCAAAATATGTATTTACAGAATTGTAGATATTAGAATTATTAATAATTATATCTCTTTACGTGAGATTTGTTCCATAAATGCACTTTTTCTTAGAAGATTTGTTCGGAACAAATTTAACTTGGAAAGATGTATTCATGATTCTAATTCTGTAAATACGTACCTGTTCTAGTCGCGAATCATATTTTGATCAAGATAGAACCTGACACTGACCTGCAAATTGCAAAAAACGTAAGAAAATTTGAATTTTGCTGGCTACAACTGCACATTCACCACTTCAAGTTTAAGAAATCGTTTGGCTTTGTAAGCGTTGTCTCTGTAACTTACACTGCCACAGTCTTTTCTAAAGCTCGATATGTTACATTGTCCGGGTATACATCTATTATAGACTAAAGAATTTTTTACATTGTAATATATAACAAGTCAACTAATCCACAAACATTCAATCCACATTATAGATTCAAGATTTTATATACAGTGTGAGTCTTCATAATGTGCATATATCGAAATGAGGGAAACTAAGCTTAATTTTATCGACGGAAAAAATAATTAAAAAAATAAAAATATTTGTAGCATTTTTTTAATTCTTTTTCGCTGCTGTGACCCCTGTGTAAACAATCGCCCCTCAATTGAGAATTATGGTTTTTTTTTAACAAAAATCTGATATTTTTTCATAAATTTTTACAATAATTGTAAAATTACTAGATAAAAGCCCCGATTACTACCCTTTTTGATTACTTTAAATTATTCTCCGTCGTATCAGATTTCTAAACGTAAAAATACCATGTTCATAACTCAATCACAACATTTCCTCTCATATCAACTGTTAAAGAAAGGCCTTGCAATCACCATACTTTAGCAGGTAAAGAATAAGATCCCTTTAAATATTTTTTTATTTTTTCAAATATTTTTTCCGTCGATAAAATTAAGCTATGTTTCCCTCATTTCGTTATCTGCACATTATGAAGACTCACACTGTATAGACAGAAATTTCAACGTAAACTTTAAAATCACTAAGATATTTTTAGAACGACAATTTATCAGGCAGACAATTTTCCCGGCAAAGTGGTCTAAACTACGAGAAAGCATGTTGTAGGTACACTGGAAATAAGTCAGTTCTTTAGTTTTAAAAGGGCAGTCGTAATCAAACTAAAAGTTACTGTAACAAGAAATTTAAACTAACATTAACTTCTTCGCACGGCTCTGGTTTTCCTGAAAATTGCATTGAAGTTAGCAAGAGTTTCTATGAGTGACGATACTTTAGTACGGTCAGCAACAAAAGTCGATTAACACTTCAGTTTTTTTAATCTCAGTTATTGAGCCAAATATTTGTTCAAAATTGCACTGTACTTCTGCTGCAATTTTGAACAAATATTTTGCTCAAAAAACTGAAGTGTTAGTCGACTTTTATTGCTGACTGTACCTACACCCTTCACACTCTCGACAGTCAACCCCACTACCATCTTGCTGACTAGTTAATATTTTCACCACGACATGGGCTATTCTAAAATCTAGCTTGTAACAACCAACGTTACTATTTAAATTAAATTCCACAATGTACAGACTCACTCTCATCAAGCTACTACAATCTGTCAAATTTTTTAATAGATTTTCAACTTTATCGCTAAAGCATACTAAGGTTCAAAGTTGATTGGGAAAATTTGACAGTTTCGGGTAGCTTGATGTGCTGGCGTCTGTACTTTCTCTTTTACATAATACAGTGACTGACGGTGAAGGAAAACATAACCCCAAATGCGTAACACACTTTCTTTCACAATGCGAAGGATTTTGAAGAAAATTGCTAATCCATTGCAGCATATGATTGAGAAATTGGTCTGCTCAACAACGAAACAACGCAATGAATGTAGTGGAACTGTCAAAAAGATATTGCCATTGTTAGTGTGTTACGTAATTACTACGCTGGACTTGAAACCGTCTGAAACTTCAAACACGCATAATCATCTAATCACTATAGTATGGCAGCCTTGTTTGAGGGTTCCGTCCAGAGTCAGACGTGTTATTGGATTCTCTCTGAAAATTCTCAATAGCTGTCTGGAAACTGGATTCGTGAACGGTTGATGGCAATAGGCTCGCCCCCATGGGACTTGATCATTACTGGCGCAATTTAAGTGAACTATAAAGAACACCTCTGTGTAACCCTTGGGGGATAATAAACCAAGAATTTGGAGTAAGGATTTCTGCCCCGTCATGTCAATAGGCTTATAGAAGTATGAGGAACAGAGCAGAGTGTAAAGTGCACTCATACTCTATAGAAAAGAGAGGATCCTCCGACCAGACGGGTGTTGTGTCTGGCGGGCATCTGCCCGAAGATTCATGTCGATATATGCTAGTTGCGCGGTAAACTCTGCTTGCGAGATGCAGGATTTAGCGTGACGTCAGTACGACGCGTTGTTCGCATGTGGTGTGGTAGATACTGCTACAGCCTCGGACCCATCACAGCTGTTTTATCATAAAAGGCGAAATGGTGATGTAGGTACTATCTTTACCCCATGGAAACAGACGACCAACAGACGTTGGGTCACATCCCTGAGGTAACACAGGGGGGTTTTCGGGGTGGTCTTTTAATAGGACATGCTATCCCCCTTCATTTGTGGTCATGGTTACCACCGGAGGGGTTACAGTCAGGCAAAAATCCCACTCTCCAGTCTTAGCCCCGAGAACTGTGCGCATTTTGAAGGTTTTCCCTATATTTACGCACCTCAGCCAACTCTTTCAAGAGGCATGATGTTATGATAAGCTATTCTACCAACGTAAAAAACAAGAGAACCTGTTCTCTGCCTCAAATAGTTCTCTCTTTCAATTTGTGTCATCCTTTCAATGGAGGGCGACCTTGCAATCGTTCCAATGGTAGGACGGTTCATCCTCGTGCTGAGTCTAGATGTTCGGTCTACATTGTCATTTATCAGGGATACTCTTAGCAGGTTGTCGCCGTCCCAGTAGTTATCTTCGTCTGAGTCTGCCTGGTTTTTGGTATAAAGGGCGATGAATTTCATCCAATGTGTAATGATTTTAGTAACTACCTACACTTTAATTTCACTAGTTATGCATATGTTGGCCATGTCGGGCTATGTCGGTGACCTTGGTTCTGCTCCGGATCTCCTCATTTCTGATTCGATCACGCAGGGAAACTCCAAGCATAGCCCTCTCCATTGCCCTGAAGAATTGCCAAACTTAATGGCCGAAAGGTTCTGGAGTGGCGACCGTGTACCGGAAGACGTAGCATTGGAAGGCCTCCCACAAGGTGGACCGACGGCTTTGTGAAGGCCGCAGGAACCCGTTGGATGCGAGAAGCAAAGAACCGAACAAAGTGGAGGTGCTTGGGGGAGGCCTATGTCCAGCAGTGGACGTCTTTCGGCTAAAATGATGATGATGACATAATATGTCGCAGCTAACTACAATTTCACTAGCTATGCATATGTCGCAGCTAACTGGTTGAATTAGCCGTTTAGTTAACCGTTCTAGCCTTTTAGCTAAACGGCGGCCGTTCAACTAATGGCCTGAATGATATTCAATTATAGTTTAGGTTGGAAATCTGTAACCAATCTCGCGCGAGCCGAATTGGTCGCAGTAACTAAGCCAGGGCACCCCGACCAAGTGGGTTAGGTTAGAACTGTGATCAACCGCGTGCGAGCCGAGAGAGCGAAGTGAGGTTAGAACTACTTCCAAAAGCCAGGTGGTTAACCAAACGGCTAATTTAACCTGTTGGCTGCGACATATAGACGAAAATTATGTACAGTCAACCAAGGAGATAAGTATACAGGAGCGTCGGATATAGTTGAAGTTTACTAAGAAACTGATGGATGTTGTGTGATTGCACACACGACGACATTTCAAGCTATACATATCCAGTTTTAGCTGAACTCGCATTTCGTACAATGTGTCTAAATTAGATAGTAGGGATGATGGAATAATGGAAGCAGGGCTAAAAATACCGGTACTTTTGGGAACCGGCAGGGTAATTGCGTAACTCACTATCAGTAGCAATGGCTTTCATTTTGACAGTGCAACAGCATTCCTTGCGTCATTTACGTTGTCGAGCAGACACATTTTTCGAACATATGGAGCAATGGTTTAGCAATATGCTTCAAAATGATTCAAATTGAGCGTAATAGTGTGTTACGCAATTAGGGTGCGGTTCGGTACTGTACCGGTACCAAATAAATATTTCCGTAAGTTAGAGTTACTGATTAACTGCGCAATATTTATAGCAATTATAAATTTTGATAATTAGTAAAAATACGCGAAAAACATCCCGCAGACGGTGAATGTTTAGTGATATCGACATTTCTAGAGACCTTAGTCTACACTAGCGCCTCTAGCGGCGAAAGCAAGCGCGATAGCCCTCATTGTGTGCGCTCACTTGAGTAAGGTTCCAAATGATACACAGTACGACTTCTTTTGACTACTTAATAGTGATTAAACTATGTTTAGAAGAAACCTAGGTACGAATGAGAACATAAAGATGAAATAATGATTATAGGAGATTAATACTGAATGAAAATAAAATTATAAATTTTAGGACTTACGAAAAGCTTGGTATCCTACAGACAATTGAAAAATTAGTACAAGAAAGAAAAAATATTTCATTACGAAAAACCGTTTCATTAGAATACCTAAGGGAGGGCGACCCCGAGCAACTTTTGTATTCGCAACTAATTTGTCTCTCACACCAAGTCTACGGGTTTGTATGAAAGTGCACGCATGTAGCGACGCGAGCGCATGTTGATCGCAACTGTCGCCCGTCTATTGGTCGCAATGCAAGTGCGCGCACGGCGACAAAAAAGTTGCCGCTCAACCGAAAATTTTACAAAAATCTCGGCCTAATCTCGGCGAGAAGACAGCGACGGAGACAAAAAAGTTGCTGGGCAACTAAGTTGCTCGTGGGCGCCCTATTAAGGCGAAAGCGCCAGAGTAGCCCGCGAAATTTAATATTTTTTTCACGTTTTTTGCAATTTGATGGTCAGTAGTTGATTAATATAATGATTCGCGGCCGTAACAAATATGTACAAGAATTATAATCATTAGATATAGTAATACAAGACAACTTGTTAAGTTAGTGTAATTGTAAAATGTCAAGATTTCATGAAATAGTCATTCAGTGGGATTTCCTGGTCTTAGAGAGTTGTGTTGACGCCTTTAATGATTATAATTATGTAAATACATATTTGTTACGGCCGCGAATCATATTTTAATCAACGTACAACTTAATACTGACCAGCAAATTGCAAAAAACATAAGAAAATTTAAATTTCGCGGGCTACCTTAGCGCTTCCCCCTTAGTATACGGGATGGACCGTTGACTCCTGTTGAGACAAAGCGGAAACTATTATAGGTAGCGAAAGGTCTAAGAAACCTCGTGGAAGATATTCAGAACAACATGTAGGCCAGTTGGTGTCAGCTGGTGTTGTGTCACAGTTTCAGATACATTCTCTATGGACATTTGTCTAACTCCTATCGACTTCAGCAGTGGTGTAATGGTGCCCCAGTGAAAACGGCCGCGACTTACGAGTTGTAGGTCGTTGGTTCGAACCCAGACACGCACTTTATTTTGTGGAAATTATTTCATCACCACTACTCTCAAAACTGTGAAGGAAAACATCGTGAGGAAACCAGAATGTCCTAGAACTAAAAATTTGTAGACATGTGACATTCACCAACCCGTACTGGGCCTGTGTGGTGCATAGGGGCCCACTCCCTCTCACAGCCTGTGTCCCAGCAGTGAGAACATTATAGGCAGAGTATGATGTTACTCGTAACTTCTGCTATAACATCAACGATATACTCACTTCATCTGATTGGTGTGACACTTCTTCTTCCTCATGCGCAGACTCTGGTTTAGACCCTAAAATACAATTAGGTTTATTAATAATTCGCAGTCGCTCCATGTAAAATACTGGTATTCATCTGCATCAGGTTAGACTGGAAGCCGACCCCCACATGGAAAAAGGCTAGGCAAATGATGAGTAAAAAGTATAGATAAAGAAATTAGGTACCTGCCCTATACCCGTCGTGGTACTCGACGTTCTTGGAGGCATCCATGACAGCTAGATAGCGGTACATCGTCAGAAACTCCTCCACTGGTATAGCTGCTGATCCTCCATCGGGCTCCTTGGTTAAAGACTCGCAGAGCAAAATCATTGTGTGGGTCAGACACTGCGGAAAATAATAAAATAAGGGTAGTAAGAAAAGCTCAGAAAACGCTAGCACCCCTAAATACAAGTTAAATCTTACTCTGGGTGCCAGAGTTCATCGAAAACACTCTTTCCCTTAAGGCCTACGCAGTCCGGGACGGCATGGCAAGGGATTTTGCCGTCAGTCAACGCACACTAGCCGCTTAGATACTGCGGCATTCCAGCGGCTTCCCCGCTTCTCTACCCCCGCCGCCTCACCTCGCGGTATGTCACAACGAGCGCCGGAGTCCTTGGCATGCCGTTGCCTACCGCAGGACGCCACGGCATCCCGCCGCGGGAGCCCGTGGCGCGTCTTTCAATGTCGTGCAATGAAATACCTTTTGATGCCACGGCATCATTTTAAAGCATAGCAATTTATGTCGTATTTCTATATCGATACGTTTGAATGTCCATTAGTAAAGATTTAAATCCCTTGCCATGCCGTCCTGGTCTGCGTAAGGCTTTAGTTGTAATGCTGCATAATTTAGATAAGGGTTTTTTGTAACCAACTGCAGGTAATACAAAATCTTATTACTTTGGTCGAAAGAAACCAACCTTAGTCAGCATTCCTCCAGCGACCGCCAAGAAGTGGAAGAAAGGTACGACCTCCGACCGAAGGTACACCTCACAGAGACACAGGATCCTCCTCAGTTCCATACTATCCAGGCAAAATCCCTGCCACGCTTGCTTCAGGACATATGTTGGAATTTCTTGCATGCCGTATAGCTGTGAGCAAAAGAAAATGTTATGGATTTACAACATAAATAAGCCTATAAAGTCATAGCACACGTATCAAAACGGAAAGGGATCGGCACCGTATCAACTCGAGCCGTTCAGTATTCTTTGCATGAAACTCCCTACTGCAACGCACACTAATCGGAATCGTGACGTAATCGCCTCGCCTCGGGACAAGCTCACGAACCGCGGTGCGGTGCGTTACGGCTCGTCGTCCCCGCGCTTACGGCTCATCGTCCCCGTGCTTACGTCTCTCCGTACCCGAGCTTACGTCTTTTCGTCCACTCTTGTCCCTCTCACCCCTCCAGCCTGCCTACTGCACCATCAACCAGCAGTTGGCGAGTCGTAAGCGCGGCGTCGCCTAGCCATAGCCTAGTCGAGGTATCGGAGCTTCTGATCCGCTTTGGTTACGTGCTTACGTTAGGTTGACGCCTGTTTGACGGCGAGGCGAAAGGCGATACGGGGCCGATCCCTTTCCGATTTAATACGTGTGCTATCCTTTTCTTTTTATCGAATAGGTAGGTATTCGCGCATTCGCTTTCGGTTAAGAACCTTTCGTACTTCAAAACCTCGTACCAAAACCAATACAGGGTGTAAAAAGACACATTACATAGCCGTCAACTACGCATTCTGTACATCTAACTAAGTAAAACTGCGCACAAATAATTGCTGGGAAACGACTTTTATTTTTGGTGTGACAATTTTCTGTTTGCAGCAGCGCGCAACGTAACGCACGCAAAACATTGTGCTTATGGGTGCATACAACGGTACAGGGGTCGTATTTAAAGTTGTGTTATAACATTAAAAACGTAAAAAAAACGTCATTAAAAGTTGGAACTTTGACCTTCAATATCTCCGTAACCAGAAGGTTCCCGTATGGTCCAAAACAAAAAAAAATCACAATGAAGGGGAGTACAGTGACTCTCGGCCCCGAATGAGCCGTTCCTCAATGCTGCAGTTTGGAGACTCCAGTTTCAGCCTGACGCGCGGAGGGCTGTGTCCCAGCAGTGGGAATATTAAAGGCTGATTATGTTATTACCTGATGCGCCAGCACCTTCAGACATCCCCTGGTGAGCCGCTCCTCAGTGCTGTAGATGGGGTACTCCCAGCTTGACGGGTGTAGGCCTGTGTCCCAGCAGTGGGAACATTAGAGGCTGACTATTACCTGATGCGCCAGCACCTTCAGACATCCCCTGGTGAGCCGCTCCTCAGTGCTGTAGATGGGGTACTCCCAGCTTGACGGGTGTAGGCCTGTGTCCCAGCAGTGGGAACATTAGAGGCTGACTATTACCTGATGAGCCAGCTCCTTCAGACATCCTCTGGTGAGCCGCCCCTCAGTGCTGTAGATGGGGTACTCCAGCCACAGTTTGACGGGTTGAGGTCGGTGTCTCAGCAGTGGGAACATTAGAGGCTGACTATTACCTGATGCGCCAGCACCTTCAGACATACCCTGGTGAGCCGCCCCTCAGTGCTGGTAGATGGGGTACTCCAGCCCCAGTTTGACGGGTTGAGGTCGGTGTCTCAGCAGTGGGAACATTAGAGGCTGACTATTACCTGATGCGCCAGCACCTTCAGACATACCCTGGTGAGCCGCCCCTCAGTGCTGTAGATGGGGTACTCCAGCCACAGTTTGACGGGTAGAGGTCGGTGTCTCAGCAGTGGGAACATTAGAGGCTGACTATTACCTGATGCGCCAGCACTTTCAGACATACCCTGGTGAGCCGCCCCTCAGTGCTGGTAGATGGGGTACTCCAGCCACAGTTTGACGGGTTGAGGTCGGTGTCTCAGCAGTGGGAACATTAGAGGCTGACTATTACCTGATGCGCCAGCACCTTCAGACATCCCCTGGTGAGCCGCCCCTCAGTGCTGGTAGATGGGGTACTCCAGCCCCAGTTTGACGGGTTGAGGTCGGTGTCCCAGCAGTGGGAACATTAGAGGCTGACTTATTACCTGATGAGCCAGCTCCTTCAGACATCCCCAGGTGAGCCCCCCCCTCAGTGCTGTAGATGGAGTACTCCAGCCTCAGATTGACGGGTTGAGGTCGGTGTCCCAGCAGTGGGAACATTAGAGCTGACTATTACCTGATGAGCCAGCACCTTGAGACAGCCTCTAGTGAGCCCCCCCTCAGTGCTGTAGATGGGGTACTCCAGCCTCAGTTTGACGGGCGGAGGCCGGTGGTCAGCCAAAGCCTTGAAATATTCGAACGACCAGCGAAGAAGGTCGTATGGTTGGGTTTTTATTGCGGCTGTTGAAAAACATTTAAGTAAAATTATGTATTACTTTAAAAGCTGATTTTTCAATCGCGAGAAAACTTTTATTCGAGGAATAAAATTGACGTTTGACAGTTTTTGTATGAAATAACTGTCAAAATTTCAAAATTATTCCTCGAATAAAGTTGTCAGATAATTGAAAAATCAGCCCTTTAGTGGCATAAGTAGGTACCTATCTACATATTACACTGGGCCGCAAAGAAAGCGGGTCGGTTAGAAAAAAATGCGATAACTTTTAAAATATTACTCCATAAAAGTTTAAACGTGATTAAAATTTTATTAGGTAACTACTAAAATTACGCCAATTTACGTCAGGCGCTGAATTTGACAGGACTAAACTAAAATTTATCATTTGTCCTTTTCTTAATGAAATGGAAAGAAAAAGATGCACTGAACTTAAATTTAGTTTAGTTAGGGGCCGTATTACGAAGTACCTATTAATGCCATAATCATAATCATTTATTTGCACTAGGTATTGGTACAGCGTTGGTCTTAAATTTTAAGTAAATTTCCTAATACATAGTCAGACATTTGACATGCAAAATTTTACAATATTTATCAGTTTATGTCCAAGGCATGCCTTAAATACAAATTTCTAACAATTATTACTTTTTACAATACAGTCAATATTCATTAAGATTGAAAACACATTATTTATCATTATTAATTATACATTCATTTATAGAATAAAATCGTTTTTCCAGTAGCCATAATTTTAACTTTACAAAAAATAAATTATTTGGTAAATCTTTAAAGTTTTTCGGTAAGTACCTATTTTATTGTAGATAAGTCTACTCATATTGTAGCAGTTCTTTTTATACAGAGAAGTCTTTGGTGCCCTAGGCAGAACTATTCTATCTGGATCTCTTACTTTTCGAGGGCAACGGTCTTATGATTCCAGTTGCTATCGGTCATGTATTGCTACTTCTCTCTCTTACACTAGAATCATGATAGCATTGAACCTTCATAATACGGCACCAGGGGGCCTGAAAACGCCACTTTGGCTGAATAATAAAAGGATAAACATTATGAATCATAATGGACAGTTAACTGTTATGTTAATCGTATTCCCATTGGTGAAGGATTTTTCAGTTGTTTTTTTTTTGTCTGTGCTAAAATACCAATCAATCCAATCCCAATCTCTTTGATTATACCTACGTAGTGCAGCGAAAAAAAGAAGAACACGGACTGTCTTCGCCTTATAATTCATAATGTTATCCTTTTATGATTATGCCAAAGTGGCCTTTTTAGGCCCCCAGGTTGTATATTGATCTAAATATGATTCTTGTCTGTCTTGACACACCGGGTGTCGTTTTAAAGCTTACCTTTACAATATCTCTTGAGTATGTATGGGTACTTCGGTGGTATTACGATCTGCTGGGAGCAGTACATCTGCTCGATAAGCTCCGGCATTTTGAGGAGTTTGATTCAACGTTCTCTATCTGGAAAAATATAATTTTAAACCTATTTCCATGCTGGAATACGTGGAATATGAAGAACAGTAGGTATTTATTATATAAGTAATGTAAATAGCACATTCCAGACTGTTTCTTATTATTTTATTTCTCAACTCGAGGTTTGTAAGTCGTCGTCGTAAGATTAGTTCTGACTTGGTAGCATAGATGGCGCTACTAGTATGTAGAGTCTGAAAGATCTATTTGTAATTTCGGCTAAGTTACCGCTTTGATTAAAAAATCTGGGCCTAGTATTGTCACTTAGAAAGCGTAATTATAGAAAACACAATTTACTTGCCCCTGCTTCGCCCAGTTCTTACAACTTGACAAGCCATCAAGATTTATTTTTAAGTAGGTAAGTTAAGTTTTAGTTTAGAAGAACAACGCGGTCACACAGGCAGACACAAAGTGACTTTATTTTTTTAGTTTTATGGTATGTAGGGTAGGTACGTAGTGGTACTGATTCTGTTGTTCATAAACTAAACTAAAAAGTTCAGTGCAACTTTTTCTTTCTATTTCACTAAGCAAAGGACAGAAGAAACATTTTAGTTTAGTCCTGTCAAATTAATCAGCGCCTGACGTAAATTGACGTAATTTTAGTTGGCAAGTTTTTAATCACGTCTAAACTTGTATGGAGTAGGTAGTGGCGCCGATTCATTTGACAGGACTAAACTAATCACGTCTTTTTCTTTCTATTTCTTTAAGAAAAGGACAGAAGATAAATATTAGTTTAGTCCTGTCAAATTAAGATACTCCATAGCAAGTTTAGACGTGATTAAAAACATGGCTACTAAAAATACGTCAATTTACGTTAGGTGCAGTATATTTTGACAGGACTAAACTAAAAATTATCTTCTGTCCTTTTCTCAATGAAATACAAAGAAAAAGATGCACTGAACTTAAATTTAGTTTAGTTTGTGACAAGGGAATCGGCACCATTATGTGTCGGTGAGGACTCTTCTGCTTATCCCCTTGGCATAATGCCTTAGTCACCTATTCCACTTTTATAGACAGGGTGGCAGGGCCATCGATGTGACACCTGCTACCATGGTTTCAGCAGATGATTCTAGCATAGAAATTTTTCGTCAATTTTAATTTTTTTTTTTTTTGTTTTTTTTTGAGCCCCCTCTTGACCTCGATCACGCCTGATGGAAAGCGATGGATGAGGTCTATGATGGAACGAGCGCGCCCGGATGATGCTTAAGGCACTGGAACTCCCGCGCATCGACGAAACAGCAGCTGCAGGCTGGGAGGGTGGTCGCAAGCCAGGCAGCGTTAGCCCTACCACCACAAGGAAAGAATTGGCCAGGATGCGCCGAGCGGTCGGTTCAGTTGAGCAACTGATGGAACAAACTGCGCTACACGAGGAGGCTTCTTCATGCATCCCAAAAATTTGCTGTTCCATTCATTTTGACCACATAGGTATAGTCTTTTCTATGAAACAGCTCACTTACCTTATTTTTCAATGAAAAATACAAAGAATTTAGGTACAATTAGAACTCACCACAAAAATGAATACTCCCTTGAGTTTACACAATGCGTTGCTATGGCAACTGTCACCAAAGACTACAATATAATGCTGTATAATAGCACATAGACAGGAAGCTCTCTTCATTTTGTGTTGACAGCACAATTCGCCATCTAGTGTACGCGTAACCAAAACTTACCTATAGTTGCGGCTAAAGATGGTAGATGGAGCTCTATTAATAGTCACGGATATAGATGGTAGATAGAGCTCTAATATATTATTATTGTGTTGGAATTTTTACATTGACTGTCACCAAAATACCTTGACAATATTGTAGACATTTGGTAACCAACCATAAACACAATGGTTGATAGATTGTAGATCTTTGACAGTCCTTACGGGTACAGTCCGTTCACAGTATAAAGTTATATTACTTCTGATTTTGCATCACTGCCCAAATAACAGTGATCTTTATTCTCATTAAAATAAGGTTGTTGTTGGGTTGCTGCCACTGACAGGTCTGTCAAGATCACAATGATCTTTATTCTCGTCAAAATAAGGTTCGTATTAGTTGCTGCTGTTAGAGGTGTCTTTAAAATAACTGAACGATCTGTAGTCAGAAGCCCAAAAGTCTGACAACCAGTCTTACCAAGGGGTATCGTGTTAACCAATAACTGGCTGTGGAGGTCAGATAGGCAGTCACTCTATACAATGCGTAACATAATGAACGCAAGACCTCATACAGCCCAATTAGAGTATTGAGTTAAAAGCATCATTGTATGATCAAAACAGTTTTTTTTTTAAAGCCAACTGTTATTATTAATTAAATTGTGTTGACCCTATCATTACTTTATGCATTCAAAATTGAGTCTTATTGCCTTGACATAAGATTTATTTTTCTTTGGCTCAATCGGCGATCAGTATGATAAAACACATAATTAAAAAAAAAATACCTATCTTAAAAGTTACCGAAATTGATTCAGTAATCAATTATGAACAAACTACTTTCAGGACTTGCGTTTATTCTGTTACACCTTGTCTATAATACTGGTATTCAGCTGCATCCGGTTTGACTGGAAGCTTACTCAAACATAGTTGGGAAAAGGCTTGGCTGATGATGATAGAAAAAAAAAAAAAATACGTTTATTTGCGGTAAACATGACGCAAAAAAGAACAAACACAAAAAAAACCGGTCAAGCGCGAGTTGAACTCGCGTGGAGAGGGTTCCGTACGATGAAAGAAAGAAATAAAATACATTTATTTAGCACAGACTAAAAGACACAATATACCAGATAGTCAGATAATAGTCGTACATCAGATAAAAACAAAAATAAAGATAAAATAAATTGTGCGATTTCATTCTTTTTTTTTTTTCTTTTAAGTACAGACGCCAGCAGGTCAACCTACCCGAAACTGTCAGATTTTCCCAATCAACCTTGAACCATACGCTTTAGCAATAAAGTCGAAAATCTATTAAAGAAATCTGACAGATTGTAGTAACTTGATGTGCTGGCGTCTGTACCTACAGTACACCCACATTTCCTGCTGAGCGTGGGGTCCTGGGTTCGATTCCCGGGTCGGGCAAAGTGTTATTGAGTTTTTCCATTAGGAATTTCTTAGTAACAGCCCGGAGTTTGGAAGTTGGCGGTGTGATACCCGCGTGCCTCGGTAAGCACGGTCCTGAGTCCTGCACTCTTGCGCCTGATCTCTCTCCGGTCGTGTCGGATTGCCGTCCCATCGGACTATGAGAGTGAGGGAAGAGGGAGTGTACCTGTGTCTGTGCGCACACTTGTGCACTATCTATCTCCCGCGCCGAAGCCAGTTTCCGTTGAGATCAGCCGCTGCCCGCTGCCCGGGCTCCCGTGGCCAAAATACGGTTTGGAGACTTTTATTTATTGTCAGCAGCAGCAGTAGCGCCCCGCGGTTTCACCCGTATAAGTGTCGATCCCGTCAAAATGAAAGTCATTGCTACTGTTAGTGTGCTAGGTACGCAATTACCCCGCAGTAGCATTTTTATGGGCAATAATGTAGGTATTAACAATATTTTGTTTCGTTTCTTATTTATTAAACTTATTGTGGCCTTAAACCCTAATAGTAGCTCATGCAACTGCCTACAGTTGCATGAACCAGACAAACGGCTGCTCACAATATTTTTATTTATTTGTTAAACCTGTAAAATACTTACTATATTTGAAATATAGGTACATAGGTACAGAGATCTCTACAAATATCAAGTAGGTAATTTCGTATGCCTACCTAGGCATACGAAATTACAATAAAGAATTCATTTTTTGTTAAAAAATATATGACATAAGCTAACAGAGTCAAACTATCCATAACAATACTGCATACAAAATTTGTTTAGAACATTTAAAATGTTAGAAACGTTCACATTTTTAACCATTGACTTAATAGGTAGGTACTAGGTACTAGCGTATTTATAACGTTTCATAATTAGTACCTATTAAATTTTAAACATATTTGCAACTGCAAACATAATGCTGTGCATTTGTCACATTGTTGTTACATTTAAGTAGCTTTCGTGGTACTTACGAGTTAATTATAGGTAGGTATTGTATGTACCTATACCTACCTATATTTTTACCCGACTGCGCCAGAAGGAGGGTTATTTTAAGAGACTTTCCATGCCATTTTAATTTCAAGATTAAAACGTAATAAATAACAACCGTTGACCTTAAAATGAACTGTAGAAGTGTAGACATATAAAACCATAAACTTAGTCGTCGGCCGCCGCGCTATCGCCAATTTTTCTAATCAACATAAAATGAAATTCATTTCATACGAAAATATTCAATATGCCAATAAAATTGCCATGGTTGATTCACGTGAAGAAATAATCTTTATACCTCTTCGGTTGGATTTAATTACTTTTAGCTCCGATTTCTTATGCCGCACGTGCTGCCATCTAGCGATTCGCGGTCGAACTACGCTCTAATAGTCGATATCGTCACGTGGTCAGGACTTGATCGAGAATCGAGAAGAAAAAAAAACAAAACCTGTTTGGCTGTTTAGTTGAGTGACGTTTCTCATGTTTTTGTGTCGTGTGTGTTTCGGGGAAGAAGTTTATTATGTGATATTGGCGTGAAATTCTTATAGATAAACCTCCAACAATCAGTTCTGTTTGTTAAAAACAAAGTTTTACTTGTGTTTCAAGAAGATTTCGACCGTGATTTGTAAAAGGAGCGCAAGTGCTTGTCATTTCGACCTGTAAACCTCGGGTGAATGAAACGAATGTGATAGTGTCTAGATGTGATTAAATCTTTTAAACGGGAAAAAATGTACAATCAGTGACATTTGTCAACAATAACCAGTAATAATGTGCGAACATACTTTTGTTAAATTGGTTTTATGTGTGAAATAGTGTCAAAGAAATGGGTGACAGATTAAAACATCCATTTAAAGTGAAAAGAACATTTGTTGTTTGTGCTCTATTAGAAAAATGGATGTGATAACTGGATTATCCCCACTAAGTGAGTATAACTTTCTATATGAAAAGGGTCACTTGACACTTGATTGGTATTCAACGTACGCTAGTAAGGTCTATCTATGACCATACTTTGGAGTTCGTGGGATTTGCATACGGTGTTAGCCTGGCCAAAATTTATTGTTGTTTTTAGATTTTTCCTGGTGAAAAGTAGGTATTATTTTTTCTTAAAAGCTTAGGTCATACCTTTTTTTAAATTTGACGTCATAAACTCGATATCCTTAAAATTTCCTCATACCGTTTTTGTCTAGGTGAGCAAAGATTGTTTTTTTTCTTCTTAATTTATCAAACTTGAAGCCATAGACGTATAAAAATGCTTGAAGCAAACCAATTCGTTTTTTTTTTCAATTAAATTTAAAATCTATTTCAAACCAGATGAGTAGGTTACAACTATTATAAATATTTAATATAGACAAAAAAAAAGTTGTAGAGACGTCAAACTTGCACCTGTAGTTGATTAAACCAGGTGGCGCCTCTGTCTCATTCGAAGTTATTACATACCTATGTTTATCTATCAACGTCTCAGTTATGGGTTACCTAATGATACTCATTTCGCGTTCGTACTACTGCTAAGGTATGAAAGACACCTTGCTTAATATTTTATGTGTTGAATGTATTATTTGCTCATGAATCATCATCTTCAGTATTATAAAATAATGCTAGAAGCTGCAATAAGTTAAAAACAAGTTTAGTTCGAATCGCGATTGTAAAGTCGTGACTGGATTAGAACTTGCCACATTGCCTTTATTTTATTTTAAAAGACTAGCTTCTGCTCGCGACTTTGGACGCGTGAAATTTCTTATTTTTTAACAAACAAAAAAAAAAATAAGAAAGAAATATTGCATCACCTTTTCTGTTACTTTCTTCTTGTTTGTTTGTATGTGTGTATAAATAGTCAAAATAAAATATACCTATGACACTCGGAAATACTGTTGCTTCCCATTAGTGAATAGATTTTCGGAATCGGATCAGTAGTTCCGAAGATTACCCCCACAAACATACAACATACAAACTCACAATATTTCTTTAAAATATTACTAGCTGCGCCGCGCGGTTTCACACGTATAAGTCTCGATCCCGTGGGAATATCGGGATAAAAAGTATCCTATGTCCTAATCCAGGTCATGGTCTACTCACGTGCCAAATTTCATCCAAATCGGTTCAGCCGTTTTAGCGTAAAAGCGTAACAAACGAACGTACAAAACAAAAATATTTTCTCTATATCAGTAAGTATAGAAATAGATGCCTGCAAAGCGCAAACTAGTTTTCTAAGAATAGTAAAGCTAAAACTTGATTCAAGTTGCGTAGGAAAATGTTAAATTGTTATTTAAAAACGTCCACACAATGGCATGGGAAGAAATTTTGAAATGATAACATTATACTATGAATGAAGTAATCGTCGTCATCTGCCTTTTCCCAACTATGTTGGGGTCGGCTTCCAGTCTAACCGGATGTAGCTGAATACCGGTATTTTACATGGAGCGACTGCCTATCTGACCTCCACAACCCAACGGGGTATAATACGATACCCCTTGGTAAGACTGGTTGTCACACTTTCGGGCTTCTGACTACCCGTAACGACTGACAAAGATCCACGTATGACAGCGTCAGCAACGGCTTGACGTACCCGTAACCCATCCACGACCTGATCACGGCAAGCGTAGCTTAACCTGAACCATGATCGATCGACCCGTGCGGCTTTAATTACCCCTTACCCAATTACCACATTTTTAGGGTTCCGTACCCAAGGGTAAAAAAACAAAACGGGATCCTGTTACTAAGACTCCCACTGTCCGTCTGTCACCAGGCTGTATCTCATGAACCGTGATAGCTAGACAGTTGAAATTTTCACAGATGATGTGTTTCTGTTGCCGCTATAACAACAAATACTAAAAACAGAATAAAATTAATATTTAAGGGGGGCTCCCATACAACAAACGTGTTTTTTTCGGCGTTTTTGCCTTGTGGTGATCAGACTCGCACTTGGCCAGTTTTTTTTTCTTTATATTCGAGATTTTGTTACCTATTATATCTCGGTTTGTTGTGCCGGACCTGTGAACGGAATTTGACCTCAAAAGTTACCACAACTGCCGCGCTCACTAACTCGATCAAATTACGCACAATGTTAATTGGATTGACTGTCACACAGATTCTAAAAGCCCGGCTGTCAAACGTCATAATTATTAGCTGCTGTGAAGGTTAGAATAGCTCCCTAATTGCGTAACACACTATCAATCTCAATCTGAATCATTTTGATGGATATTGCTAATCCATTGCTTCATTATGTTCGGAGAATTTGTCTGCTCAACAACGTAAACAACGCAATGAATGTTGTTGAACTGTCAAAATGAAAGCCTTTGCTGCTGATAGTGTTTTACGCAATTACCCCGCTGTCGCCAACCACGCGCGAGCTCAGTTGGTCTCGGTAACTAAGCTTGGGCATCCCGATCAAATGACTGTGACCAATCACGCGCGAGTTGAGCGAGCGAAGCGAGCGGTGCCCCGGCAGAGCGGCCGGCGAGCTCTACATCCAAATTAGTCGCAGTTTACATGGCTAAATAATAATAATAATAATATTCCACAACTATCACACAACGCCGTCTAGTCTCAAGCTAAGCAGAGCTTGTGTTATGAGTACTAGACAACTGATAAACATACTTATATATTTCTAAATACATACATATATAGATAAATTACACCCAGACACAGAACAAAATGATCATGCTCATCACACAAACATTTGTCCTGGGTGGGAATCGAACCCACGACCTCCGGCATAGCAGTCATAGTCACTGACCACTAGACCAACAGGCCAGTCAGTAAATAAAGTATGGGTGACTGAACTAAGCATGTACAGAAATGAGAACCCAAAATACTAATTATTATTTGAGGTTCACAAAATGAGGTGCGTTCACTAAACTTAATAAGTGTTCAATAATATTTTTATGTAAAATGGGAATTAAGTACTTGAGTATTTGAAGTTCGTATAAATACACGCCACTTTAACATCTTTTATAATCTTCAATACTAATGAACGGAGTTCGCGTCAGAACTGTGTGGCGTCGAAGTACTAATACTTAGAATACTTACTACGTAGAATACTTTTGAATCCCTTCGACGCCACACAGTTCTGACGTTCATTAGTATTGAATTTCTGACTTTGATCATCTACTTTTGAAAGAAAAGAAAGAAAAAGTATTTATTGCGACTCGTACAGGAAGATCACAAACTAAACTAAACACAGTAAAATAAAAATCCAAGTTATATAAAAAAAAAAAAGTAACAAAAGGAAAACGAAACAAAGTCCTATACGAGGCCAAAAGGCTCCTATCTCAGCATGATGCTGCGACATTTAAAAAAAATAAAGGTCGCAGCGCTGGTTACTAGCGCTGGTTTTGCTGTTGACTGTACATAGATAATCAGCCTATAATGCACCCCCTGTACTGGGACACAGGCCTCCTCTCTTTGAGAGGTAGTGGGCTGTAATCCACCACGCGGGTTTGTAGGTGTCACATGTCTTCGATTTTTTGGTTCTAGGCAGTGCCGGATTAAGACTACTTGATGCCCTAAGCAATCCACGCCTATCGACCTTGAATTTTTCCAAAACATCGACGAGCGATTTGTAAAGATTGGCAACAGCCTTGCCTTTCATGTGCTAGCAAATACTGTTTCGGTACTGTTTCTGCCTTATTGTGCCCCCCGAGACGTGATGCCCTAAGCAATTGCTTAATTTGCTTATGGGCTAATCCGGCACTGATTCTAGGACATGCCGGTTTCCTCACGATGTTTTCCTTCACCGTTTCTAGGGCAGTGGTGATTCGTGGGACCCAGGAGACACTAAACTCCACAATTAAACTACCAAACCTACGTAAATTTATATTATTATGTCATTTATATAACAATTCACTATTACGCTGTAACAAATATTCTATCGGAAACATAATATCGAATTCCCTAATTCAGGAATTTCGTCAGATACGTTATCTTTTAACGTAATTTTGTGCGTAAATATAGAGACGCAGAACGTTCTGTTTCGCACTCATGATAGTTTATGATACAATTCCAACCACTTTTTTACCGACGAAAAAAAGTTGGGGGGTCCGTCGCGCATATTTTTCTTGTGTGACCACGCATAACTGTAAAATAAAAACTTTTACAAAAAAAACAACCGACTTCCAAAAAACACTATAAAGTTAAAAATAACTTTAATTTCGGAAGTCGGTGTCTTTGGATTTGTATTTTAGTTTTTTGCCACCGACTTCCGAAATTAAAGTTATTTTTAACTTTATAGTGTTTTTTGGAAGTCGGTTGTTTTTTTTGTAAAAGTTTTTATTTTTCACTTTTTAGTGGGTCAGTTTGTAATTTATTTAAGTTACAATAGCCTAATATCAACGGATCATCACCTTTTACAAAATATTGCTTTTCCCGATACAGGGACGTTAATTGTTGAGGAGTTCTCCTAGTAAGAACCAGGAGAACTGGAGCTGATTGAGAAGTCACCATCAGCTCCACTTCACCATACGCATTGTAACGAGCATAAATTGCTTAGCAACCATATTAAAGTAATCGAATCGCAACCCGTGAAATATTTGTCATTGAGTAGTTCCGATGGCCATCTGTGGTCTTCATCATCAGCTCCACTTTACCAAATGATGATTTCCGAGAGCAAATGCTCAAGTTACTTTAATTATTGAGTAGGCCACACGACGAAAAATGACGCGATTACGCAACTTAAATTCGGTTTCAAATTGACGCATCAGCATGACTAGTAGGTAGTGGTCGTCCTATGTAAAACTACAATCTTAATTAGGTAGGTATTATTTTTGTACGACCTGAACATTTTGGCGTATTGAACCGTAAGAAGTAAGCCCAACAAAAGGTAACTGCTGTAAGTCGTTGAGGAATTCCCTCGACTGTCTATGGTCTCCATCATCAGACCTGTAATGGCACTTATAACCCATATGGGTGCAAAGTTTTTCCTTTGCCATTACAGTTCTCATAAATATAAATTAATTAATTCCAAACACAAGGTAGCTACTGTAAACTGTTGAGGAGTTCCCTTAACTGTCCTTCGTCTTCATCATCAGACCCCTAATGACAGTCACAACCCATCTAGGTGTAAAGTTCACATCAATACAAATTAATCAAGCCCAAACACAAGGTAACTGCTGTAAATCGTTGAGGAGTCCCCTCGACTGTCTTTCGGCTCCATCATCAGATCGACTCCAGGCCTTCATTAAATTGTAGTGCTTTAAAATACTTAACGAAAAAATTAACAAACGCACTAGTCGCTCCTACGATTTTCGAATGTTCCCCTCGGTTTCACTGGGATGCCATCATCAGATCCTGGTTTCCTTATCATGGTACCACCCTTGGCATATCTCCTTTCCAACAAAAAAAGAATAATCAAAATTGGTTCATAAACGACGAAGTTATCCGCGAACACACATAAAAAAAAAAAAAAAAAAAAAATATACGGTCGAATTGAGAAACCTCCTCCTTTTTTTGAAGTCGGTTAATAATGTTCCGTGTTCTGTTTGTTGTTCTTGTGTGACCATCACATGGGCGTGTAAGGTGAAAAATTGATTCACTGTTCATTACTTTTCTGTTATACAATAGTTCTTATAGCAACGAAACGGCCAAGCCTCATATTTTGACTAAGGTGTAGAGTTTGTGAAGTTAGGGCGTGTAGAGTTAGAAGCTTGGCTCTACATGAGATCTGATAACTTTTTGGCAGTGCGAGCCATATGTGGTCTCGTCTTGGCAACATTTTACATGAAAATGTTTTGGTGGGATTGACATTTCCCGAAATAGGCATACAATAGGATTATTATGAACTTAGGGGGTCCAGGTCTACACATGTGCCAAATTTCATCCACATCCGTTCAGCTTTTTTAGCGTGAAAGCGAAACAAACAAACATACTTACAAAAAATCAAATCTTTTCTCTTTATAATATTATTAGCTGCGCCCCGCGGTTTCACCCGTATAAGTGTCGATTCCGTGGGAATATCGGGATAAAAAGTATATTAATCTAGGGTGTCAGCTACCTCCATACAAAATTTTATCAAAATTCGTCCAGCCGTTTGAGCGTGAAGAAGTAACAAACATATAAAAACACACACACAAACATTCACAAACTTTCGCCTTTATAATATTAGTGTGATTCTGATTACTCTAACTGCATCTGTGTTTCCGAGCGCATACAACCCGAATCTCTTCAAAGTAAGAGTGAACAGGCTTCTTCTGGGTAAGCTCACTCCATCGTCGACTTTGTCTCTGTCAACTCTGATCTAGACTAGAGTCAAGAGCAAACCCATTTCAAATAAAAAAAATAGTTTACATAGATAAACCAACAATGGCGCCGATTCCCTTGTTCACAAACTAAACTAAATTTAAGTTCAGTGCACCTTTTTCTTTCTATTTCATTATGAAAAGGACAGCAGATCAATATTAGTTTAGTCCTGTCAAATTAAGATACTCCATAGACAATTTAGACGAGATTAAAATATTGGCTATTAAAAATACGTCAATTTACGTCAGGCGCCGACTAATTTGACAGGACTAAACTAATATTTATCTTCTGTCCTTTTCTTAGTGAAATAGAAAGAAAAAGACGCACTGAACTTAAATTTAGTTTAGTTTGTGAATAACAGAATTGGCACCAATGGCGCCGATTCCCTTGTTCACAAACTAAACTAAATTTAAGTTCAGTGCATCTTTTTCTTTCTATTTCATTATGAAAAGGACAGAAGATAAAATATTAGTTTAGTCCTGTCAAATTAGACTGCACCTAACGTAAATTGACGTATTTTAAGTAGCCATGTTTTTAATCACGTCTAAACTTGCTATGGAGTATCTTAATTTTACAGGACTAAACTAATATTTATCTTCTGTCCTTTTCTTAAAGAAATAGAAAGATGTACTGAACTTAAATTTAGTTTAGTTTGCGAACAAGGGAATCGGCGCCACTGCCTATTCAAACTTTATGTTATAGGCCGAACGCTTAACTGAGACGTTGCCTGAGGTAGCAGCGCGGTGCGGGAGGGGTGTGGTGACGTGATGCGAGAGCTCAGTGATTCGTCAACTTGTGACAACTATCACCCTTTCCGCACCGCGCAGCTACCTTTTTTTTTTTTTTTTTTTTTTTTTTCTTTTTTTTTTTTTTTTTTTACGTGGAGAAATGCTCATGCATTCTGCTTTACCACGGGGAGATAGTGCAGTTATGTGGGACTCTAACCCACTAAAACTCCACGGTGTCCTCCTCTGCCGCTTATGACGGGAACACGGGCACGCGTTAGCACTCATCCGTGAACCCGCCGCGGCTGTCCGTCACCGGACCCTCCTCCGGGGAGTACTCCCCATCACCGGCGCACCAGAACACATAGCACGCCGTGACCACCCCAGGGACCAAACCAGCACATGGGCGCCAGACGACCCCGTCTCTGCCACCCTTGGTCCCCCTGCGACGGGTCAGGTCATTGGCCCCGCCGCCTGCCAATTTTCGGCCGCAGAGGATAGGGAGAGTGGCCAACGTCATACCAACACTCCTCTTCCCCTGCGGCCCCACCGCGTCCGCCATCGAACGGTGGCGACCCCGTCAAGGCCGCGGAAGGCAGGGAGAGCGGCGCACCGTAATACCGGCACTCCTCTCCCGCCGCGGCCTCCAACCCTCAGCCGCGATGCCTCCGGTACGACATCGCGGCCCGCCTCAGTTGCGATGTCGCCCAAGCGGCACCGCAACCTACATGTTGGCCGCTACGTCATCGGCTTGTTGGCAAAAGCCCTGACGAGCGGCCCCTCCTCGGGTTTCTCTTCGCTTCACCGTGGGTGTCCAAGCCACGGCTACTGAGCCCCCCCGCCTCGACAATGCGGGAACCCACCGGGGGGGACCGCGCAGCTACCTCAGGCAACGTCTCAGTTAAGCGGTCGGCCTATAGTATTTGTATCGCTCTTGAGAACAAGGAAAAGTCTGTGTGCATTCTTTATTACCGACTTCAAAAAAAAGGAGGTTATCAATTCGATACGTATGTATGTAATATTATTAGAATTGCATTATATTCACATATGACAATCTATTAGGGCTTCCAAACAAATACAAAATTTTATAGACGTATGTATGTATGTATGTATGTTTGTCCACGCATATCTCCGTAACTATTAATCGGATCGTGACCATTCTTTTTTTATTGGCTTACATTTACTTCAACTTAGGGAACGGTGCAAGTTTTATCAAAATCGATTCAGTAATTTTCAAGATATGGACTAATACGTGTAAGTGTGACGGCCTGGCGTATTGATACGAGCTACGGGTGTAGTGTAAAAGGGAAAACATCTCAAAACCTTGGTCAAATACTAGTGCAAAAACTAAAAATTACGAAATAAAAAGTAATTTAAAAAAATTAAACCGACTTCAAAAAGAAATTAACTCAAAATTATGAAATAACTTTAATTTCGGAAGTCGGTGGCATAAAACTAAAATACAGATCCCAAGACACCGACTTCCGAAATTAAAGTTATTTCATAATTTTGAGTTAATTTCTTTTTGAAGTCGGTTTAATTTTTTTATTTAAATTACTTTTTTTCACTCTGAAATCAACTTAATTGTCATTGAAATAAAGTTGACATTTGTTTAACTTGAAGTAGGGTGGGGTGGGGGAGTGTGCAGCAATGCGCTCTTTTACTATAGTGTTTGCCTAGTGGTCGCAAGCGCTACTGCTGAGCACGGGCCAAAATGTTATTGGATTTTTCTATCAGGAATTTCTCAGTAGCCCGAAGCCCGAATAATTTGTGCCCAGTTGATGGCAATCAACTGGGCTCGCCCCCTATTACATGGGACTTAAACATAACTGTACTTGAGGGGCCCGTGGCTAAATAACAGCCGCACAGGTCGATAGATCAGGTTAAGCTACGCTTGCCGCGGTTGGTCTGTGGATAGGTGACCATCTTTACATACAGAGACCCCTCCGTTCCTCGGAAAGCACGTTAAGCAGTTGGTCCCGGCTGTCATTCGTCATCTTTGACAGTCGTTACGGGCAGTCAGAAGCCCGAAAGTCTCCCAGTAATCCCAGTAATTGGGTTGTGGAGGTCAGATAGTCAGTCGCTCCATGTAAAATACTGGTATTCAGCTGTATCCGGTTAGACTGGAAGCCGACCTCAACATATTTGGAAAAGGCTAGGCAGATGATGAGGTATCTCTGCCCAATCCTTCGGGGAAACAAGGCGTGATCCCCGGAACTGTCAAATTTTCCCAGTCAACCTTGAACCTAAAGCCTTAGCAATAAAGTTGAAAATCTATTAAAGAAATTTGACAGATTGTAGTAGCTTGATGTGCTGGCGGCTGTACATAGAGTTCGTGTCGATAAAAAGAAGATTCCCATTAACTTGTCTTACGCCGTCATTCGCAGTCAATTGGATGATGATGCGAACGATGTCAAGGCACACAAAGGTACTAGAAATTCGTCTGCCCTAACTGCGGCACAATGGACGAACGCTGGAACCAGATCGGCTATTATCTACTTTGTATTGTGTGCTGGATTTTGGGCTAAGTTGTGAGCGGAGAGGGTGTGGGAATTTTGCGATTTTTTTCATATTTGAAAAGTTGTTTTCAAGTAGCATCACGTTGTATACTAGAATTAAATTATGGGGAAAAAATGTGATGTACTTTTTGACATATAAGATACTAGCTTCCGCCCGCGGCTTCGCCTGCGAGGTATGTCGATAAAACTATCCTACGTCCTTTCCCGGGATGCAATCTATCTCTCTGCCAAATTTTATCGAAATCCGTTCAGTGGTTTAGGCGTGAAACGGTAACATACAGACAGACAGAGTTACTTTCGAATTTATAATATTAGTATGGATTATTATAAAGGATATTGCAAGTTTGTCTCTAAGGTTGAAGATGCACTAGCCAGTTCACATGCAGTGGTGTTGCATGTAGGTGGCGGTAACCACTTTACAATGTAATGTGGTCATTCGTGAATTTCAATAGATGTCCGTTGGATAATATGGATTGAACTGAAAGCATTCACACCATTATAATATACCTTTGATAATATTAACCAGTCGCTGGATTTTAAGGTAAACAAACTAAACTTTCAGTTAGAATACTTACTAGTAGTGCTAGATATAAATGTACGCAAAATACGCGCATTGTCGTGGAGTTGCGGAAACCAGCCCGTATAAGGGTCAGTTCACACCGAGACGCGACGCGACGCGCAGTTTTCAAGATAGAAATACAATTACAGACCTTATCTGCTACACTTAAAGGTACACAATTCAGTGTCTACCTACTACGTCGAGCTACGCAGCGCGGCGTAGCTCACTGAATTGTGTACCTTTTAGTGTAGCAGATAAGGTCTGTAATTGTATTTCTATCTTGAAAACTGCGCGTCGCGTCGCGTCTCGGTGTGAACTGACCCTTACCTATTACCTAGATATAAAATATCCTTGCAGAATTGCAGCCAGTATAGTATTGTCGAAAAATCGAACTCCCATAGCCAATCGAATAATGATTGTTAGAAATGTTTCTATAAACCGCTGTCGCGTATGCCTTGGACCACGTCCTGCTTATCTGCATATGCTCGGTTCGCACTCAGAGGGAGAGAGGGCCAAGAGATACACAAATACCTGATGTTTGTCTGTCAATACTCATCATTGGGCTATTGACTAATCATTAATCATATTAAGGGGCTTACAGGACCTGAACACAAAAAACGCAAGTTTTAAGGTACAATAGGCTATTTGACTGGTTTCTGATAAACATCTCAGATTATTTAATGGTGTCTAACGAGCCTACAAAAACCTATTACTTCAAATTGCATAATGTATTTCTTTTAAAAAATAGTAAATAAAAATGTACTGTTTAAATAAGCCGCCAAAACGCTATCTTTAACAATATGGCGACGTGACGTCACGATTCACGTAAACAAACGTTGAAACGGTCAAGATACTAGACAAAAGTCATCTGTTCTGTCAACGATAGACAGAAATTTACTAAATCATGACGTCATCTTAAGTTCAGCCAATCCAGACCGTTTTCGATTACGTGGCGCCAGATTTAAAAAGATGAAGTTTTTTCGGGATTTCTTTTATAAATAATACATTGATTTGTAGTAAAATTAATGCAAATCGATTTTAAAAGCGATTATCTATACGAGTGTCAATAATTATGACCCTATTTTTTACATTGTCAAATAGCCTATTCCGAGATGGGCTGCAGATAGGGAATGCAATCCGGATTATCCGTAATCCGAAAAATCCGGATATCCGCACATTTTTACTAGACTTCCAAATCCGGATTTGAAAATTGAATCCGGATTAAATAAATAAAAAATAAAATAAAATTTTATTCAAGTATAAAACAAAGTACAAATAGGATTTACAGTAATTACAATCTAGGAAAAATTAAATTCTAACTGTAATGTAGACCTGCCTGATCTAGGTTTATGGAAAACCTGTGTTTCAGGCCAAAATAAATAATTGAAAATGAATAATTCGATTTTTAAGAAATTGTAACAAAATATCGAAACGAGCGAGTTCGCTGTTCGCGCGTCGCGTCGCGCGAGTCTTGAGTCTATCGGCTCTGGAGGAAGCGAGCAGGGCACGGGACGGGACGTGGGTCGAGAAAGTGTGTGAGGCGTCCTTGACCGTCCCATTCATTCCGCTTACAAGCGTCTTCAGTGCATTCCGCCTACAAGCGTCGAATCAGAGCGTGCTTTTTCTGCAGCAGTAATTATGTGCAACCGAATTTGCAGCAGGTTAAACGACAGCACTTTAGATGCCTTATTATTTTTGAGGACACATATGTCCTAAAAAATTACATAGTTTTTTACGTTGTTAACTTTATGTTGATTTAAGTGCAGTTAAATTATTGTTTTGTTACTTTTGCTTATGTTATATTTAATAATTTGACATTATATTTTTGTTCTTCGGAGTTTCTTTTAATTTGTACCTATTAATTTTTAATTTTATCTCCTCATTTCTAATTCGATCACACAGGGAAACTCCAAGCATAGCCATATCCATGGCCCTTAGAGTGACTTTTAGCCTTCTAATAATACCCATTGTGAGCGACCACGTTTTAGTGCCTTATGTCATCACTGGCAACACGCACTGGTCAAAGACTTTCGTCTTGAGACACTGCGGTATGTGCGACGAGGAGATATTGCGTAGCTTCCCGAAGTTGGACCTACCTAACTGGACAGTTTGTCCTAGGTAAACATACTCGTCCATGACTTCGAGTGTAGCGTCTCCGATCTTCATGAGAGTGGGTGTTGCATGGGCATTTAACAAGACCTTCGTTTTGTCCATGTTCATTTTAAGACGCACTCCTTCGGAGGCTCTACTGAGGTCATCGAACATTGTACCGAGGTCCTCCATGGTGTCAGCCATGACTAAGATATCGGTGGCAAACCGAAGGTGAGTTATGTACTCGCCATTGATGTTAACGTCAGCCCTTTTCCAGTATAGACCCTTGAAGACATTTTCCAGTGCAGCGGTGAACAGTTTCGGAAAGATAACGTCTCCCTGTCTCACATCTCGCTGCAGAAGAATAGGTTTCGAGGTCTGATCCTGGAGTGGGACTGACATAGTAGCGTTTTCGTACAGACATTTCAGCACCTTGATGTACCGATAGTCGATCTGGCACCGTTGAAGAGACTGCAGTACAGCCCATGTCTCGATCGAATCAAAGGCTTTTTCGTAGTCCACAAACGCTAAGGAGAGAGGCAGGTTATACTCTTCGGTTTTCTGTATAACTTGTCGCAGAGTATGTATGTGGTCTACGGTGCTAAAGCCTTTACGAATCCAGTTTGTGCGGGAGGCCGAAAGTCGTCAAACCTGCGCGCGAGACGGTTCGTGATGACTCTCGAAAACAGCTTGTAGACATGGCTCAGAAGTGAGATGGGCCTATAGTTATTAAGAAGGGCAATGTCGCCCTTCTTAAAGAAAAGTATCACCACACCTCTGTTCCATGCCTGTGGTGACTTACCCTCGAGTATGACGGAACCAAACAACTTCTGAAGGGCCTTAAGAACGGGTTTTCCGCTGACCTTCAGGAACTCGGCCGTAATTCCGTCATCACTCCGCGCCTTGTTGTTTTTGAGCTGCTTCAGAGCCATCCTAACCTCGTACAGGCTGACATTCGGGATGCCTTCGGTGTAGTGTCAGGTCAATTCCAAATTAATTTTGAAATAAACAAATGTGAAACTTTAATAATAAAATTAAGGAGGATGCGATTCAGGAATATCGCTTCATGTCACCCGAACTTAGGCCACGCTTACCTCGTTTGCCCATGCATAACAAAAATAGGGCGCTGGTGGCGGTTCTGGATTCGCAGTTGTCAAACTATTTTGATGGCTGCGAAGACCTCACCGATGCTCATTCGATTCTGTACTGCGCGGCTGCAGCGGCATGTCGTGTAGCTCACGTAAAATTTGCCAATGACTCTAGAGCTACACGACCGAAACCAGCCGTACCAGCTTGGCAGTGCAGAATTGAACGCCGTATTGGTGGGGCCAGAGCGCTCATTGGCAAACTAATCTGCTTCAGGGAGGGCAATACTCGCCCTAGAGTGATGCGCTTTGTGAGACGGGCATTCTTGGGGACTGATATCAGTCCTCAAGACTATATGTCTTGTGTCACGGAGCGCATCGACTTCCTGAAGCAGAAAGTGTATGCATGGGCGAACCGTATTCGTCGGTACAGGCGGCGAGTGGAGCGATACACTCAGAATCGCACATTCCAGAGTGATGAAAGGTGGGTTTATAGGGCTTGGGAGCGACCGGACCAAGGTGTTACTGACACGTGCCTACCGGATGATGACGCCATGTGCTCGTTCTGGCGAAACATCTGGTCGGTGCCTGTCAGTCACACCGAGGGTGATTGGACTGGGAAGATTGAGCGAGCGTGCGATCTAATACCAGAAATGGGGGTACTTACCATCAGCCCCCAAGATGTTGCTCGTGCAGTCCGACCGTTGCCTAACTGGAAATCTCCAGGGCCGGACGGGCTGCACAACTTTTGGATAAAATGGTTCCAAGGGTCGCACGCCTGCTTGGCATCCCAGTTCCAGTCAGCCTTAGAGTCAGGGTCGCTGCCCCAGTTCTTAACGACAGGAATAACCCACCTGCTCCATAAATCAGGTAGTACCGCGGATCCCAAAAATTATAGACCGATCACTTGTTTACCGACGGTCTATAAAGTTCTTACATCCATTTTGAGAACTAAAATTAACAAACATATAGACACCAACTCCATCATGTCTGTCTCTCAAAATGGATGTAAGAACGGGTCCCGGGGTACTAAGGAGCTACTCCTCATTGATATGGCCATTAGCCAACAGGTTCGTCGTTCCCGAAAGGATCTGTCGACATGCTGGATAGATTATAAGAAGGCCTATGACTCGGTGCCACATACATGGCTCATGAGGGTGTTGGAGTTGTACAAAGTAGATGCAACTCTGCGCACCTTCCTGATGTCGTGTATGGGGCAATGGAGGACGGTCCTTCGATATCCAGGATGTCGAAATATTCAGAGGAATAGCGAACCGATAAGGATCGAGCGAGGCATATTTCAGGGTGATAGTTTGAGTCCGCTTTGGTTCTGCTTAGCCTTGAATCCTCTAAGCACGCTGCTGGAGGATTCAGGTCTAGGCTATCGGCTGAGGAGAGGTGGTCAGGTTATATCGCACCTCCTCTACATGGATGACCTAAAACTCTTTGCCCCCAACAATTTGCAACTGATGGAGCTACTGAAAGTAACTCAAACTTTCAGTAGCGCCATCAGGATGGAATTTGGTGTGGACAAATGTGCGGTCATGCATGTAAAGCGAGGGGAGATTGTTGAATCCGTGGGAACCCAACTCTCGGATTCCACAAACCTTAGAACCCTCTCCGCATCCGAAACCTATAAGTATTTGGGTATGTCGGAAGCGTTAGGCATCAATGTTACTGACATGAAGCAATCGTTGAAGGAGCGCTTCTTTGGCCGCCTGAAAAAAGTACTTAATAGTCTTCTATCAGGCGGAAACAAGGTGCGCGCCTTCAACGGTTGGGTCATGCCGGTTTTGATGTACTCTTTTGGCATACTCAAATGGACTCAGACCGAACTCGACGCCCTGGATAGGAGGGTCCGTACGTTGCTGACTGCAAATCGAATGCATCACCCACGGTCATCGGTAATGAGGCTGTATATCCCGCGAAAGTGTGGAGGTCGAGGGTTTTTAAACGCTAAGACCCTCCACAATCGCGAGATATGCAGTCTCAGGGAATATTTTCTAGAAACCGACGTGGGGATGCATCGAGATGTAGTCGCCGTGGACAAGGGCCTCACCCCGCTCTCCTTGGCTAAAGAGAACTGGCGCAAGCCAGTAGTGCTTGACACTAATGATCGCATGGAGGTATGGCAGAGTAAGGAGCTTCACGGACGCTTTTTCCGGGCCCTACATGGACCCGATGTTGATCTACTAGCGTCCGTAGCCTGGTTGCGTTTCGGTGACCTCTTTGGGGAAACCGAAGGTTTTGTCTGTGCAATTATGGACGAAGTTATGATGACGAACAATTACCGGAGATTTATTGTGAAAGACGGCACGGTTGACATCTGTCGGGCATGCCACCGGCCGGGAGAATCAATCAGGCATATTATCTCCGGGTGTTCTCGTCTAGCTAACGGAGAGTACTTGCATAGACACAACCTTGTAGCCAGGATAATCCATCAGCAACTTGCTCTGAAATACAACCTTGTGGAATCGGAGGTGCCGTACTACAGGTATGTGCCCGACCCAGTTCTCGAAAATGGTGATATCACATTATATTGGGATCGATCCATCATCACTGACAGGACTATTGTTGCCAATAAGCCTGATATAGTGGTGGTGGATCGATCAGAGCGGCGCGCAATGATTGTTGACATAACCGTCCCGCATGATGGGAACCTCGTGAAAGCCGAGAAAGATAAACAAATCAAGTATCTTGACTTGGCTCACGAGGTTGTCGACATGTGGGATGTGGACTCAGCGATCATTGTGCCGATAGTCGTGACAGCCAATGGTCTAATAGCCAAGAGCCTCGACCAACACCTGAGGAGGCTCTCGTTGGGCAGCTGGATCAAGGGCTTGATTCAGAAAGCGGTACTTCTGGACACGGCCCGCATTGTTAGGAGGTTCCTCTCTCTGGAGCCCTGACCGCCGGTAGCTTGGACCCTGTTCCCGATACCGGTGGGCTACTATTTTTTATATTTTTAAATGTTTTTATATTTTTTATATTCTAATATTTAAAAATATAATTTATATGTGTTATTTAATGAAATAAAGGAAATTAAAATAAAATTCCAAATAACAAAAAATTAAAATAATCGTTTGATGTGATTTTCGTGTGCTTTTATTTTAATCCATTTACACAAATATAAGAAACATCATATTAACAAACTAATATGGGTCGATTTATTTATTTTCATGAAAAATCCGTAATATCCGGATAATCCGGATTGGACCAAAAATCCGTTCTTAAAAATCCGGATTTTGAAACAGAACGGATTTGCATTCCCTAGCTGCAGACTGCAACCGCAAGCGACAATGCGGCTGCAGTGTTGCCGCGCTTGGAACCATTTTCATAGAGATACATAGAAACCAATAGTGTCACTTGAACCTGCAGCTGCCTGCGGTCCATCTTGTAATTGCACCTTTAGAAGCAATAAAAGTATATGATCGACTACAGTAAACAAAATCAGAAAAAATATATGATATTCTTCAGGATATATGCTAGGTAGATAGTGTGTTGAAAACATAATAGGTACAACTAATTTGTTACGATAGAAAAAAATCATGAAGATACCTCTAAAAACTTTCTTTTTACAATAAAAACCATACTAATATTCATACAATCATTCTGATTTTTTGTCAGATTATTCTACAAGCAACATACTAAAATACTCGTGTTTTAATTTTGTAGTGCAAACAATAGATTTTTTGTAATTAAATAATTGCTTCATATTTTGCAATAAATTACCAGCGTTGTGTCATCGCGCTTATCTTTCTTTTCTATGCAGTCCGACAGTGACCGCGCTTTAGGTCATGTAAGCCCCTTAATATGATTGATTATTAGTCAAAATCAAAAGTCATTTATTTATTCAAATCAGGCTGAGAATCAGCACAGTTCGAACGTCAAACTTACATAACAGACAGTCCCCCCTGACCCCCTTCATAGGTTTTGCTAGGAAAAACGAGTAAATATAGTACCTAATCATCATCATCTGCCTAACCTTTTCCCGACTATATTGGGGTCGGCTTCCAGTCTAACCGGATGCAGCTGAATACCAGTATTTTACATGGAGCGACTGCCTATCTGACCTCCACAACCCAGTTACTGGGTAATACAATACCCCTTGGTAACACGGGCTGTCAAACTTTCGGGCTTCTGACTACCCGTAACGACTGTCAAAGATCCACGAATGACAGCCGGGACCAACGGCTTAACGTTCTTTCCGAGGCACGGAGGGGTCACGGTATGTAAAGATGGTCACCCATCCACAGATTAACCTCGGCAAGCGTAGCTTAACCTGATCGATCGACCTGTGCGGCTGTCATTATTTAGCCACGGGCCCCTTAAATATAGTACCTAATATAGTCTTAAATATAAATATATTTAAGACTATATTAGGTACTATTTCATCCACGTACATTTTCATCTGAAATTTAGCTCAATCGCCTCATAACATACAGGTGTTCGGGTAGAATAACGTCGGCATGTAATCAGTGGCGGTACAATGGCTGACTTTAGCTTGTTTTGTGGGCTATTGTCTTTGTGTACGTGGGAATATGGCGTAGGACAGGCATGGAACAGTAGGACAAGTCTTAGGCATCGTCCTAATAGAACGCGAATGCGCGATCAGGGCTCTGAACCGGTTTAAAAAGAGCGGTCGTAAATATATCGTTCCTTCATTAACCGGTTAAACAAGTGAACTGTTCTTATGAAACCCAAATGACAAAGGTTACCGGTTACTTAAGCACAAACGGTTTTGACACCCAAATTAACCGGTTAATTCCGTAATTCTGTAATAAAATTTTGTAACTAAATGATATCGAAACGTTCAGACCGTGCTCGCGAGAGTGGCGGGGGCCGGGGGAGGGTTCAAACTTGGTTTTAACCGGTTAATTTCCACTATCAAAACCAAAGTTCATGAAAAACCGGTTTCCCGCATAAACCGGTAAAGTGCAAACCTTAACCTAAATCGATTTCGGTTTGGGGTCAATGACCGTAACCGATTAAGAATTTCAACCGGTTTCCGATCCCTGTGCGCGATCTTTCAACTGCTAGCTATCGCGGTTCTTGAGATACAGCCTGGTGACAGACAGACGGACAGACAGTGAAGTCTTAGTAATAGGTTTTTACCCTTTGGGTACGTACGGAACCCTAAAAATCAACGTTCCAACCTTTTAAACACATCCTAAACAAGGCTCTAATAAGCGTGAGAAAATAAATAAACAATACATAACCACGTGGTTTTTCCTTAACCGACAACAAATATGTTTTATGGCACATTAAGTAGCCGTATCCATAAAATAAAATATTATTGCACGTTTTTATGACGTCTGTTAGTAGTTTTATAAATATTTTATTTTATAGGATTATTATAGGATTGTTATAGGAAAAATCTCTACAATAATGGAAGGCGTTTTCCCATGGGGTTTAGCAGAAACAGAACGCTATAGGCTGACCGTTTAACTGAAACGTTGCCTGAGGTAGCTGCGCGGTTCAGCGGGATTGTCCGAAAGGGTTACCGCTGGCCCGGAACATAAAGGGCTAAGGAAGGAACACGGGTGGGTTTTAGTCAGTAAGAGTCTGACACTCCGTTCCGCTCCGCCCAGAGCGGGAGGGGTCATTTGATGATTCCACATGCAAAAAAAAAAAATAGCTGCGCGGTGCGGGAGGGGGTGATAGTTGTCACAAGTTGACGAATCACAGAGCTCTCGCATCACGTCACCACACCCCTCCCGCACCGCGCTGCTACCTCAGGCAACGTCTCAGCGGTCGGCCTGTAATGTTAGTAGCATAATCTTCACTGGTTGTTAGTTGTTAGTTGTTAGTAAAACCAGCGTACAATAAACCTCGTCCCAAGAGACTAGTAACCCACCCGGTTTCCCTTTACTTTTCAGAGGACCCCTAGTAATAAAATATACAGGATATTATTACCCAAATCTATTTTCTTGACAAAAATCGTGTAATTATCACCTTAGATAGTGCAAACTGAGTTATTGCCTTGCAAGTATACCTACACGAATTATAGTCGTCACATTTTTCTTTTCTTTTCAAATTTTTGAAAACGTATGAGAAAATTAAAGTATCAATTTTAACGCGCGCCCGATAAGAACTCCATTCATTGCGGAGTTCACAACATGAAGCCAGTTGGCAACGCGTTGAACTAGCGGTATTTACCTAATGGTGGTTTATTTATAAACGATGATTAAAGTTAAGAGACATTTAAAAATGTCAAAAATGTATTGTTAAACAGTCGCAAATGATTACTGAAGACAGTAATTATTTAGTCGCGAGCCCCTAAAAAATAAATCAGCACCTGTGCCACACAAATGATAGAGTCGACCAAACCTTCTGCCATAAACTTGTGTTGTGGCTAAAAATAAGTAGTCTTTTAATCGTTTGTGAATTATTAAGTTGCTGAGAGAATTATTGCTATCTCTCTCCCTCTAATCAGCAGCTGATTAAATACGATGATAAAAATGTAATGATTAGTGTCTTGGGATCACTGAAGACATTCGCAGGTACTTACTGAAATGTACTTTTTTTATTGCTGAATGGGCCCGCTCTTCACCTCGATCACGCCTGATGGAAAGCGATGAGGTCTATGATGGAACGAGCGTGCCCAGAAGAATTATTATCATACTTCATTTCTACACTACGTAATTGTATGGCTAACAAAACAAATTGAGAGCTACATCCAGATAGATTTAGTAAGTCGGCTAAAGGACGAAAACAGGAGACCAATTCCCGTAAGAAAGAGATTAAAAAAAAAATGGTTGCCTGTAAAGTCGGTTTTACGGGCGAAGATTTTACGTGACAACGTCTTTTTCTCGGTAGAATATTTATTGATATGAATATAATTAAATTGCACAATAGGAACAAGGAATTGAATGAAAATAAGAATTGCACAAATTTTAACTATAGAAATATATTTTGTTCGTTCGGTGACTCATCGTAACGTTACCGAGCGTTACACTTTTTCATAAGTGACTCCCAGCCGCAACCTAATTTAAGACGTTGTCACGTCAAAAAGAAGACGAACTAGCAGGGGATCGAGGAGGGGGGGGTGGAGGGGAGTTCAGGGGATCAGACCGGAATAAATCATTAAAAACGTTCAAAATCTAATCGCAATTTCGAAGACTTGTCAAAAGTGTAACGAAATTAGAGGTATTTTTGACAGATTGAGACAGATCAGGGCCTCAAGTCTGCTATTACAATAGTGTCAGAATGGTCTATCATTGATTTCATAATATTGATGATTTTGACAAGTTTGGTAACCTATAACTATTATAATGGCGTCATTATGACTTTCCAATGGATTTAGCCCAAGTTTTCAGCAGACGTGCCTTTTGTACCGCAATGTGTGCAACACCACAATAGCAACCCTACCTTTAAATGTCATAGATTCACAGCATTGCGAAAACTGTGGTACGGTTCTACTACTAAAACTATAGACTTTGATTTCGACTGGTAATTGATTGAGGAAGGTAAAGGTTTTTATGCGAGGTTTTGACCTTCGGGACTGATGAAATAAACCCAATATGGCGGCGTGATTATTGTCTTCAAGGTTAGTTTAAAAATAAAGAAACGTTTATTAGACAATAATTATTACGTAATATACATAATCAGCTTATAATGTTCCCACTGCTGGGACACAGGCCTCCTCTCGGTGCGAGGGAGTGGGCCGTAATCCACCACGCGGGCCCAGTGCGGGTTGGTAGAAGTCACATGTCTTCGAATTTTTGGTTCTAGGACATGCCGGCTTCCTCACGATGTTTTCCTTCAATAAGTATTATGGATAAATTATTGAGAAAAATATTTGTAACAGAGAAAAAGGGATTAAAAAAACAAAAAATAAATAATGGCGCCGATTCTGTTGTTCACAAACTAAACTAAATTTAAGTTCATGCATCTTTTTCTTTCTATTTCATTATGAAAAGGCCAGAAGATAAATATTAGTTTAGTCCTGTCAAATTAAGATACTCCATAGACAATTTAGACGAGATTAAAAAAATGGCTATTAAAAATACGTCAATTTACGTCAGGCGCTGACTAATTTGACAGGACTAAACTAATATTTATCTTCTGTCCTTTTCTTAATGAAATAGAAAGAAAAAGATGCCTGAACTTAAATTTAGTTTAGTTTGTGACACAACAGAATCGGCGCCAATAACAGAACCTCGTATCTTATAATTGTCGTTTTAAGAACAATTACAATTACAACGCCATATTTATCAAGGTAAATGGTAGCATTGAAAATACTAATAGCATGGTGCAATAAATAAAGCCGCCGCGACACGTTGCCTCCTACAATTAAAAAAAAACCAAAAAATTACAAAATAATGTAAAAAAAAACAAAAACTAAAAAATGGTTGGATCTTGTTTAGATTTTTATATAATATTAGAGGCTGCCCCAAATAACTTAATTATCAAATAAAATCTTGAATTCAAGACTCTTTTTACGAGATCAAGATTTAATTTTAAGGAAAAAAAATGAGGTCAGTAAAAAAACAATGCCAAGTTCGCAAAAAAAGAAAAACAAATCACTCTTAATATAAAAAATTTCACACTTTATCGGTATCTGTTTAGCCGATTTAGAGATACAAGGGTACAGACGAACAGACAGATTGCACAAAAACTTACAACAGCCTTCAGTTACAACTATTCAATTGTTTTTTGACAGAAAAAACGTAAAAAAAAACGCATCGTCATGCAGTAATGCATTTCAAGTCGCAATATTAGAGGCTGTATAAAATGTGCCAAGTCTTTAGTTGTCGTGGTCGGATTTTTAATTGAAGGTTGGCCAATGCCAAGGTTTTTTATTGTGGAAAAAGGTTTTAATATAAGTAGAGCCGTTATTTTTGTGTGATCCCACAAACTTATCTGTGAGGGAGTCGCTGATATCGCATTTGGTTAGCATTTCAGCAGGCAGGCAGTTTGACATTTCAAAATGGCGTCGTTAGTTCCTCTTTTTGCCACCGGGCCAGATAAGTTGTGGCACTATACTAGAGAACATGATGGGGCTAGTGGGCCTAGAACGAAGGGCTCGTGGCAAAATGTGGTCTATCAAAAGTTAAGCTACGCTTGCCGCGGTCAGTTTGTGGATGGGTGACCATCCATTACATATCAAGACCCCACCGTGTCTCGGCTCCCAGCTGTCATTCGTTACGAGTAGTGAGAACGAGAAGCCCAAAAGTTTGACAACCAGTCTTACCAAGGGGTATCGTATTACCCAGTAACTGGGTTGTTGAGGTCAGATAGGCAGTCGCTCCATGTAAAATACTGGTATTCAGCTTCATCCGGATATAAAAAAATATATTTGAGATCCTCACAGTAAGGGTTCCGTTTTTTTCCTTTTGAGGTACGGAACCCTAAAGGAAAAAACAAATGAGTTCGCTTTCGAAGTGTGTGCGCTCACTTAAGTGAGGTTCCAAGTGAACTTCCCAGAATAGCACTGAACATATTTTTTTCGTCAACCTTTCGTGTGGAAAGGAACAGTGATTCACATCCATTTGATTAACATATTAGGGCGTTTTCTTTTCCACACGTATCAATAGAGGGGGTTACTATGGCAGTGGTGAGCCATTGAATATGATGGCAACCTATTTGATATATGGAAAGCAGTTTTTTTTTTTTTTTTTTTTCATTAATCACAACACAAATGTATGTCGCAACATTTTATTTGATTTTGTTAATTTATTTTAACGGACACACACATCTCTATGTGTTTGTTATTCCAGCGTATGGCTCGTGGGTTGCAGCTGAAAATCAGCGTCAGGTGGTACACCTTGTGTTGTCATCTGACATTATGCTGAGCTGAGGCCTTTTGGCATTGTAATCTGTCTTCTGTTTTTATAGTTTTAAGGTGTATTTATTTTGCTGTAATGCCAATAAACGCATTTTTCTTTCTTTCTTTAGGTACTACTGACAAATTTTGTTCGGTAACTGCACCCATGGTATTATTTTGTAGGAGATAAATAGCCCTTGAATTCTATAGTCTAAGCTGAAATTTCTTGGTCCTCCGACCCACCCCGTCGCTTTGTTTTCGCTTACCATTGTTTCTTGTTGCAGTGAAAACTTCTTTAAGCGCATTGGGCATTATTTGAGATGGGAAAAACCATTGAACTCGCGACACTGTTACCGTAACCGACACCTCTGTTTTAAGTTTTGGCCATTATAAAGACATCAACGCGCGGTACATTTTCTTTGGGAAGAATGACCTTCAAACATATTTTATTACTATGCTTTTTCAAGTTTTCACTTCTGTCGGCATTCCTGGAGTGCCACTGTTTTTTTTTCTTCTTTTTGCTCGGCTCCTTACAGTCCTGGCGTGATGTTAAATAGCCTATAGCCTTCCTTAAAGAATTTGGCTATCAAAGTGAGAGTCACGTCTTTCTACGTCGCGACGTAGAAAGACGTGGGACGTTAAAAGCGTCCGTAAGAAAAAATATAAAAACAATTCAGAAATTAAGGGGACTACTTGACCAAAAGCGCGGTCACTGTCGGACTCCATAGAAAAGAAAGAGAAGCGCGATGACACGACGCTGGTAATTTATTGCAAAATATAAAGCAATTATTTATTTACAAAAAATCTATTGTATGGACTAAAAAAAATAAAACACTAGTGCTTTAGTATGTTGCTTGTAGAATAATCTGACAAAAAATCAGAATGATTATATATTAATGGTTTTTATTGTAAAAATAAAGGTTTTAGAGATAGGTATCTTCATGATTTTTTTTCTATCGTATCAAATTAATTGTATTATGTTTTCAATACACTATCTACCTAGCATATATCCTGAAGAATATCATATATTTTTCTGATTTTGTTTACTGTAGTCGATCATACTTATACTTTTCTTGTTTCTAAAACGCGGTTCTTTTGCTTTTAGGTCCTGTAATCCCTTTAAAAAATAAGTCATGGTTGCTAAGAGATGACCAGTCCCTATTGACGGCGCCCGTGCACGAACATGACGTATGGATCAACCATTTTGAAGGGAACTTAATGATTTAACCCACACGCCACCACCAGCGAGACATTCATAAAACCCTTTGTGTTTTAGGTGTCTATACACTCTATAATATCGTTTGGAAGCTAGCCGACTACCAGTTTGCTGAACTGTCACAAAAAAAAAATGTTCCAACGGAATAATAAAAAAAACGTAAATGGGGTAACCACTGCCCACCTCCACTGGGGTAGTCGTGACGAGTAAACAAAAATGTCCTTCATATCTCAAAAAACTTCCAATTAGTTTGTTTGTGAAAAACTACGGGTTATTAATAAGTAATTTATGTCGTTTCGTGTATACTGACGTCGTTTCAAGACAATGGCAGTGAAAATGTATCATGTTGTGATGTCATTAGCTTATACAAGGTGTTGCGAAAATATTTTTTGCCAAAACTCCCTTTATTAACTGTGTCCGATCAACAAAAAGACTGAAGCTGTGGCGAGATAGTGCTTCCTTTACCAAACCATTCATTCCATTCGCTGAATCGCTGTTCGCTGCTGTTATTTCGCTGTTTCTTATTTTATTTATGGTTTTCTTGCTTTTCATATTACTGATTATAATTATTAGAATTCTGATATGTTTGTTACGGTCGCGAATCATATTTTAATCAACATACAACTATAATACTGCAAAATTACCAGCAAAAAACGTAAGAAAATTTGAATTTCGCGGGTTACCTTAGCACTTCCTAAAAAACGCCTAGCCAATATTAATGTGCCTACTTGTCAAGTCATCTAAAGCAATTACCTGGCCCACCTTTTCATAAATGGTCGAGATTTTTTAGGATTTACTTTGCTCAAATAAATAAAATTTATAAAAGAATGATAAAATTCTATTGATTCGTATTCTAAAAAATCTCAACCATTTATGCAACGGTGGGTCAGTTAATTGCTATAACTGACTGTACCTAGTATAAATTGCATGATTTTTATTAAGAACTTTCAAAGCATTAAAAAATAGACTGCATGTTCGTATTATATAAACGTACATTTAGGCTTATACAAAGGCAGCCGTTCTCCTTGACATTTTACATGATACAATCATCTGGAAGTACCTGCTTGTGTTAGTTTTGCCTTTAGAGAGGCCAAAACGATTCCTTTAAGGGCCTTACAGGACCAAACGCAAAAAAACGCAAGTTTTGGAAACAATAAAAGTACATTATCGACTACAGTAAACATAATCAGAAAAATATATGATATTCTTCAGGATATATGCTACTAGATATTGTGTTGAAAACATAATACAACTAATTTGATACGATAGAAAAAAATCATGAAGATACCTCTAAAAACTTTATTTTTACAATAAACACCATACTAGTATACATAGGTACACTGATTATTTGTCCGATTATTCTACAAGCAACATACTAAAACACTACTGTATTATTTTTTTAGTCCAAACAATAGATTATTTGTAATTAAATCATTGCTTCATATTTTGCAATAAATTACCAGCGTTGTGTCATCGCGTTTCTCTTTCTTTTCTATGCAGTCCGACAGTGACCGCGCTTTAGGTCATATAAGCCCCTTAAGGGCCCCTTTTCCCGAAACTTTAGGCATTTTACGCGCTGAGTCGGCTTGCGCCCGCGTTGCACAGGAGCCGTCGCGGTATGAACTCCGGTGACCTATGGCGGCGGAAGAGCACGCCACAGTACAAATAAATCAGTAGTACAAATATTACACTAGTTTACAAATTTTAATTTTTTTTCGTTCACAGGACAAAACCGTTGGATTTGTTTTGTGACTACCTTCTAATCAGTAAAAATAAATGTAAAATGTTTTTATCAAGTCTGGTTTTTTTATAACACTCACAAGAAGTTTTGACTTAATCTGGTTACGTAGTGATCAATTAATTGTCTTAAACTCAAAAAGGAAACATTTAATGAAATTCTATTTTTACCGACTTCACAAAAAGGAGGAGGTCGACGGATTTTCAAAATTCTTTTTTTGTTCGAAAGTAGATAGTTTTGAAGTGGTCCCATTGTCACCAAGTTAGGATCTGATGATGGGATCTTATAGAAATCGAGGGCAACCCTCAAATTTTATAGGCTCACTTATTGTTTTTCGCATATTTTACGAAGTATCTTGTGTATTTGTGTATGGTTGTCACCATCTCAGGTAGCTGGGCTGATGATGGAAGCTACAACTCCTTAACAGTAAGAAGTTACTCGACCAGGCAAGGACTGTTTTAGTAAATTGTTTTGATGTTTGATAGGGATTTGCCACATTTGGTCTCATGATCATCAAGTCATGACCTGATGCTGCAGTCAGGATAGTCTGCAGAGTACCTAACTTCTCGACAAGTAACAGCAGATATATCGTGTTTAGGCTCATTGAAAAGGGCTCGATGTGTGGATAAACGTACTGTTACTGAGAAACACCGAAGACCTGATGCTGAAGCCAGGAGCATCAGAAAAAGTACAAACCTTGAAATTACAGCACCGTACTCGTATTTAGGCTCATTTTAAACAGGACTAATTTTAAGTTCAATGCAATGTTGACATAAGTCTGGCCTGATGCTGCAGCCAGGATTATCAGCATCTAGTCTAAAAACTAATAAAAGGAGAACTCCTCAACAATTAACGTCCCTGCATCGAGAAAAGGAATATTTTATAAAAAGGCGATGGGCAAGTTGACATTATTCTATTGTAACTTAGATAAATTATAAATAGACCAACTAAAAAGCGAGAAATAAAAACTTTTTAACAAAAAAAAAACCGACTTCCAAAAAAAACACTACAAACTGAAAAATAACTTTAATTTCGGAAGTCGGTGGCAAAAACTAAAATACTGATCCCTAAGACACCGACTTCCGAAATTAAAGTTATTTTTCAGTTTGTAGTGTTTTTTGTTGAAAATGTTTTTCAGACAGTGCAAATTAGATCATAACATTTTTTGTTTTATTTATAAGAAAAATATGTAGTAAAAAAAACAGATCGGTTACAGAAGCTATAAAAATGGATGCACTACTTTATTTAACTTCAACTTTCGGTAGCAAATTTTAATAAAAAGGGTTTTTCAAGTAGTAGATGAAAAGTACTAACAAATTCGGTAGCAAGAAATAAAAAATACGTGCAATGTAGATTGTCAATTTTGTGGCAAGACCTAACAAATCACGAAACTAGCTGTTATTTTTGCCTAACTAAATATGTAGCCTTTAAAAACCAGAACAAGTGGTGTTACATACAATATAATGATGACCCATGGGTCAAAGAGTGTGGTACTTAAGATAGAAACACGTTTGTATGATACAACTACATACAGAAAGCATGGCTAATAGAAATCTCTATTTCTAGACAGCTCGTTTCGCCGAAAACTTTGTTGATAGAAAACATTGTTCGTAGATATCTCGGTTCATAAGAAGCACTTTTGACAGAGATCTCTGTTGATAGATAGCATTTCTTGTCGGAAACTTTGTTCATAGAAACCACTGTTTCACCTTGGTTCACAGAAAGCACCTTTGGTTCACGGAAACCAATTAGATCATTATTTTTTAAGTAAGCTGTATTCCTATTCACTCGCTCTTGCATCCTAGTGTAAAGGGTTTAAAGTAACCAAACCGAACCTCGGGGTGCCCTTCGCTCGCTCTTGCATCCTATGTTGCGCTTTTTTAACCAAGGGAAACAGTGGTTTCTATGAACAAAGTTTACGGCAAGAAGTGCTATCTATGAACAGAGATCTCTGTCAACAGTCCTTCCTATGAACCGTGATATCTACGGACAATGTTGTCTATCAACAAAGTTTTCGGCGAAACGTGCTGTCTAGGAATAGAGATTTCTATTAGCTGTGCTATCTGTATGTAGTCGTATCGTACAAGCGTGTTTCTATCTTAGGTTCCACACCGTGGGTCAAATCCTATGCTACATTCGAAAAGAATGCCTTACCCGATGTTGCCTAGTAGTTTCAGTCAATAAAACGAAGCAAAACCCACAGAATTGGAGACAGAACCTAAGACCCCATTTCGAGCCAGATGTATGATTTTGATTTCGAAGGATCTGAATTGAAGGATGGCAAAGTCAAAGTCAAAGTCAAGATTTCTGGTATAAAAAAAAGTTAGCAGATTACTGTTGGTCTAATTTAAGAGATACTGATACAAATCTGAATTAAAACAGAGTAAAATATGCAATATGTAATACTTTCACTAAATGGTAATCTTAAAATTAACAAAAAAAAAGTAAAAATTTTGAAAACTAGACGATCTAAATTTTTTCCACTTCAGAATCTCATTAAGCATTTTATCCTCTATGCAAACACATGGTTTTCATCTCATGAACAAAAACGCTGTAAACTAGTGTTATTGGCGTTGGCGACAGACACATAAATTCATAAGATTTAACGTGGGAGATAAAAAATTAAATTAAAAATTTAAAAAAACAAAAACAAAATTAAGGAATCCCTACAAAAAGCACGAAATAAAAAAATCACACACACACACACGTTAAACTTAGAACACCCCGTCGTTTTTGCGTCGGGGGTTAAAAATTAGATAGGAAGCATTGTATAGTGTTTCTTAAGTTCGTGGTTCTCTTTGTGCTCTTTTTGAAGGTTTCACTTCTACCACGTGTGAATTGCACACATGTTTTTTTTCATACACTTTCAAATTTCCACGCGAACGAAATCGCGGGCAACAGCTAGTAAATAAATAAATATCGTTGGCTTGTGTCGTGGACACCAGGTAGTTGATATAATAAATATATACTTTTTTTGTAAATACATAGGTACCTACTTCTTATGTACAAACATCCATGACTCAGAAACAAAATAATGTCCATGCTTATCACACAAACATTTGCCCCTACCGAGATTCGAACCCGGACCCTAAGATCGTAAGGCGGCCTCACTACCGCTGCGCCATTCGGATCGTCAGTTTATGTAAAAATATGTAAAGGTGAATGTTTCCATTAAAATATTAAAGATTTAAAACTCTAGTCATACTGACTTCGCTAGTCTGTGTAGAGAACCACAAGTTTTCTTCACTTCAGATGCCCTTTTTTTCTTAATTTTGTTTTTTTTATTTGCCATTTTAATTACTTCTAATACAACACGTTTTTACTCAGGTAAGTAGGCACTATTACGCGCGCGAAGACAATAATGTGGTTGCGAGCAAAAATTGCATAGGTCCTCCCTCGATGACGTCCGGCAGGACACTGGCGCGGTGCGCGCGAGTCGTTTTTCACGCATTTATTTTATATGGAAAAAAATAAGTGCCATATTAAAAATCTATCCAATAATATCCCTGTTAAACCTGATTAGTAAATGAAATGTAAAATTTTCATAAAAATTGTGTTCCCCCAAGTCTCATAAAACTTAAAATCCTTTCAAAATCGACTTTACTTCTGATTTTTTTTTTGTCGAGCAAAATGTTAAATATTGTGTTTTTAACCAAAAAAGTCACTAGATTAAACATGTATCTGTACTATATATTTTTTTGCGAATTTAAATATGGTGATTTCTATGAAAACAACTCGATCTAGAAACGTAAATTTCGGAAAAGGGGCCCTTAAGTAGTGTTTACGTAATCGTAGAACCTAATTTATGTGAAGGAAAAGGTTCGTAGAAGGGATTGGTCTTTTGGAGAAACCTCCTTGTTAGTGTAAAAAGTCAGTAATTTAGGAAATATGCAAAAGGAAGGACCGGCTGAAATAAATTCAAGGTGTTATTGATGATCAATCCACAAAGAATTTTATGGATCTAACGATATAAGTAAAGAGAAGACGATATTATGGCGATTATATACATATAGGTGTGAATTATGAGATGACGGCAGATAGAGACGTATAAAAGACGACAAGCGGCGACCCTTTAATCAATTGATACAGAATTCGAGTACGATGATTGACACTCACAACAACTACAAATGCAAAAATAAATAAATGGAAGCAAAATGGCACTACAAATAACATATAGAATACCACCCTGTATACAACTGTTTTGGTTTCGGCGATACGTAAATTTTTGACGTTATAAAGTAGCGACGCATCGGCACGCGTTCTCAATTTGAAACCCTTGCCCCTATTGGTGGAAACCACACAAAGGGTAGGGATAAGCCCCGCCCCCCTATAACTACAGGTTGCTACCATTATTTGGTCGATGTTGGTATGGTAGTCAAATACCTTGAATTTTAACGATTTTAACCGAGTACACACGAAGTAACCCGATTGAAAGATCAAGTACAAAGGTAATATGATGAACTCCGTTTTACTGTGAGCCATTTTTAGGGTGTAGACCTGAACAAAGAAACTCTTAGTTTAGATGTCAAAGAACTAGGTTTTGTAAACATACTGCAACGGTTTTAAGTATAAGTTGAGTTGATTAAAGTAATGTTAGCAAAATCAGCCTATAATGTTCCCAATGCTGGGACACAGGCCTCCTCTCTGTGATAGGAAGCGGGCCCTATCCACCCTATATGAGAATAGTTTATTAGGAGTTACTTGATTTCCGAGATACAAATGATACTAGACAAAAATTAGAAGACATGTGACATCTACCAACCCGCACTGAGCCCGCGTGGTGGATAATGGCCCAGTTCGTCTCACAAAGAGGACGCCTGTATCCCAGCAGTGGGAACGTAATACTCGTAAGCTGACATACAAAGTTACGAGAGGTCTCCGTATAAATACATGCACAGAGCGAAAGTGATGCGTTACCTTTTGAAGTCACTTTCACTGGTTTATCGAGTCTAATACTGTCTATTTTTTGTATGACCTACAAGTAGTTGTTCCGGGTCTGGCTGTTTGTGTATGTGAGTTTAAATGTTTGTAAACGCACCCACAATACAGGAGAAATTCCTAGTGTGGGGCAACGTTTTTAAAAAAAAATAAAAAATAAATAAACATTGTGGTTCTCATATTAATTAGAACTATATCATCAGTCTCGTGTCAGCCAAAACATTTAGCATAATCAGCCTATAACGTTCCCACTGCTGGGACACAGGCCTCCTCTCTGTGAGAATGCCACTACGCGGGCCCAGTGCGGCTTCGCGGATGTCACGTCTACGAATTTTTGGTTCTAGAACATGCCAGTTTCCTCACGATGTTTTCCTTCATCGTTTCTAGAGCAGTGGTGATGACATTAAATACACAAAGTAAAGGGCACCTGGGTTACAACTTACGACCTACCAATGCTCCCCAGAATACATAAAAATCATAATTTTACGCCCCATTGAACACACCAGTCTCCTATAAAGTCATGGGTAGTCGTATCGACCAAACTTCACTTCGGCAAGGCGGCAACGGTTTCGTGTTACGATGACGTGGCTCACGATCTGAATATTAACGTTGTAAACCAGAGCTAATGTTGTGAGGACTTGGAGGTCTACTAAGGGTTTGTAACAGAAGAAATTTGGAAAGTTGAATGTTTTCTGGATATCAAGCAGTTTAGGCCAAATGAAAGGACCTTCTAATTCTTGGCATTTTTTAATAATAATAATATATTTATTTGCATAAAAACACGGTATAAAAAGATGGTAAAAGTACAATTTAGAACAAAACATGTTTTGCCAATATAATATTAAGCATGCAAATTTTCAGTAACTGACATTAACATTTTTTGTCAATGAAATCCTTAACACTATAAAAACTATTAACATTTAACCATTCGTACATTTTAATTTTAAATAACGTAGTATTTAAATCTTTATTTTTTCATTATACTTCTTCATGCTATAAAACATTTATAAGACGCCCTTTGCTCTTCATTTCATTATTTTATTCTCGCGTTTACGCTTTTTATCGCAAAATCCAAGGTTTTATTAGATCACTTTTAGGACCCCGTTTTAATGTGTAATAGTGTATACTGTATTTTTTGTTATGTATGTACTTGCAACACAACATAGATCTTCCATGTTTTGACACAAACTGCAAATCTAAAAACAATATTCTACTTCTAGGGATTGATTTCGACATAAAGGCCGGCGGGGTATTTGCGTAACACATTAACTAGGAATGGCTTTAATTTTGACAGTTCTGCAACATTCATTGCGTTATTTACGTTGTTGAGCATACAAATGTTTCGAATACATGAAGCAATGATTGATAGTGTGTTCGCAATTAAGACTTTCAAATAAGCAAAGGAAGATTCAAATCAAATAGGAAAGCCGAAACAATTAAATCCATAAAAAATAAGTTAGTTATGTTGATCAAAAGAATATTGCCGGCAGTCAAAAAGTAGACCCCCTAATCAAAATGACTGATTGTAATCGTGTATTAATTTCATTCCGAGATTTTGACCTTAAAATACGTCTTCGTTTATCGTTGACAATTTGTAAATTAGTTATGCAAATGTCCATGAAATTTTACCGAAAAAATATGGTTGAAATTGCTTCCAATTAATTTTTGGGGCTCGTCGAGTTCACATTTTTCTTTTAATTTATTTGTGACAACACAAAATGAGTTTTACGTCATATTAGATAGATTCGCGTTGCTTTCATTATTAAGCATTCTAATTTTTAGTAGCCTTTAACGCGATGCGCAGGTAAAACTAAACTTCAAAAACATGTGACATCTACCAACCCGCACTGGGCCCGCGTGGTGGATTACTGCCCACTCCCTCTCACAGAGAGGAGGCCTGTGTCCCCGCAGTGGGAACAATATAGGCTTATTATGTGTGCAGGTGCAAAGGAATGCAATAAATAAATATAAATGGGTAATGGGTACCGTGTTTCCCAGTAACTGGGTTGTGGAGGTCAGATAAGCAGTCGCTTCATGTAAAATATTGGTATACAGCTGCATCCGGTTAGACTGAAGCCGACCCCAACATAGTTGTGAAAAGGCTAGGCAGATGATGCTAGTAGTCATAGAATGCCCAATTCAAACTTATCGAAAATCATAAGCAATTTAAATAAAGAAGATTAATCTCCACAGCTTGTTCCAGAACTGTGAGGTACAACAAAAGCGATTAATTTACAAACACAGGGGTGTCAAACAATTTACTTAATTACTGTAATGTAGTAATGGCTGAGAGGTCAGTCGCACGACCCCGTTTGACGCGTATATCCGTTCATAATTGGTGACACCCCTAGCTCATGATAGTAGAGGGTGATTGGGAAAATTAAAAATAGGATCAGGGATGGCAAAAAGTGTTGTGTGGATGTCGCAGCCAACTGGTTCAATAAGCCGTTTAGTTAACCGCCTAGCCTTTTAACTAAACGGCGGCCGTTCAGCTAACGGCCTGAATGATATTCAATTATAGTTTAGGTTGGAATTGTAACCAATCACGCGCGAGCCGAATTGGTCGCAGTAACTAAGCCAGGGCACCCCGACCAAATGAGTTAGATGACAACTGTGAGTCAACCGCGTGCGAACCGAAAGAGCGAAGCGAGGCGAGCACTACTTCCACTGGCGAGGCGGTTAACTAAACGGCTAATTTAACCAGTTGGCTGCGACATGGACATGAGTTAACCTTTTGACTAACTGACCGCCTCCTTGGCAATCCAAAAGTTGCCGGTAAATGGTTTAATTGAAATAAATTCTTTGAGATAGGAGTTGGAGTAAAAACTTTGCAAAGATTGAAGCTTAGGTACTTCCACAGTCTGTCTATCTACAGTCATCTATGAATAGACTAACTTATAGAGGTATGAGGAACAGGGTGTAAAGTTCACTCATACTCTATAGAAAAAGAGAGGATCTTCCGTCCAGACGGGTGTTGTGCCTGGCGGGCAACTGCCCTGCCCTTTGATTCACGTCGGGCCGTTGTATCTATGCTAGTTGCGCGGAAAACTCTGCTTGCGAGATGCAGGATTTTGCGTGACGTCGAGCCGATTACCAAAGGGTACACCGAAAGTAGAGCATGATTGAATTAGGTATTTAATGCATTTATTTGCTAAATAACCGATATCAGATAAAAGATTACTTCTAGTCAGAATAGATAGATGTCAATTCCCACATACAATGAGGGCAAACGAAATCTTCAAAATGTCATGCCTTTTACTCATTAGAGAGGCAGAAGCTATATATATAGCACGTGCTAAAAACCAAAAAAACCGCACATACATATGCATTTATCTTGCACAAACGTATGCTAGTAACTTGCATGACATTGTGTCTTTCACCAATCAGTTGTTAGTATCCTCTTAATCCAACCAAAAACAACTGAGCATCAGTAACTCACCTGCACTACCCCACACAGAAAATAACATTAATCACATTCAAAGCTAAACGCCCGTCCATATCAAAGGTCATCTGCTGCCCAGCCCCCTATTGTGTAGTCGTTATAATGACTGGCGTGGGAATACAGCAAGACTACTGCTGATTGTTTTTTTATAATTATGCGTGAGTTGTGACAGTAGCTAGATGATTGTTTGCGGTGGTACTGACGACTGTATTTCGGGAAAGATCGGTTCTTCTCGCATTTACTTATACCTAGACTCCAAGAGCAAGACCTTTGGAAATGTTTCGAGAATAATCGGTTATTTTCGAGTGTGCTGGTAACTGCTTATCCCCCTTTTGATAAAGGTGAATGCCCTACGGTAGCCTGGCCATCATTCCACTAGCCTTATCCTAATAATAGGATCGGCTTCCAGTATAACAGGATACAGCTGAATACCAGAGTTTAACATGGAGCATCTATATATCTGAACTCCACAACCCAGTTACTGATGGGTAACACGTTACCCCTTGGTAAGACTGATTGTCAGACTTTCGGTCTATACTGACTACCCGTGACGACTGTCGATCTCCAAACGACAGCCGGGACCAATAGATCAGCGACTTTTCCGAAGCTCTGTGTTAATTACGTCGTATATTGAATTATCTTTGCAAGCGAGTTTTGTACCAAGAAAGCATTGGGCATGTCATCATCATCATCATTTTAGACTATGGACGACCACGGCTGGACATAAGCCTCCCCAAAGCGTCTCCACATCGACCGATCCTGTGCTTCTTCGAGCAGATGCGAGAAAGCATATCATTCGGTAGAGACGACCTGATACTGCGGCCAGGATCATCTCCGGAGGAACTCTTTAACCATTACTAGGATCGTAATTTTTTTTTGTATTTTGTATATGTCGCAGCAGCCAACTGGTGGGCCGTTTTAGCCTTTGGAAGGAGTGCTCACCACGCTTCGCTCTCTCGGCTCGCACGCGGTTGATCACAGTTCTAACCTAACCCATTTGGTGGGGGTGCCCTGGCTTAGTTACTGCAACCAATTCGGCTCGCGCGTCATTGGTTACAATTCCAACCTAAACTATAATTGAATATCATTCAGGCCGTTAGTTTAACGGCCGCCGTTTAGTTAAAAGGCTAGGCGGTTAACTAAACGGCTAATTAAACCAGTGTTGGCAGTTGGTGGTTGGTTGTTATAGTACTTACTACTACGTAGTACATCTATACTAATAGTTAAGTTGTTGAGTTTGTTTGTTTGAACGCGATAATCTCTAGAACTACCGGTCAGATTTGAAAAAATCTTTTTGCATTTGATAGCCCAATTCTTGAGGAAGGCTATAGGCTATTTAATATCACGCTATGGCCCTCAGGAGCCAAGCAAAAAGAAAAAAAGTCAGAATGAAATTTTAAAAAGAAAAAAAAAGACAAAAAGAACGCTAAGCGAATACGAAGTGTTGCGACGGGGTGGGGGTACAAGAAATTTCACGCGGACGAAGTCGCGGGCAGAAGCTAGTATTACATATACGAACGATGACATGCAACATTTCACCATTTTCTTTTTTAATTTACAGTTTAAATAATAAAAGACAGCTGTCGTCACCCTTCATTGATTTGATCAGCACCTGATATGTACCTACCCTAATTTATAACCTACCCATGAGACGTAACGCACCATTGATTCGAACCGGTGAGCTACTGGACAGCAACTTATTGGCCATTGAGCACCTGTGATATGGTCTAATTCACATTGGTTGTGTCAGTTAGAAGATGTATGTGAACTTAGTAATAACTAGCTGCGCCCCGCGGTTTCACCCGCGTTAATGTCGATCCCGTGGGAATATCGGGATAAAAAGGTACCCTATATGTTAATCCAGGGTGTCAGCTACCTCCATACAAAATTTTATCAAAATTGGTCTAGCCGTTTGAGCGTGAAGAAGTAACAAACATATAAACACACACTCACAAACTTTCGCCTTTATAATATTAGTGTGATTAATGAAGCTTGTTTTTATTCCTCTGAAGGAAAAAAGAACAGCTGGGGCTCATTTTTTTTTTTTAAACTCTAAGTAATACTGCCACACGGGTCTATCGAAGGTCTACGCTTGCATTTCCCGGCTGTCATTTGTAGATTTTTGATAGTAGTTACGAGTAGTAGTCAGAAGCCTGAAAGTCTTGACAGTTTTACCAGTTTTTTTTATATTACTCAGCAACTGGGTTGTGGAGGTCAGATAGGCTGTCGTTCCATGTAAAAGACTGGTATTCAGCTGCATTCGGTTGGACAGGAAGACGACCCTAACATAAATGGATATTTTTTTTTATAATGTACAGTCAGCAACAAAAGTCGATTAACACTTCAGTTTCTTTAATCTCAGTTATTGAGTTATACTCAGTTATTGCTCAATAACTGACATTAAAAAAACTGAAGTGTTATTCGACTTTTGTTGCTGACTGTACAATCAAGAAAAGAGATAAGGATGCAGGATCGTCGGATATAGTTGAAGTTTAGTAAGAAACCGATGGATGTTGTCGACTGAAATTTAATTTGATAAAAGAGCTGTTTGTTTTCTATTACCATAATCAGCCTATAATGTTCCCACTGCTGGGACACAGGTCTCCTCTCGGTGAGAGGGAGTGGGCCGTAATCCACCACGCGGATCTATTAATAAAATTAAATTTTATTCGAGAACATCCATCGGTTTCTTACTAAACTTCAACTATATCCGACGATCCTGCATACTTATATCTTTTGTTGACTGTACACCATAAAAATTACAGATTTAAGTACAAATGTAGGCTTTTTTTTAAGTGCTCGTGTCAAGTCGTGTCTAAGTAATAACAGCCGCACCGGTCGATCGAAGGTTAAGCTACACTCGCCGCGGTTGGTCCGTAGATGGGTGACCATCTTTACATATCAAGACCTCTCCGTGCTTTGGAAAGGACTTTAAGCCCTTGGTCCCGACTATCATTCGTAGATCTTTGGCAGTCGTTACGGGTCGTCAGAATCCCGACAGTCTGACAACCAGTCTTATCAAGGGGTGTCAAAGATCAAGGCTGACCCCAACATAGTTGGGAAAAGGCTAGGGAGATTGTTTTGACTTACCTATGCGCTTACAAATACTAACAAACCTAATATAAACGAAAGAAAATAGCTGAAAAATCTCGACAAAACAAAATGTTAAAATAAATAAATATTATTTTACTTATTACACACGCCAGGTAAATAATCGTCCACCCCCAATATTCAAATTACGAAAATCATCCCCCTACCGTTTAACTCGTAAAAGGAAAATCACGCGATTGGTCAACATTTTCCCTCCAAACCACCAATGTTTTTTCAGTGGAAACCGTGAAAAGGCAAATATACCTGTCCCATTCTAACTCACCGTCACGGTCGTTTAACTTTCTCTCCGTCTCTTTTCAACTTCAACGCAAGGGGTGAAACGCAGTGTTGACGTTTGTTGTCAGTGCCTTCTAAGTTTAAACTAATGACGGACGTACGGAGACAAACAAAATAGTTTTAAAATTAAGAACAATAAAAAACAACGAGTGTTACTAGTGTTAAAAATAGTGGATAAATACTTTTTTGTCGCATTTAAATTCGCTACACGCTGGCTGAATCGTGACGGTTCGACGCTCATACTAATTTCACTGTGAAATGTGATTTAAAAGTGAAAACGCAATTATATAAAAAACAATTTACGCACGTGATGTAGTAACAATTAACTACATAGCGGAAAAGTAATAAATTCACGCAATATCCGTTTCTAAGAACTTTGAAAACATTATAGAAAAGAATACAAGCAAAAACATTCAAAATTTGACGTTTCCCGCGATGTGTCATATCGGGTTCGTTCTCGATGCAACGTGAAATTCAATACAGATAAAAAATGTGTGTTTTCTGAACTAAGATGGAATATACTTGGCACATGGAGGAGGCCGGACAGGAATCGAACTCACGGACCACCCGGTCGCAGAGCAGAGGCCAAGGTAATATTAGTTTAATTTATAAATTTTCTTGAGGTTATTTTAGAATCAAAAGATATATTGGCAATTATAGTATTAATCCGCGGAGTCACCCGCGTGAAGGTCGGAAATTATCCCACGGGAATGTACTACCGGGATAAAAAGTATCCTATGTCCTAACCCAGGTCCTGGTCTATCCGTGTGCTAAATTTTATCGAATTCCGTTCAGTCGTTAAGGCGTGAAAAGGTGTCGGACAGAGTTACTTTCGCATCTAATCTATACTTAATATTATAAAGCTGCAGAGTTTGTTTGTTTGTTTGTTTGAACGCGCTAATCTCTGGAACTACTGGTCCGATTTGAATGATTCTTTTAGTGTTGGGTAGTCCATTTATCGAGGAAGGCTATAGGCTATATAACATCACGCTACGACCCTTAGGAGCCGCGCAGCGTGTGACACCGCGGGGAACAGCTAGTGTATACTAATAATAAAGCTGAAGACTTTGTTTGAACACGCTAATCTCTGAAACTGCCAATCAGATTAAAAAATATATTTTTGCATTAGATAGTCCAATTCTTTTGGAAGGCCATAGCCATAATTAGAAAGAACGATAAGAGGAAACGAAGTAATAGCGCGGGCAGGCGCTAGGCGTTGCGATGCGACGGGGTGGGTCGGGGGAACAAGAAATTTTACGCGGACGAAGTCGCGGGCAGAAGTTTATCTTAGTTTATTTCAGTTTACCATCACATGGGCGTAAGGTGAAAAATTTACTGTTCATTACTTTTCTGTTATACAATAGTTCTTGTAGTAACGAAACGGCCAAGCCTCACATTTTGACTAAGGTGTAGAGTTTGTGAAGTTAGAGCGTGTCGAGTTAGAAGCTTGGCTCTACATGTGATCTGATAACTTTTTGGCAGTGCGAGCCATATGTGGTCTCGTCTTGGCAACGTTTTATATGAAAATGTTTTTGGTGGGTTACTGTTTCTATTATGTCTTACTCACTACAGCTTACTACTGACAACTGACCCAGTAAAAACATTCAACAGTCACTTTAGTTTGAGTAAATTCGAACGTTACCGCTACCTGTCTCATTGCTTGCAAGGTTACGAATGCAAAATTACATACGTAATAGGGACATTTACATTAATCAGCGTATAACGTTCCCACTGCTGGGAGTGGGAGGCAGGAGTTCTTTCCGTGAACGAGAGTGGGCCTTTATCTACCACACGGGTCGAGTGTGTGTGCATGCCTTATGCGTCATGATGTTTTCCTTCAACAACCGGTTGACTTTGAATGCAGCATCATCTTCTTCAAGGAGTGAAAATAACTTTGAATTTGGGACCAACTCTAAAATATGTGCATACAGAAATGAGATGATTGAAACGGAAAAATTATTCAAACGCCATTGGTATAAATTATGCGCAACAAAAACACGATTAGAAAGTATAGTAAGTACTTATTAATTCCATGCAATCTGTAATCGAGAACAAACTTTTAAAATCCGAACTCGAAACCTAATTCTGCAAAAATATGCCATCGCCGCATTTTTACCGCAAAATGTTTCAGAATAGCGCACAGGCTAGTTAATGGAGCGTTGCCCGCTTTCGTACTGAGTATTTAAATAGAATTATTAATTCGTACATACATACCGGTTTCGTTAATACGATCGATATGACCATCGTGCCGTGTAAATGGGATCTGCGCAATATTTATTAAGGCGATTATCACACTGCCACGCATCACGCAGCGGTGTGCGGGAAAAGGAGCCAAATTCCACGCGCGTGAGTGCGTTTTTATTGAATTTGTATGTAAAAAATCACGCGCGTGAGTGCGTTATCTGCGACCCGCTGCGTGATGCGGTGCAGTGTGCCAATCGCCTAAGTCTAATTAATTATCTTTTATAACGTCCTAGGTTACGTTGTTTTTTCAATCTGCCTAGCCTTTTCCCAACTGTGTTGGGGTCGGCTTCCAGTCTAACCGGATATATCTGAATACCAGTATTTTACATGGAGCGACTGCCTATCTTCACCTCAATCCACAACCAAGTTACTGGGTAATACGATACCCCTTAGCAAGGCTGGCTGTCAGACCTTCGGGTTTCTGACGACCCGTAACGATTGTCAAAGATTCACGAATGACAGCCGGACCAACGACTTCGTGCTTTCAGAGGCACGGAAAAACAAAACAAAATGAGTCATTATAGGTAAAAATAAAATATACGGAACTTAAGCAGTAATTCAGGTTAATAATCAATAACATAGTTAACATTTCAGTTAAAACTTCAACTTCAATCAAGCATTGACGTAACCGTAATATGTTATTGCAGTATTTAACAATAAACACTGATCCGCGTCAGTTAACTCAACAGTTTAATTAATGTAACCTTAATAATGTGACGTAATATAATCCAGTAGTTATTTACATTGTTTTTCTATAACTTAAGGCTCCTTCAAACAGGCGCGACACGCGATAAAATCGCGCGCGACACAAAGGCACCGCAAGACGCGCAACGAGCGGTGCCTTTGTGTCGCGCGCGATTATACCGCGAGTCGCGCTTGTTTGTAGGAGCCTTAAGTCGTAAGATCGGTCCTAGACAAGCGTTCTACTTTGTGTAAATTATTTAATCACCACTGCTCTCAAACCGGTGAAAGAAAACATCGTGAGGAAACCGGCATGTCCTAGAACCAAAAAATTCAAGACATATGACATCTACCACACCGCACTGGGCCCGCGTGGTAGAGTACGGCCCACTCCCTCTCACAGAGAGGAGGCCTGTGTCCCAGCAGTGGGAACATTTTAGGCTGATTATGCTTATGCTACACTAGCTGTTCCCCGCGGTGTCACACGCTGCGCGGCTCCTAAGGGTCGTAGCGTGATGTTATATAGCCTATAGCCTTCCTCGATAAATGGACTACCCAACACTAAAAGAATCATTCAAATCGGACCAGTAGTTCCAGAGATTAGCGCGTTCAAACAAACAAACTCTGCAGCTTTATAATATTAGTATAGATAAACGTGCTGCCACACTGCTGTTTAAAAATGTTTACTAACATTACTTAACATGAAAACCTTTCTGATTTCTGAAAAGCTTTTTGATTAGATGTATTAGATCACAATGTTAGAAAATGTTTGTATATTATAACAGCAGTGTGGCAGCACCTTAACATGAAATTTGGCACAAAGGTAGACCATAATCTGGGGTACTTACGACAAAGCATAGTTTTTAATCCCGATAGTACAGTCAACAGCAAAAGTAGATGATCAAAATCAGAAATTCAATAGGAGTCAAAACTGATCACGAATATATGGCAGCTGTACTAGAAGTACCTAAATGTTTGGTATAATTTACAATCACATACTTTTGAATCACTTCGACGCCACACAGTTCTGACGAGAACTCCGTTCATTAGTATTGAATTTCTGATTTTGATCATATACTTTTGCTGTTGACTGTACTTCCCCTTGGGATAATTTCCGACCTCCAAGCAGTCGCAACCGCGGGCAAAACCTAGTACTTAGCTGCTACAATTTGTCCCATTGATCGTCTGACATGCGTCATAATTCTCCGGTACCAACACACATTGGCGCAGTAAGTAGGTGACCGGTTACGAATGCCTGATGGTTGATGAAACTTGACATGTTGGTAATTAAACAATTAGCCGCTTGATCACTGAGGCCGACATCTCTATCATGAACTAACGGGGTAGTGGTGAAGTGGGCAGTGGAAAGTTTAATCTTGTTAGAGATGTTTTACAATCTATTTTTTAGGATTCCGTACCAAAATGGTAAAACGGGACCCTTATGGTGAGACTCAGTCTGTCTGTCTGTCTGTCACAGCTGGATATCTCAAGAACTACTAATGATGCTATCAACTTGGAATTTGGAATAGTTTTAGATGACGTTTGCCCAACAAATAAGAAATAAATAAAAATATATGTATGTATATTTTTTGCAACAGGGACTGAAGGGGGTCTGAAAAATTCGAAGTGGGGATCATATGAAAGAGCGCAGTTCGCACATTCTCAAACTTTTTTTTTTTTTGAATGATGATGATTTTGATGAAAAATGTAAAAAAAAAAATACCGTTCCCCCCCCCCTTATCTCCGAAGTTTGCAAAGAGAAAAATCTGAAATTATTCTATATCAAGAAGTTTATGTAAAGATTACAGGAAAAATAAAACAAAGTCTCTAAATAGCACACTTTTTCAAAAATCATCAACAAAACTTACATTAGTTCCACTCTCGGTCAAGAGATGGCGCTGACATAAAACTGCAATATTCTACACTGCAGTGCACAGTGTTAAAATTCTCTGTCGAACGCCGATGAAAAATTAACAATATGATGGTACGGCCCCTCGGTGCGCGAGTCCGACTCGCTCTTTACCGGTTTTCTTTTCCTCGGGAACAGCACTTTTTTCGGGATGAAAGGTACCCTATGTCCGTTTCTGTACACCTGACAACGTATATGCAAAATTTCAGGATGATCGGTTCAGTGGTTTAGGCGTGAAAAGGTAACAAACAAACGATAAAGTTGAAAATCCATTAAAGAAATTTGACAGATATGGTAGTAGCTTGATGTGCTGGCGTCTGTACATGAGTGACGTAGGTTTACACAAGTCGTGAACGCAATTACCAACTTAACCGCCCCATAACAGATGCACTCTTACTTGTTAATTATCAATAATAATCATTCATTCATAGAACCACATAATAATAAAAACTCTACTTCATTATTTGCGCACTATTGCAAGATATAACGCAATATATTGTGCACGTGTTTGCTTTGTGTAATCAAATTATCATAATTGATAGATACGTAATCAGCCTATAACGTTCCCACTGCTGGGACACAGGCCTCCTCTCAGTGAGAGGGAGTGGGCTGTAATCCACCACGCGGGCCCAGTGCGGGTTGGTAGATCTCACATGTCTTCGAATTATTGGTTCTAGGACATGCCGGTTTCCTCACGATGTTTTCCTTCACCGTTTTGAGAGCAGTGGTGATGGAATAATTTACACAAAGTAAAGCGCCTGGGGTTCGAACCTACGACCTACAACTCGTAAGTCGCGGCTGTTACCACTGGGCCACCACTGCTCAATTGATAGATACTGCAGTGAAAATCTCAAATGGCTCGTGGTTTTCGACCATATTTGTGATATTATTTCAAGGACTTTATCTGCAATACCGCGTGAAGTTCGAAAATTATCCCACAGCAACATAAGTACTATATCGCGATGAAAATTATGAAATAACTTTAATTTCGAAAGTCGGTGTCGGTGTGTGTGTGGTGGTGTCGGTGTATTTTATAGTTAAGTTTCTGCCAACGACTTACGACGAAATTAAAGTTATTTCATAATTTTGAGTTAATTTCATTTTGAAGCCGGTTTAATTTTTTTAAATTACTTTTTTATTTCGTAATTTTTAGTTTTTGCACTAGAATTTGACCAAGGTTTTGAAATGTTTTCCCTTTGACACTACACCCTTAGCTCGTATCAATAAGCCAGGCCGTCACACTTACACGTATTAGTCCATATCTTGAAAATTACTGAATCGATTTTGATGAAACTTGCACTGTTCCCTAAGTTGAAGTAAATGTAAGCCAATAAAAAAAAATGCTCACGATCCGATTAATAATTGCCAAGAAATGCGTGGACAAACATACATACATACATATACGTCTATAAAACTTGGTATATTTGTTTGGAAGCCCTAATAGATTGTCATCTATACTAATATACTAATCTATACTAATATTATAAAGCTGCAGAGTTTGTTTGTTTGTTTGTTTGTTTGAACGCGCTAATCTCTGGAACTACTGGTCCGATTTGAATGATTCTTTTAGTGTTGGGTAGTCCATTTATCGAGGAAGGCTATAGGCTATATAACATCACGCTACGACCCTTAGGAGCCGCGCAGCGTGTGACACCGCGGGGAACAGCTATCTATATCTATACTAATAATAGTGCTGAAGAGTTTGTTTGTTTGAACGCGATAATCTCTGGAATTACCGGTCAGATTTGAAAAAATCTTTTTGCATTTGATAGCCCAATTCTTGAGGAAGGCTATAGGCTATTTAATATCACGCTATGACCCTTAGGAGCCGAGCAAAAAGAAAAAGTCAGAATGAACGCTAAGCGAATACGAAGTATTGCGACGGGGTGGGGGTACAAGAAATTTCACGCGGACGAAGTCGCGGGCAGAAGCTAGTATGTGAATATAATGCAATTCCAATAATATTACATACATACGTGTCGAAATGATAACCTCCTTTTTTTTGAAGTCGGTAAAGGAGAGTCGACGATGAGCGAGGAGATAATGATAGTTTTCCCCATAGATATAGTCTATCTATATCTGTGGTTTTCCCCATCAAAATACCCAATAACCAGAAAAGAGCAATACTGAAACAGACGATATCTCCTGGTATTACGGACTGGCCGGTAATGCGATCTGTCTGGCTGGAGATAAGGACGTGCCGATGTACGGACGCCAGCACATCAAGTTACTACAATCTGTCAGATTTCTTTAATAGATTTTCGACTTTATTGCTAAAGCATAAGGTTCAAGGTTGATTGGGAAAATCTGACAGTTTCGGGTAGGTTGACCTGCTGGCGTCTGTACTCTCCTACAGTTTAGATTTTGTTAGTACATACAGTTTTTTTTATTGAGATACGTGTTAGTTTGTTATTTATTCAAATGGACGGAGAAACGTGTAACTTTTTCCTTTAGGCTCCCGCAGACAGTCGCGATGCGACGGTGCTACGCAATTCTGGTAGAACAATTTCCATGAAGTTTTTACCGACTTCAAAAAAAATAAGGTTATCAATTCGACACGTATGTATGTAATATTATTGGAATTGCATTATATTCACATATGACAATCTATTTAGGGCTTCCAAACAAATATACCAAATTTTATAGACGTACGTATGTATGTATGTATGTTTGTCCACGCATATCTCCGGAACTATTAATCGGATCGTGACCATTTTTTTTTTTTGCTTACATTTACTTCAACTTAGGGAACAGTGCAAGTTTCATCAAGATCGATTCAGTAATTTTCAAGATATGGACTAATACGTGCAAGTGTGACGGCCTGGCTTATTGATACGAGCTACGGGTGTAGTGTCAAAGGGAAAACATCTCAAAACCTTGGTCAAATTGTAGTGCAAAAACTAAAAATTGCGAAATAAAAAGTAATTTAAAAATATTTAACCGACTTCAAAAAGAAATTAACTCAAAATTATGAAATAACTTTAATTTCGGAAGTCGGTGGCATAAAACTAAAATACAGATCCCAAGACACCGACTTCCGAAATTAAAGTTCCATCGGACTATGAGAGTAAAGGAACAGAGAGAGCACCTTTGTTTGCGCACACACTTGTGCAATATAAGATCTGCTGCGTACCTGGCTAATCTCCATTGAGATTGGCCACCGTGACTGAAAACGGTCGGGGAGGCTATCTCACCTGACGTGTCAGTCCGTTCACTTGCACAAAAGTATGCAAGTAGCTTGCATGCCGTGTGCCATAACAACTTCTGATTGGTGAATACCATACTAGTATGCCAGCTACTTGCATACTTTTGTGCAAGTTACAGGCATGTGTATTCCGGGCTTAATTTTACCCCTGATTTTGCATCACTGCCCAAATCATCATCATCTGCCTAACCTTTTCCCAACTATGTTGGGGTCGGCTTCCAGTCTAACCGGATGCAGCTGAATAGCAGTATTTGCATGGAGCGACTGCCTATCTGACCTCCACAACCCAATTACTGGGTAATACGATACCCCTTGAGAAGACTGGTTGTCAGACTTTCGGGCTTCTGACGACCCGTCACGACTGTCAAAGATCCACGAATGACAGCCGGGACCAACGGCTTAACGTGCTTTCCGAGGCACAAAGGGGTCTTGGTATGTGAAGATGGTCACCCATCCACTGACCAACCGCGGCAAACGTAGCTTAACCTGATCGATCGACCCGTGCGGCTGTTATTACTTAGCCACTGCCCAAATCATAGTGAACTTTATTCTCATTGTAATAAAGTTGCTGTTGGGTTGCTGCCATTGACAAGTCTGTCAAAACCGTTGTGATATTTATTGTCGTCACAATAAGGTTGCTCCTGTCAGAGGCATAATAACTGTGAACAGACTGTACCTAAGAGCTCTGGGGGCCTAAAAAGGCCGCTTTTACAGAATCATAAAAGGATAACATTATGAATCATAATGGACAGTTTACTGTTAAGCTTGTAGCGGTATCTACACCGCCAGACACAACACTGGTGACCCCGACGTGATCCAGTATAGAGGTATGAGGAGCAGGGTGTAAAGTTCACTCATCCTCCATAGAAAAGGGAGGATCCTCCGAACAGACGGGTGTTGTGTCTGGCGGGCAAATGCCCAATGATTCATGTCGGGCCGTTGTATCTATGCTAATTGCGCGGTAAACTCTGCTTGCGCGATGCAGGATTTGCGTGACGTCAGTATGACGCGTTGTTCGTATGTGGCGTTGTAGATACCGCTACAAGCTAATCGTATCAAATCCCATTGGTGAAGGATTTTTCAGTTACTTTTTTTGTCTGTGCTAAAATACCAATCAATCCAATCCCAATCTCTTCGATTATACCTACGTAGTGCAGCGAAAATAAGAAAAAACACGGATTGTCTTCGCCATATTATAATTCATAATGTTATCCTTTTATGATTCTGCCAAAGTGGCCTTTTTAGGCCCCCTGTACGATTGACTAAAAGCACCTAATTATCTTTTACAAGTCTACGTAAACTCCGGCCAATATATCTTTCAAAAACATATGATGATCATCACCCTCCTGCGTAATCAGCCTATAACGTTCCCACTGCTGGGACACAGGCCTCCTCTCTGTGAGAGGGAGTGGGCTTGGAATCCACCACGCGGGCCCAGTGCGGGTTGGTAGATGTCACATGACTTCGAATTTTTGGTTCTAGGACATGTCGGTTCCCTGACGCTGTTTCCTTCACCGTTTTGAGAGCTAACTCCTGGTTCTTTAAAAATAAAACGGAATGGCTATTTCGGTAAACAATGACGCACTCAGGAATTCCAATAGCGTAAACCATAGATAAAATATAAACTACGTCAGAAATATGCCAATCTGGCATTGATAAAGCTCACAGATAGTCACAAATATTTTGGTTATCTACACGTTTTTTACGCAGCTTTGAAATGGCGCCAGTGACGTAAGGACACGTCGCAAAATCGAGTCATTCTGTTGGTTTTGACGTTCCGGAGTGCCTTTTAAAGTGCCTACTTTTGAACGTCAAAATATTGATTCTAGTCGCCCCTTCCAAAAGTTTGTTTCGTATGGAGAAGAATGGGCAAGAAACTCCACCGTTACTCTTTTAAAAATGTTTTACAATATTTTGTACAGACGCCAGCACATCAAGTTACTACAATCTGTCAGATTTCTTTAATAGATTTTCGACTTTATTGCTAAAGCATAAGGTTCAAGGTTGATTGGGAAAATCTGACAGTTTCGGGTAGGTTGACCTGCTGGCGTCTGTACACAATAATTATTATACCACATTGTTTTTAGTATATGTGAAACCCGAAACACGTGTCTAGTATTTTTATGTAAAGAATCTATGTGCAAAATTTCAAAACTGTATCATGAAAAAAGCCCGCGCCGCTCGCGCCGCGCCGTCTTGCGCTCATTGATAATAGTACCTAGGTACCTAACCGTTCGGCGCGGAGATTGGATAACCTAATTAGTGTCGCTCGGTGTCCAACTTTTAACCTTTTTTAAATATTTTTGGGACAAAATATAACACGGGGTAAAAATTATTGGAATCGATTCAGTTACTTATTCTAAACAAACTATATTCAGGTTTCGTATATAAAATAACGTTGATTATGTACTTATATTAAAGACGATACACCTTTTATAAAATTACTATACATACCACAATACATAAAAGAATTAAAAATGGCAGGTAAATTAATTATCTTGTTTAATTAAACGCTTTAAGATTGGATAGCAATGTATTCATAATTATGACTTGCATCTTTTTTTAATAAAATCGTGTTTCAAAACCAGTTAGATGCATAGTACGTCAATTGTTTTGTATAAATTATAAGACACAGATTAAAACAGAAGAGTAACTAGCGGGGATCCAGGGGAGGGGGGAGGGTTCAGGGGATCAGACCGGAATAACTCAAAAAAAGAGTCGAATGGCGTATGTAAGCATGAGGAAAATCAACATGGCTCTATAAACTTGTAATGATAAGCAACGCAAATTAGACACCGGTTTTTCACTGGCATACTTTTTATTTATTTGTATATACTTTACTACCTGAGGGGCTTGTGGTTAAGTTATAACAGTCGCACGGGTTGATCGATCAGGTTAAGCTACGATTGCCGCGGTTGGTCCGCGGTTGGGTGACCATCTTTACATACCAAGACCCCTCCTTGCCTCGGAAAGCACGTTAAGCCGTTAGTCCCGGCTGCGGTTGTCATTCGTGGATCTTTGGCAGTCCTAACAGTTATAAGAAGACCGAAAATGTGACAACCACTCTTACCATGAGGTATCGTATTACCCAATAACTGGGTTGTGGAGGTCAGATTTGCAGTCGCTCCATCCAAAATACTGGTATTCAGCTGCATCCGGTTAGACTGGAAGCTGATCCAACACAGTTGGGAAAGAGTTAGGCAAATGTACTTGTTGTTGTATACTTTACTTGTCTTCTTCGCTTCTTTTTTTTACTTTTTGGAATGACGTTCTTTAACGCGGCTTGCGGCAGGAGTTGGCTTGTAGAAATCGTTACGTAACGAAAAAGCGCTATGTCCCCTCGATGCGTCTTTCTCTCTTTCCCTGTGTGAATTTGGTCGAAATGAAAATCCAAGATGGCGGCTGCGAAAATGTTCAAATTTTTCGTCATGATGAAATGAAATGAAATGATTTTATTTTTTGTAAGTAGGTTTGTACAAACACTTTTACACGTCAATCATGTTTTTTTTTTAAAACTAGATGAAGTCGGCGTTTCCTATCTGACTACTCTGAGAAGAAAGGCCGAAACAAACTCAGAGGTCACAGTCTCTTTTAAAGTCCAGACATAATCTTGGTCAGGTTATATGAAGACCATGTAGATCGATGTCTGAGGTGGTCTTTTGAGGAAAGAACCACACAGATTGAGAGGACCTGTCCAGTCAGTGCACGCATGGGTGTCGTTTTCATAGTTTTCGAAGGTGCTAAAGTCGATAGTGAGGTCAAAATGATAATCCAAGATGGCAATTGTGAAAATTTTCAAATATTTTCATCATGTGGGTGTCGTTTTGCAAATATCGCGTAGGGAACTCCGTTCCCGACCAAGGTCTCCCGACAGCACACGTTTTTTTTTTTTTTTTTTTTTCGTTTTCTATTTATTTAGTAGTTGTTGTCAATGATTTCTATTCTGGCTATAAGAGTAGGAGAAGACCAAAGAAACGATGGATGGAATGTGTGAATGATGATATGGCTAGAAAGGGGGTGACTACCGAGATGACGACTAATAGAGAAGTATGGAATAAAAAGACATGTTGCGCCGACCACGAATAAATTGGGATAAGGGCAGGAGAATGATGATGATGATGTTAATGATTTCTGAGTGACCATCCACTTTTAACACTTGCCCTCAAGTGTCCATAGTAGAAATATTTCTTCAAATAGTCTACATCACAGAAGAATCTATGTTGATTTAATTTGTATGAAAAAAATAAATATGTCTTTCATAGAAACGCGAGTCTACGGGTCGCCCCGTGCTCAGACAGAAGAGAGGTCGAGTTGGATAGAAAGAACTTTGTCTATTCTTGGTAGATTAGAGATAGAATTAGTCCTGCTACGCGAGCTGGTGGAATGATAAAGCACAAAATGCACGGTTTAAAACCAGTCTACAAACCAAGGTGACCTTGAAGTTTTTGTTGTTGCGAGATACCTGCTACACGGTTTAAAACCAACATCTTCTGCCACTGCAGGCCTTTCTACCAAGGACGTTTAAAGGTCATACGAATTTGGTTTCAAACCACTGTCTACACTGTTTTAAACTTAGGTTTGAAACCACCGTTTTAAACTGATTTGACCGTTTTGAGCGATTGACTGCTGCGCTGCGTGTCGCGGGTTCGATTCCCGCACGGAACAAATATTTGTATGACCTACAAGTAGTTGTTCCGGGTCTGGCTGTTTGTGTACGTGAATTTAAATGTTTGTAAACGCACCCACAATACAGGAGACATTCCTAGTGTGGGGCAACGTTTTTATAAAAAAAAAAATAAGAATAATAACCGTGTATTTCGTGCTTAAGGACTGTAGTTTTTTTTTCGAAGCAACAATAACAAGACACTAGAGTTTGACCGCTAGATCAAGTGTATGATCCATTCATCAATTTCAATCACAGTACCGATTTTATACTACGATAATGACTGGTCAATTGGTCTTTTGTTAACCGTTCTGTGAATGGACATCAACATTCATTGATAAGCAGACAAATCCCTGGTATTTGTAATGTTTGATACATTTTGACCTTCGAAAACGTAATGGTGGCAGTGGCACAGTGGTAACGCGGGGTCGTTACTTACGAGTTGTATAGCCTACGACTACGAACCCAGACAGGCGCTTTAATTTCTGTAAATAATTCTCAAAACGGTGAAGGAAAACATCGTGAGGAAACCGGCATGTGCTAGAACCCAAAATTCAAAGACATGTGACATCTACCAACACGCACTGGGCCCGCGTGTAGTTTACAGCCCTCTCCCTCTCATATAGAGGAGGTCTGTGTCCCAGCAGTGGGAACGTAATAGGCCAATTATGCATCATGCAAACGTAATGATAAAAAAATTTTTTTTTTGGTCGAATGGTTTAAGAAATTTTATTGTTAAATGAGCTAGGATGAAACTTGACATACCTACTTACAGGTAGACTGTGATCTGGATTGACATGTATGATATTTTTCATTAGTTACCATAGGATGCGAGTGACACCGCTTGCGACTACTAGAGGTACTAAACAATGTGAACGAGGCTCGAGTCAAAGACTTGAGATCGTTTAAAAAACGAACCATGAAAACACAAAAAAAAATACGAAAATTACAACGATTAGCACCAGATGCATTTTCACGGATCACTAGTTTTCGACCCCTGACGTGGGGTGTACACAATTTAGTTTACAAATTAGCGTGGGGTGTCCACAATATTAGCGTGGGGTGTCCACAATATTAGCCTGCTCGGTCAACTGTGTGATTTGCTCAAATAAAACATTATTTATCTTTAGAAAGGGTAGTTTTTGAGGGGTAACAGGTGTAGTTTTCGTTATGGTTTTGGAGGGGTAGAGGTGATTTTTAATTTATAGGTACTAAATAATAACAGCCGCACAGGTCGATCGATCAGGTTAAGCTAAGCTTGCCGCGATTAATCTGTGGATGGGTGACCATTTTTACATACCGAGACCCTCCGTGCCTCGGAAAGCACGTTAAGCCGTTGGTCCCGGCTATCATTCGTCGATCTTTGACTGTCGTTACGGCTAGGCAGAAGCCCGAAAGTCTGACAACCAGTCTTACCAAGGGGTATCGTATTACCCAGTAACTGGGCTGTGGAAGTCAGATAGGCAGTCGCTCCATGTAAAATACTGGTATTCAGCTGCATCCGGTTAGACTGGAAGCCGATCCCAACGTAGTTGGGAAAAGGCTAAGCAGATGATGAGGTACTGACAAATTAATGTTTTCTTTTTAAAAGGAACTCGATACATCAGTGTTTTTCTATACCACAGTTTTTTGTCTGATTGACTGACAGACAAACACACAATTTAACTACAGCATGAAATTAGGGCTGCCTTGATCCAGCCGGCGGCGGCCAGGCCCACTGATGGTGTTAAAGTGTTACATGCTCTGTGATGGTGATGGAAAAAAAGATCTGTGTGACAGACGAACAAAAAGTGACCGTTCCGACCGTTGAAACGTTCCGTTTTTCCTTTTTAGGTGTTTCCTGTTGTTGGGTTCCTTGTAAGTGTTTTAAGATAGACTGCAAACATTTCCCATAAAATAGGTCTTGTCTAGTTTAACACACGTAAAAACAATGTGTCAGATTATTTTAAACGGCATTTAATAATATCCATACTAATCTATACTTATAATATTATAAAGCTGCAGAGTTTGTTTGTTTGTTTGAACGCGCTAATCTCTGGAACTACTGGTCCGATTTGAATAAATCTTTTTGCATTTGATAGCCCAATTCTTGAGGAAGGCTATAGGCTATTTAATATCACGCTATGACCCTTAGGAGCCGAGCAAAAAGAAAAAAAGTCAGAATGAACGCTAAGCGAATACGAAGTGTTGCGACGAGATGGGGATACAAGAAATTTCACGCGGACGAAGTCGCGAGCAGAAGCTAGTAATATTATAAATTCGAAACTAACTCAGACAGAGTTAGTTTCTGTATGTGTGTTATGTCTGTATGTTACCTTTTCACGCCTAAACCACTGAACGGATTTCGATAAAATTTGGCAGAGAGATAGATTGCATCCCGGGGAAGGACATAGGATAGTTTTTATCGACAGACCTTGCGGGCGAAGCCGCGGGCGGAAGCTAGTTTATTATATGGGGAAGGTACAACGAATTGTTAGGTGAATCGCTGCTCTCCTGGCTAGATTACTCAGTAGTAGTACCTACTCTGTATTTAGGACAATGGCATTATAAGAGCCTCTATGAATTACGCAATTTTTATAAGTTTGTCTAATGCAAACCTTCCTTACTGGCTAATCTTTTGACCTTATCATAATGATTCCAGCAATAGTCGTAATCCGTGTTTTTTTTTCGCTGCAATACGTAGGTATAATCAAAGAGATTGGGATTGGATTTGGATTGGATTGATTGGTATTTTAGCACAGACAAAAAAAAATTACTGAAAAATCCTTCACCAATGGGATTTGATACGTAACTGCCCATTATGATTCATCAGAATCAGAACTTTATTTGCTATGAATGTAGGTGTGGTGTGGTGTGGTGATGTGGTGTGGTGTGTGTGTGGTGTGGTGTTATCCTTTTATGATTCTGTCAAAGTGGCCTTTTTAGGGCCCCAGAATATTATATCTTAAAACGTCTTTATTTTTAGAATCATGTCGACTGACCCAGAAATGAATTTTAAGTGCAAATTGATAAGAATATTTGGTCAAGGATAGCTTATTTACATAATGATAACCTCTCTATTTGAGACCTAATGATGTCGTATTTGTCAGATTTGTTTATTGTTTCTGAAGGATAATTGCATTCTTAATTATCTATTAGTGCTCGTTTTTCGGTTTTCCTTGTGTTAAACTTTCCTTCGTATCCATACCTACTAATATTATAAATTCGAAAGTAACTCTGTCTGTATGTTACCTTTTCACGCCTAAACCACTGAACAGATTTCGATAAAATTTGGCAGAGAGATAGACTGCATCCCGGGGAAGGACATGGGATAGTTTTTATCGACATACCTCCTCGTCATTTAAATTCTCTTGGCTAGAGTCCGCATATATTTATTTCTGTAAATTAAACTAACAAGTAAGCCAAATAACAACGAATAAGTACCTAATCCTACTTCCTTCCTACTAATATTATAAAAATGTGAAAGTTGGTGAAGATGTTTGGACGTTTGTTACTCAATCACGTGTAAACCGCTGAACAGATTTGGATGAAAATTGCCACATAGATAGACCATTTCCTGGATTAACACATAGGATACTTTTTATCCCGATATTCCCACGGAATCGAAACTTACTGGCAAATTCACATCCCACATCACCATCTTTTTACCCGTATGCAAATTTTATATGGGCGTCGACTTCTTTTTCCATACATCTTTGCATTTATGAATGTAAGTACTTATATCAGAACTATTTTTTTTTTTCGTATGGGAAATCATCAAATGACCCCTCCCGCTCTGGGTGGAGCGGAAGGGAGTGTCAGATTCTTACTGACTAAAACCCACCCCTGTTCCTTCCTTAGCCCTTTATGTTCCGGGCCAGCGGTAACCCTTTCGGACAATCCCGCTGACCCAGCAGAGTATATCAGTCCTCATTCTCACTATTGTCTTTCTGTCTAGCCATATCTTCAAAATTCGCCCGCCTCGCTGTCAACATGAAACGTGCCCAAAAGGCTGGCAGCATTGCCACGTTGAGAATTAAAATAAAATTAAAATGACACTTTTAAAATTATGTAAACACTATATATAAATAATTACATACTTATGTAAAAAAAAAATCATACATTTGTAATTATTGATATCCGTAGTTATTATGACTTTTTACTTTACATTAAATCTTATTATTATTTTACTTCCCAAACCGACGCAAAAATATATGCATTTAGCCTAAAAGCATAATTGATTAGCACTCGTGTCATTGATTGCCTTGACCTGAAATCTGAGATGATATCATTCTCGATACGAGTTTAGCCAATATTTAGATACTGATGATACCTATGTTAGTTGGTTTTGATTCTTTTTTACAAGCTTTTATTTAGCTTGCACTGTGCGTATGTAAGTATGTATGTAAGTCGCACACCCAGAACAACACTGCACTAAGTCTAAATAGCTCATTTTTCAGAATCGACGAAAAACCGTTATCTCATATTGATTGTGACAGTTATTGCGAATGTCCTGCATTTGATTCTTTACATGCAATGTGCAGGACATTCGCAATAACTGTCACAATCAATATGAGATAACGGTTTTTCGTCGATTCTGAAAAATGAGCTATTTAGACTTAGTGCAGTGTTGTTCTGGGTGTGCGAAGTGTGTATGTAAGTTGTCCGTCAAAATTTGCAAACCATTTTTTTATTATAACTAACAGTCCTCAGATCGTATTTCGGTCATAGCGGCCAATTTAGTCAGTATCTGGTCAGTATCTAGCTAATCGGATGAGACGTCTCGACATATCATGGGTTTGATATTATGGACGTATTCCACATTGGGCACCCGCTTAAATGGCACCTGAGTGAATGTGCCGCTGTGTGTCAGGTGCATTCACTCAGGTGCCATTTAAGCTGGTGGCAGTGGCGTAACTATAGGGTGGCATTGGGGCAAAATGCCACGGGCCCCCAGCCAGAGGGGGCCCCCGGCCCGAGAGGGCCATGAGCACAGGAAGATTCTAACATAAGGACAGAAGCAGTCAGGTGTTAAATTTTGTATGGGAAAATATGAAATGTACGCGGATGAAGTCGCGGGAGAAGTGCTAATAAAAAAAAACTATAACGTTGGTTGAGCTTCTTTACATTGAGGGAGGGCCCCATCCCTTGAATTTGCCACGGGCCCCAAACGGTATAGTTACGCCACTGGCGGGTGCCCAATGTAATATACCTAGACGTTATATACACAACCTGCACATCAGACCAAGTAAAATCATCTACCTTTTCCCAACTATGTTGGTGTCGGCTTCCAGTCTCCCCGGATACAGATGAACACCAGTATTTTACATGGAGCGACTGCCTATCTGACCTCCACAGCCCAGTTACTGGTTAATGCGATACCCCTTGGTAAGCCTGGTTGTCAGACTTTCGGGCTTCTGACGACCAACGATCCACGAATGACAGCCGGGACCAACGGCTTAACGTGCTTTCCGAGGCACGGAGGGGTCTTGAATAGTCTTGATATGTGAAGATGGTCAACCATCCACGGACCAACCGCAGCAAGTGTAGCTTAACCTGATCTATCAACCCGTGCGGCTATTATTACTTAGCCACAAGCCCCTCAAGTCTCTTTAACATGCATTAAGTAATGACTTTTATATCAAACTAGTTGCGGCCCGCGGTTTCACCCGCGTAAATGTCGATCCCGTGGGAATATCCAGGGTGTCAGCTACCTTCATACAAAATTTTATCAATATTGGTCCAGCCGTTTGAGCGTGAAGAAGTAACAAACATATAAACACACACACACTCACAAACTTTCGCCTTTATCATATTAGTGTGATAATAATTGTGATGTGATATCAATCTTGGACACCAAGACTTTACCGGGATTGTCCGAAAGGGTTACCGCTGTCACACACTGCACTGTGTCTGCACACTGGGCCCGCGTGGTGGATTACGGCCCACTCTCTTTCACAGAGAAGAGGCATGTGTCCCAGCAGTGGGAACATTATGATTATGCTAGTGGACAGTAAACGTGCTAAAAACAAACTAAGAAACTTTGTCCTTATTAAATGCAACCTAAAAAAAAAGGTTTACTATTCTTTGAATTATGGACTGAAGTGTAGCTCAAGTAACATTAAAATTAACATGAAACCAACATTACCGGGGGCTGTATGACAACACACTACGTTGGAGATTCAGTAATAATAAGTCAATATTGAAGAAAAGACAGAAGTACTACTTCATGCAACACTTCAAATAAATTAATAGGGTTAGAAGAATTTCGAAGGAAACTAAAACATAAAGAGAGCCGCTACTCGATTACTAGATTGTCAAGTTACACCTGGAAAGTATCAAAGTACCTTTTTCGGAAGATGTGTAGACATCACTGACTCAATCAACTCAGCCTATTGCAGTCCACGGCTGGACATAGGCTTCTCACAGGCTGCGCCACAACACCGTGTCCTCCACCTTCCGCATCCAGTCTGTCCCAGCCATATTCTTTACAGCTGGGAGAGTCCCACACTAGCTTGCCGATACGCGGTCTCACTCCAGGGCTCGTCTCCTCCACCGGCAACATAACCAGCCCACTGTCACTTCAGTTGGCTTACTCTACAAGCTACGTCGGCAGATTTCTTAACCATAGACATCACTGACTAATGGTTAAGAAACCTGTACTGAACATACTTAGTTAGACTTTATTTATTTCTTCTCTTTATGAGGTATTTTGCCTGTCGTCCTGCTATGTTCAAAATATTGGCAGTTCTGCAAAAATAGTAGCAAAGCTGACCACCTAGGAGGCGCGCGACGGATATACATTTACATTTTACGTATCGCTAGCAAAATAGCAACCGATGTCATGTTATGGCCATGTGATACGGAGGAATGAGGAAAATGTCGTGAGGAAAATTTTGAGTATGAACGTCGATGGCTAAATAATAACAGCCACACAGGTCGATCGATCAGGTTAAGCTACGCTTACCGCGGTTGGTCTGTGGATGGATGACCATCTTTACATACCGTGACCCCTCCGTGCCTCGGAAAGCACGTTAAGCCGTTGGTCCCGGCTGTCATTCGTGGATCTTTGACAGTCGTTACGGGTAGTCAGAAGCCCAAAAGTCTGACAACCAGTCTTACCAAGGGGTATCGTATTACCCAGTAACTGGGTTGTGGAGGTCAGATAGGCAGTCGCTCCATGCAAAATACTGGTATTCAGCTGCTTCCAGTTAGACTGGAAACCGACCCCAACATAGTTGGGAAAAAGGCTAGGCAGATGATGATGATGATGAATGTCGATGGCTGTAAGAGTAGGGGAAGACCAAAAAAGCGATAGATGGACTGTGTGAATGATGTTATGGTTAGAAAGGGAGGGACTACCGAGATGACGACTAATAGCGAAGTATGGGAGAAAAAGACATGCTACGCCAAACAAGGTGTTACAAGAACAGGAGAATGATGACGATAACAAAATAGCATCGAAATAGCTATAAAATAAAATAGATGTTTTCGTGACGACTGCAGTTGCTTCTGCCGCCGTCGACACGTCGGCGACTGCAGTAGACTCTGCCGTTGGCCCGTGCCACTCGAGCACTTAGTACCTAATGGTACTTCTGCATCTCCCTCCACAATAAACGAGTCGTGCAAAAGCCATTCACCCCAGTCCTTTCACTGCATCATCACTTACTTATTCATTCAATCAGTGTCGATGACTTTACTTCACATGGTTATCTGCAGGGTTCCCTGAGGTTAAGATTAAGTATTTTTATATCGTAATTAATGTTGCATAATGTCGTTTTAATTACTGTTTAAGATGAGGTATTGACATCTATCGCAACATATTATGTACTATGTAGAACAGTTATTTTCCTTCAAACTAAAACCCAACTTATCACACTTATTCACCGCGTTTATTTCAATTAAACCATTTATAGGCATAATATGATGATGATGATTATGATGTGGGTATGATTCATAATGTTATCCTTTTATGATTCTTTATGTTTAGAAGCCCCTTGTAATCTTAACTAGGCGCAAAGCCAGACAATGATTTCATGAGTTGCTACTGAGACTTTAGCATAACATAGTATAATCAGCCTATAATGTGCCCACTGCTGGGACACAGGCCTCCTCTCAGTGAGGGAATTGACCTTACTAAGCCACCGAGCGGGCCCCGAGCGGGTTGCAAGGTGTTATATGCAAGGACTTAAAAACACCTTCTTAAAGGTTACATATTGAATTGATAACAGAATCAAATATGTAACACTTTTATGTGTTTTTTAATGTGTTCCCAGGAACCCACGCTGAACAGTTGCGCTTGCGACCACTAGACCAACGAAGCATTCCACTTCTTTCTATCCATAATAAAGTACGGAACCTTCACAATAAAGCTCAAACAAGTTTTTCCCACGTACATGATTAAAGGCAATAGGATTTGCAAATATCTAGATAATTGTTACTGCTTGATCACCGGTCACGCACTGCCGCGTCGTGAAAACTATAGTACAAGCAAAGTTTATTGAAATTATGCGCGTGGACTACCGATTTATGACGACGGTAAAAGAAAATGTGGGTAGAAACCCTCGCTGAGGTGGAAAATAGAATAGAATAGGTACTCTTTATTATGTACACCATATAAATTACAGACATAAATATAGAAACTGTACAAAGGGCGGTCTTATCGCTAAGAGCGATCTTTTAAAGACAACCTTTGGATGGATTAAGAAGGGGAAGGACAGACAAACACTGTAGGTAGTCTGTGGTGTACCATTTACATAATACACATACATAAAGTATATTATACTAATCTAAAATAAACATGAAACAGGAGCAAAGAAAATATAATGATGATGTTTAAGGAGAGAGGAAGCGCTTTTTTATCGTATTTTTTAAAGTGGACAAAGATTGAGCACGCCTTATCGACACGAGCAAGGCATTCCATAACCGTACTGCTTGAACAGCAAAATATTTGAAAAACCAAATGAAAAGCAGGATAGGTATTCAATCTTGGTTTATTAGTGATTGAAACCCTCTTGCATTAAATTGGACGATTCTTTATTTTTCATTGTTTTGTAGGTTTATTAAAAGAGCTTCCACAAGTAACGGTACTGAGCCCCAGTCTAGTGCACTCCGGGATGTCCGGGCAACAGCATGACAGTTGTTAGCAATGGCGGTTCAGTGGTAGCAGCCGCGACTTACGCGTTGTACAGGTCGTGGGTTCGAACCAAAGCAGGCACTTTACATTGTGTAAATTATTTCATCACCACTGCTCTCAAAACGGTGAAGGAAAACATCGTGAGGAACCGACACCAAAAATTCGAAGACATGTGACATCCGCCAAACTGCACTGGGCCCGCGTCGTGGCGTATGGCCCACTACCTCTCACAGAGATGAGGCCTGTGTCCCATCAGTGGAAACATTATAGGCGACGTCGCTGTCTAAGCAACGTCCTATGCTTCATATGCTGTTGCAGTTTCTACTCTAGGACTTGTCTGTTTGTAGAATGCCTTATGTCTTCCTTCCATTTCTTGTCTTGTGCAATTGCACTTACATAAGGAACTCTTCTACATTACGCATATATGTATTATTCCATTATGTTTTCACATGCAACTTCAGTGTCTGCTTGCGTGCTTCAAAATCAACGAAAGTGTCGTACAGGAACGCATGATTGTCGATCAGTGACAAAAAATGTAGTTGTTCCCGTGAAGGTTAAAAAATATGGTGACTGTTGGTATTCCGGTGCGTACTAGTAGAAAAAGAAATAAGTCTTCCATTTAACCTTTTGACCGCCACAGTCATGTATATATGACAAACCAAAATGTGCTCAGCACGCCACGGTTCGACTACATGACAGACTAACGCCGAAGGCACGTTTTTTACTTTTTGACGTGAGGCGTTCGGAAGTGAAACTGGGGTTATCATACGACCCGAAGCTTTAGGCTAACAGCGCGATATCAGATCGTATGGTATGTACATGATTTAAACTAGTCGGAATTGTTCCCGGTAAATTTCTGACTGGTTGGAAGATCTCTTGTGAGTTGTACTCGTAAATTGATTGTGGACACAAAATATTTAAATTTTCTTCCTTGTGAGCATGAACACAAAAATAAGTCATACTGCAGAAAAACGGTAAGGTTGGTAGTGGGACTGATTTCATAGAATCATAGGATGTCCTAGACAAGTATCTTCTTTTCATATAGGTAGGTACCAGTATTGAAAGGCCAAAGATACGATGGATGGAGTGTCATGTGAAAGATAATATAGCCTATGATATGATGGTGAATACTGAGATGACTGTTAAAGACGTATGAAAGAAGAATAGTAACAGGCTTGTAGCGGTATCTACAACGCCACATTAGAACAACGCGTCATACTGACGTCACGCAAAATCCTGCATCTCGCAAGCAGAGTTTACCGCGCAACTAGCATAGACACAACCGGCCGACATGAATCATCGGGCAGTTGCCCGCCAGACACAAGACCCGTCTGGTCGGAGGATTCTCCCATTTCTATGGAGGATAAGTGAACTTTACACCCTGTTCCTCATACCTCTATAGGCTGATGACTTTTATTGAAGGCTTAAAATCATGCAATTTATTCTTTATTTTACAACGCTGAACCTCACTGACAAAGATCTCAATCTCATGCTACACACTCTACACAGTAGTCCGTATCATGCGTTCGCGCACTTATATGGGAGGGTGCGGAAGCGCTGGTCGAATGCGTAAACAATTGCGTGTATTTCGCAAGCACAGACAGGCAGTATCTATTGTCTATCAAGCCGCGCAAGTAGTGCTATAGTTGAGTAAAAGTATAGTTTTATACAATACTTTGCGTGTGTTTTGAAACGAGGGTCTGTTTTTTCTATGTTCTGAAGGTTCAGACTATGTTGTGATGTGGAATCTTGCAGTGTAGTGATTCTTTTGTTTTTCTTAAGCGTCTTTTCCGTGAAAGATGAATTTCTTGGAGAGACTCTCTTGAACAATTTAATAATAATAATAATACTTAATGCTTTATTTCCAAGTTTACAATTTAGCAGAAAAGCACTATGTAGAACAGACTAATATATAAACCTAAAAATCGTAAGAATACCACTGAGTTTAAACATCTGGCACCCAAGCTAAGATTAAACTTGTGTTATGGGTGTCAGGGCAGGGCTCTCTTTAATCGTTTACCAAGATAATATAAACAAGATTCGGAGTTACATTATGATTAATTTACCTACAAAGTTGTGAGATCTCTCTAACTAGGATATTATTAAGTAATGTAGAATGTCGTTTAAATTTTGTGCTAATTTTAGAATGTTATAGCTTAGAAATGACTAAGGCTTAAAGTGTGACCACATTTTGTGTAGATTAAAATTTTTAATGACAAAAAATTTAGTAAATATGAGTCAATCAAACTACCTACTTGACAAATATACCTACTTGAAGTTACTAATTCATCCGAATCGTCCTTCTAACTTTAGCATAGCTATAATTTAAAACGTTCCAACTCTAGTCGCAGTCTCATCTCGGCAACAAACAAAAAATGTTAAAACTGTAGTGAAATTAGATGTTTTTTGACAGATTAGACGGTTTACGTTCTTAAAATTACGAGAATAGGCTATTTGACTGGTTTCTGATAAACATCTCAGATTATTTAATGGTGTCTAACGAGCCCACAAAAACCTATTACTTCAAATTGCATAATGTATTTCTTTTAAAAAATAGTAAATAAAAATGTACTGTTTAAATAAGCCGCCAAAACACTATCTTTAACAATATGGCGTCGTGACGTCACGATTCACGTAAACAAACGTTGAAACGGTCAAGATACTAGACAAAAGTCATCAGGCTGTCAACGATAGACAGAAATTTACTAAATCATGACGTCATCTTAAGTTCAGCCAATCCAGACCGTTTTCGATTACGTGGCGCCAGATTTAAAAAGATGAAGTTTTTTCGGGATTTTTTTTATAAATAATACATTGTTTTGTAATAAAATTAATGCAAATCGATTAACCTACCTTACCTGACCTTATTTTTTACATTGTCAAATAGCCTATTGCCCCTCTGTTTCTACTACTGTTTTTTTTTTCCTTTTCGTCCTTGAGCCGATGTCGACTATTCTCTGCCAGCATCATAACATCACGCTAGGACTCTAAGGAGCAGAGCAAAAAGAAAAAAAAAGTCGCTAAGCGAAAACAAAGTAATGGCACGGGTAGGGAATGCAATCCGGATTATCCGTAATCCGAAATATCCGGATATCCGCACATTTTTACTAGACTTTCAAATCCGGATTTGAAAATCAAATCCGGATTTGAAAATCGAATCCGGATTTTTTGAATAATATTTTTTTTTTATTGTGAAGAAAGAAATTGTGAAGCGAGCGGGGCGCGGGACGCGGGTCGAGAAAGTGTGTGAGGCGTCTTTGATCGCTTGTAGACAGAATGCATATTTAGTGCATTCTGCCTACAAGCGTCGAATAAGAGCGTGCTTTTTCCGCAGCAGGAATTATGTGCAACCGAATTTGCAGCAGATAAAACGACAGCACTTTAGATGCCTTATTACTTTTGAGGATATATTTAATGTCTCAAAAAATTACATAGTTTTTTACGTTGTTAAATTTATGTTGATTTAAGTGAAGTTAAATTATTGTTTTGTTACTTTTGCCTACGTTATTATTTAATAATTTGACAAGGAGTCTATTTGTTGATTATGATTATTATTTGTCTTTATTTTTGTTCTTCAGAGTTTCTTTTAATTTGTACCTATTAATTATTTTATCTCATCATTTCTGATTCGATCACGCAGAGAAACTCCAAGCATAGCCATCTCCATAGCCCTTTGAGTTACTTTTAGCCTTCTAATAATACTCATTGTGAGCGACCACATTTCAGTGCCTTATGTCATCACTGGCAACATGCACTGGTTTTGAGACACTGCGGTATGTGGGACGAGAAAATGATGTATTACCTAACTAACTGGACAGTTTATTCTACGTAAACAAACTCGTCCACGACTTCGAGTGTAGCGTCTCCGATCTTCATGAGAGTGTGTGTTACATGGGCATTTGACAAGACCTTTATTTTGTCCATGTTCATTTTAAGACCCACTCCTTCGGAGGCTTTACTGAGGTAATCGAGCATTGTACCGAGGTCCTCCATGGTCTCAGCCGTGCCTGCGATGTCGGTGGCAAACAAGGTGAGTTATGTACTCGCCATTGATGTTAATGCCAGCCCCTTTCCAGTACAGAACCTTGAAGACATCCGCCAGTGCAGCGGTGAACAGTTTCGGAGAGATAACGTCTCCCTGTCTCACACCTTGCTGCAGAAAGATAGGTTTCGAGGTCTGATCCTGGAGTCGGACTGACATAGTAGCGTTTTTGTACAGACACTTCAGCACCTCGATGTACCGATAAGTCGATCTGGCACTGGATCTGCAATACAGCCCATGTCTCGATTGAATCAAAGGCTTTCTCGTAGTCCACAAACGCTAAGCAGAGAGGCAGGTTATACACCATAATAACGGTATTTAATAATGATAGTTTAAATAATTCCAAATAACAAAGCATTAAAAAACTCGTTTGATTTGATTTTCATGTGCTTTTATTTTAATCCATTTACACAAATATAATCAAACTAATATGGTTAGGTTTTTTTTTATTTTTATGAAAAATCCGTAATATCCGGATAATCCGGATTGGACCAAAATCCGTTCATAAAAATCCGGATTTTAAAACAGAACGGATTTGCATTCCCTAGGCACGGGCAAGTGACGCGATGCGCCGGGGCAGGTCGGGGGAACAAGAAATTTTACGCAAACGAAGTCGAGGGCAGAAGCTAGTCTTTACTAATATTATAAAGAGGGAAAGTTTGTATGTAGGGGGTAATCTCTGGAACTACCAGTCGGATTTGAAAAAATATTTTTGAATTTGATAGCCTAATTCTTGAGAAAGGCTTTAGGCTATTTAGCATCACGCTATGACCTGTAGGAGGCGAGCAAAAAGAAAAAAATCAGAAAGAACGCTAAGCGAGACGAAGTAATAGCGCGGGCAGGCGACGATGCGATGCGACGGGACCAGTCGGGGGAACAAGAAATTTTACTTTTTTAATTTTTAGATAAAATAACTGTGAATGAACTGTAGGTAGAAACTATTCAACTCTAGACACATACTATTCTTTTGTTTCGTCTTCTACATCGCAACAAATTCAATTTTCAAAGCAGTTTTCATGTGCGTCAATGGGTGATGGGCAAAATAAATTATAAATCGCGTAAGTACTTATATCATATTTACGTACCATAATAGTATTGAAACATAACATCACGCCTGTATCCCCACTCCCCAGAAGGGTTAGTCAGAGGTGTACAGTCACGAGCACCAATATGACAACACTTTTTAGGGTTCCGTACCCAAAGAGTAAAAACGGAACCCTATTACTAAGACTTCGCTGTCCGTCTGTCTGTCACCAGGCTGTATCTCATGAACCGTGATAGCTAGACAGTTAAAATTTTCACAGATGATGTATTTCTGTTGCCGCTATAACAACAAATACTAAAAACAAAATAAAATAAATATTTAAGGGGGGCTCCCATACAACAAACGTGTTTTTTTCGGCGTTTTTGCCTTGTGGTATGGATATGGAACCCTTCGTGTGCGAGTCCGACTCGCATTTAGCCAGTTTTTTACTTTCAATGTCGTGAAATAACGAATGCAACGTTGAAATACGACACTTTACACAAACCTATGGGTTCGAAAATACTTTGTTCGTAATAACATACAATTTCATTCAAAACTAAAGGAGAAAATCGTCTTTGAATAAAGTCAAGTGTATACATACTTATGCTCGTGACTGTACCTATAGTTCACCCACATTTCACCAGTTATGTTTAAGTCCCATGTAATAGGGGGCGAGCCTCATCATCATCATCATTTCAGCCGAAAGACGTCCACTGCTGGACATAGGCCACCCCCAAGCACTTCCACTTCGACCGGTTCTGTGCTTCTTGCATCCAACGGGTTCCTGCGGCCTTCACAAGGTCGTCGGTCCACCTTGTGGGAGGCCTTCCAACGCTACGTCTTCCGGTACGTGGTCGCCACTCCAGAAGCTTTCGGCCCCATCGGCCATCTGTTCCCTGTGCCCTGCCCACTGCCACTTAAGTTTGGCAATTCTTCGGGCTATGTCGGTTACCTTGGTTCTCCTGCGGATCTCCTCATTCCTGATTCGATCACGCAGGGAAACTCCAAGCATAGCCCTCTCCATTGCCCTTTAGGTGACTTTTAGCCTTCTTATAAGGCCCATTGTGAGCGACCACGTTTCAGCGAGCGAGGGGGCGAGCCTATTGCCATCAAACGGGCACAATGCAGACTCCAGGCTGCTACTGAGAAATCCCCGATGGAAAAACCCAATGACAGTTTTCCAGACCTGGTAATCGAACCCAAGAACTCAAGCTCAGCAGTAGCTTGCGACCAGTAGACCGACGTGGCATTCACCACAGCAGTATCCATACTAATACTATAAACGCGAAAGTGTATCTGTCTGTCTGTTACCTCTTCACCGCTGAACCGATTTAGATGAAATTTGTTATAGACATAGTTTGATTCCCGGGAAAGGACATAGGATACTTTTTATCCCGATATTCCCTCGGGATCGACACTTATGCGGGTGAAACCGCGGGGCGCCGCTAGTTTGTTTATAATTATATGCGTTTGCGAAAGTGATTGTACGGAGTGATTGGCGGAAAATGAAAGTTATTGACTTTGAGCTAATTGATACTGTATCGATGCATATGGATTGAAGTATCGAATGCGTCAAATGTCACCGGTATGCGAGGGTTGGGAAACATTGAATACATGCAAAGATTTTGTACAGAAAAAATGTCCTAAAGCGCACTACACACCAAAGCCGCCGACCCGCCGACACAGCCCGGCGACTTGAGGTCGGCGGCTTTATTTCAAAAGAATCATGTGGCAACATAAGCCGCCGGCCGGGTTGTGTCGGCGGGTCGGCGGCTTTGGTGTGTAGTGCGCTTAAGATCCCGTTCCGACGATTTTATTTTGAATCCTATACAAAAACCATGTTTTTAGTATGAAAGCCTACCCTAAATCCTCTTTCTCTGCCATTCACAAGGCTTTCTTGTAAACCTTAATGGTGAGCCAGAATTCGTGCCATAGATAGATTATTATGGCACCGCAAAAAATACGTTTCTAATACGCAGTTGTTTAAGATATCAAATATTTTTTATTTTTATATTTTGTTTTTTTTTTGCTGCTGCTTCATACAGTAAAGAATCCTTAGAATAACATGGCGGATTTAATTTTGATTTTAATACTGCGACAAGTTCAAATCCTTTTGAGTTAGATAGAAAGATAAAACGTTTATTCAGTGCAACAAAAGACACAATACAGGCATTAAAAACATCAGAAAAGGTGAAAGAAAAAAAAAATAACAAAGATTAAGGGGGAAGCTCTAAGGTGGCCCGCGAAATTCAAATTTCCTTACGTTTTTTGCAATTTGCTGGTCAGTATTAAGTTGTATGTTAATTAAAATATGATTCGCGGTCGTAACAAACATGTATTTACAGAATTATAATCATTAAAGTCATCAACACAACTCTCTAAGACCATGTAATCCCCAAATGTCAAGATTTCATGAAATAGTCATTCTTGGGGATTACATGGTCTTAGAGAGTTGTGTTGATGACTTTAATGATTATAATTCTGTAAATACATATTTGTTACGACCGCGAATCATATTTTAATCAACGTACAACTTAATACTGACCAGCAAATCACAAAAAACGTAAGAAAATTTGAATTTCGCGGGCCACATTAGAGCTTCCCCCTTAAAAAGATAAATTGACCCATAGACACCTAGCTCATAACATCTATAACGGTCGATCACTACTGGGCTGTGTCTCATGGTTCTAGACTAGAACAACTACTATACCTACTACTACTAAGTACTTTTTTTTTTAATGTCGCAGCATCATGCTGAGATAGGAGCCTTTTGGCCTCGTATAGGACTTGGTTTCATTTTCCTTTTGTTACTTTTTTTTTATATAGCTTGAATTTTTATTTTACTGTGTTTAGTTTAGTTTGTGATCTTCCTGTACGAGTCGCAATAAATACTTTTTCTTTCTTTCTTTCTTTCTTTACTGGTTCGTGTTAGTTCTTGGCTTCTTGTATTGAAAACTAATAGTTTTATATCCTTTGTTCCAGGTCCGGGCTTCATCGAAGAGTTGGACATAGAGGCGTACATGAGCTCCGTCGGCGAGGGTTGCTATGCACCCCAGACTATCGACCCGCGCCGGACTGGGTAAGCACATTTCCTTTCCTTTCTTGTACAGGATATTGACAGCGATCCCATCGCGACAGGCAATTTGTTGGCAGATTTTGTCCCCTTACATGGAATCTCCTAAAGTTTCATAGTTCATACGTAATGTTACATCAGTAGGAGACTCCTGACGTTCACTTAGCATACCTCGAAATCTGCAAGGGTTATCAGGGAGTTGAATTTTTGACCCTGTAACGACGAGCTTTTTTTTTCCGTAAAATTAGAGGACACCGCATTCTACCCCACCACACGTACTAGTTTTATATAGCATAGCCTTTTGTCTAATAGTGAAGATTTTGTCAAGAAAAAAGATGCACTTCAAACAGACTGGGAGACATTTTTGTTCCAGAACCTAAGCCAACAACATCATCAGGCTTAGTAAAGTCATACAACTTTCATTCCAATTTCAGGGGCCACCAGCTCCCAGAAAGTCCACCAGACTCAGGATCAGAGAATCCCTACAGCCCATCGGAGACCCAGGTCTCCCACGCCATAGCGGTACCCCAAACAGTCCTCAGTTCCGACTACATGCTGGTCCACGACCACATACCTACCCACGAGATCCTGCAACAGAATGGCGACTACATCTACGAGGAGTTGAAGACGGATAATATTGACCATGAGGTGTTGAGGAGTAATCTGAATGATGTGGTGGTGTTGCCCCAGGATTCTAATATTGTGGAACTTGGCATCAGGACTGTGAGACATGATTTGGGGTTGGGTGATGTTTATCAGAACAGGTGAGATACAGAATCCATTATGTGTAATTGGGAGGGAGTCTTATCACCATGTCCGATGACCTGGAGAAGGTCACCGGATTTTTTATTTTATTTTATCAAGTACCTGGTACTTGTTGACAGGCCTACGCTGTCCTCCCATACCTACTGTAATTTGGAAACATTGTAAAAGCCAATTATTTTTAAAAAGAGTAACCGTGGAGTTTCTTGCCGGTTCTTCTCCATAGGAAACGACCAATTGGAACCGTGCACCTAGCTTCTGACGTTTCATAAGTGCCCATTTAGGTTTATGTGAAATAAAATATTTTGTTTTTGGAATCTGCTGGTTGCGAGAAGTGCGGGATCAGTCAATGTGGCTATTTTTGAGGGTGGTATACAAGTTGTAACAGAATAAACGCAAGTCCTGAAAGTAGTTTGTTCATAATTGATTACTGAATCGATTTCGGTAACTTTTAAGATAGGTATTTTTAAAAAAAATTATGTATTTTGCCATACTGACCGCCAGATTGAGCCAAAGAAAGTTAAACCTTATTTCAAGGTAATAAGATTCAATTTAAAATTAAAAAAAATAAGTCTTGGTCATTATATTATGCTTTTAACTCAATACTCTATTAATTATGTTACACGTTGTATATCCAGCAATTGTGAATTTCTTTTGGCTGAATGAAGACGATGTATCTACACGTATTATTTTACATTTTAGGATTCCATTTTAGAAAATGGCGTCTTTGAGTTACTATGGACGCTTTTACAGGTTTATGATTACCTATAGGGTTCTCTGACTTTTCACGGGCTGACGTGAAAATCTGTTTCCCACCTTTGCACAAGTGCCAGTTAAATCATATGGCAAATATAATCCCCCCCCCCCCCACATTAGTTTTCCTTGAATAATACTTGTCCTTTCAAACAGCCGGTCGATTCTGTAAAAATCTCACCGTGAAAACTTAGGTGAAGTGAGTTTGTTTTTGCTAGGAATTGACACTATTGACAGCTCACTCCACGCTCACTTTACCTAAGTTTTCACGGTGAGATTTTTACAGAATAGCACCGCTGTTCCTTGAACTTTGTACATGCTTTGAGCAAAGACTCAACTTAACCCTGTTCCCCAGATACAGTCAGATGAGGGTAGACATGCCAGAGCTGGAGCAAGGCATGATAAACCCACAGCTGGTGGGGCTGGGTCACGAGACCCTGACGCCGGTTTACACCAGCCTGCAGGAACCCAGCACGAAGAAGAGGAAGCATTCACAGGATACGAACTCACAAGTGAAGTGTGAACCTGGTAAGTTATCAGGGATTGCTTTTATAAATCTACTAAGGTGCAGGTACGTAGCCAGTAGGTAGGAAACGCTAAGCAAGACGTATGAATGAACGATGTACGGAAAAGAATCGAACAGGGGAGTGGAAGTGGCAAAAAAGTATTATTTTAATAGGTATAGGAACAGCGAGAGCAAGAGCAGTGGTGGCCAAGTGGTGACGGCTGCGACTTACGAGTTGTAGGTCGTAGGTTCGAACCCAGACCGGCGCTTTACTTTGTGTAAATTATATCATCACCACTGCTCTCAAAACGGTGAAGGAAAACATCGTGAGGAAACCGGCATGTCCTAGAACCAAAAATTCGAAGACATGTGACATCTACCAAGCCGCACTGGGCCCGCGTGGTGGATTACGGCCCACTCCCTCTCACAGAGAGGAGGCCCGTGTCCCAGCAGTAGGAACATTATAGGCTGATTATGTTATAGAAACAGCGTATTCTACTACAAAAAAATACAATTCCTTATTCTACTTCAAAATTGGCGAATTGTCTCTTACGCCAGTCGAAATTATCACATCAATACAAAGTTCCCAACTAGTAGAGTCTTAGAGGTAAGAACGAGCAAAGCGAACATAGGAAATAATATGCAACCTGACGGATAAGTATTACACATAAACTGCGATCTGGACATGAAAAACATGAAAAACAAAAGCTTTCAAAGAGAATAAGTTAAAATTTTCAGAATTTTCGCCTTTGATGACGATGATTAGATTCATACATTCGTGAAGCAAAACCCCTAATAATAAAAATTTCGGAAGTCGGTGGCAAAAAACTAAAATACTAATTCAAAGACACCGACTTCCGAAATTAAAGTTATTTTTCACTTTATAGTGTTTTTTGGAAGTCGGTTGTTTTTTTTTTTGTAAAAAGTTTTTATTTTTCACTTTTTAGTGGGTCAGTTTGTAATTTATCTAAGTTACAATAGCCTGATGTCAACTGCTCATCACCTTTTACAAAATATTGCTTTTCCCGATGCAGGGACGTTAATTGTTGAGGAGTTCTCCTGGTAAGAACCAGGAGAACTTCTCAACAACCACTTACCATACGCATTGTGACGAGGATGAATAGTTTAGCAACCATAGTAAAGTAATCGAATCGCAACCCGTGAAATATTTGTCATTGAGTAGTTCCGATGGCCATCTGTGGTCTTCATCATCAGCTCCACTTTACCAAATGATGATTTCCGAGAACAAATGCTCAAGTTACTTTAAAAAATACCCAAATCGCTATAGCTTTGCCTATAAAATTTGAGGGTTTCCCTCGATTTCCATGGGATCCTCTAATCAGATTCCAACTTGATGATAATGGGACTACCTCGAGAGTATACCCTTTCGAACAAAAAAATAATTTTGAAAATCGGTCCACAATTGGCGGAGTAATCGCGTAACAAACACAAAAAAAAAAACATACCGTCGAATTGAGAACCTCCTCCTTTTTTGAAGTCGGTTAAAAAGAGCCCAATCATTTACCTTTGTCTTTCTTCCACCAGCGGCCCTATCGCCTGAGAGTGTAACCCACGTCCCCCGCCCCGCGCCCCCCTCTGTGGACGGCTCCGAGGCGGGTGACGATGCTCCCCTACAGTGCATCAGGTTCGGCAACTTCCAGCAGAACGTCTGGCACTCGTTGTATGACTGCAATTTGAAGCCACTGTGAGTATAAATTTCTTTTTTTCACATTTATTCAAAAAGAGCTAGTGTATTCTTCGTAAACAGGGACTAAAATAGCTATTTAATCCCTAGGGACTAAAAGTGATTTGAATATGGATATTGTTAGTAAAAGTTCCAATCACCAAAGAGATCAATCACGAACTTTGTGTGAACAAGTAACAGGCTGTATGATAAAGAAAAACGCGCTAACCAAATTAAAACAAAAAGTTTGTGAAACATAAAAAACCCGCGAAACGCATTCTGCCTTCGTTCGTAGTTGTTGACTCAAATTAGGTAGGATTTTACTTAGTTTTATAAAAAATGAGTGTGTCTTCCTCAAGTAATTGTATGTAAATAAATAAACGTATTTCTTATTCATGTACTTACTTATTTTTTCATAGAGGGTGATAAAAAGTAGTGTCCTCCTCGGGTGCAACACTATTTTTAGCTCGAGTGACGTACTTTAAATCCCTCGCTGCGCTCTGGATTCAAAGAAACACTCTCCCCTTCAGAATATTTGTTTGCTCCCTTGGCAAACAATCTACTATTTACAGAACGAAGGACAGAAAACTTTCATGTTTGAGACTGAAAGCAGTTTTTAATATACGGGGTGAAATTTTATTTTTTTAAACTTCATGTTTAGCCCAGTTCAAACTTTATGGCGCTCGCTGCGCAGTACCTCACCCCTCACCCCCGCTGTCAGGGGAATTTGTTACTGCGCAGCGACTCTGTACAATCGTTGTATGAAGGGTCCAAACCCCGGGGTATGGGCCCTTCATACATTGGGGTAAATTAGTCAGCGCCTGACCAAAATTGACGTATTTTTAATAGCCAATTTTTTAATCTCGTCTAAATTGTCTATGGAGTATTATATCTTAATTTGACAGGACTAAACTAATATTTATCTTCTGTCCTTTTCTTATTGAAATAGAAAGAAAAAGATGCATGAACTTCAATTTAGTTTAGTTTGTGAACAATATAATCGGCGCCAGTTTCAATTTCTCATGCTTTTTAGCCAGGCTTACCAAAGACGCACCTTTCAGTCAGATTAATCAAAAACGCTGAACCACTTTATCCAACAACCATATTTCTCTTCCAGCCAACCACCTTCCTACGTAGTGGGTGCCGACAAAGGCTTCAACTACTCCCAAATAGACGAGGCCTTCGTCTGTCAGAAGAAGAACCACTTCCAGGTCACCTGTCAGCTACAGATGCAGGGCGACCCACACTATGTGAAGACCAGTGACGGGTTCAAGAAGATCAGCAATTTCTGTTTGCACTTCTACGGGGTTAAGGTGAGAAAACCATTCATCATCTGCCTAGCCTTTTCCCAACCATGTTGGGGTCAGCTTCCAGTCTAACCGGATGCAGCTGAATACCAGTATTTTACATGGGGCGACTGCCTATCTGACCTCCACAACCCAGTTACTGGGTAATACGAGGGGTTGAGGAGACTGGTTGTCGGACTTTCGGACTACCCGTAACGACTGTCAAAGATCCACGAATGACAGCCGGGACCAACGGCTTAACGTGCTTTCCAAGGCACGGAGGGGTCTCGGTATGTAAAGATGGTCACCCATCCACTGACCAATTGCGGCAAACGTAGCTTAACCTGATCGATCGACCACTGATGATTTAACCACGGATCGTGTTCACGAGATTTTGTTTTCAAATTGGGCAGATGTAAGTTTCCTCGATGGTACATGTCTTCCGCATAGCGAACTATTGTCGCCTAAACAGCATTAAAAATGGTGCCTTCACCGCTTCACGAGATCGCAGATCGCAGCATGCCAGAAAACAGACGACTGATCGAAATTGATAAATTCCTTAAAAAATTCTATTTTTAAGGAATTTTTTTTTTTTTTTTAATTTAAATTTAAGAGAATTTCGTGTCGTTTTTAAAGCGCATAAAACTTTCTTATTTCTTCTATAATCTTTTAGACTTCAGGTATTTTTACAAGCTTGTTCCATTCCAGGCGGAGGACCCAAGTCAAGAAGTAAGAATTGAACAAAGTCAATCAGACAGAACAAAGAAGCCCTTCCATCCTGTACCGTAAGTATCTTTGTGATTACAATTGGTGTCCAACTGCTACTTAATAAATCTGAAGTCTTTATTCATAGTTTCGGCGCTTTTCTGCTGGTCGTTGGCTTACAGTATTTTTATTTAAAACTAGCTGTTCTCCGCGGTGTCACACGCTGCGCGGCTCCTAAGGGCGTGATGTTATATAGCCTATAGCCTTCCTCGATAAATGGACTATCCAACACAAAAATATTTTTTCAATTCGAACCAGCAGTTCCTGAGATTAGCGCGTTCAAACAAACAAACTCTTCAGCTTTATAATATTAGTATAGATTTCGTGTTTCATGAACTGTTACCGAATAATTTTTATTTTGTCTTTTTATTTCCTTACATGTTTTGTTTACCGCCAAAAACAATTTTTTTTTCCATTTCCTCAGTGTCGAAATCCGCCGCGAAGGCGCAAAGGTCACCGTCGGCCGGCTCCACTTCGCCGAAACTACAAACAACAACATGAGAAAGAAGGGCAGACCCAACCCTGACCAGAGGCACTTCCAGCTGGTGGTAGCTCTGAGAGCGCATGTGGGACATACTGACTACATCATCGCGGCTTCTGCTAGTGATAGGATCATTGTGCGGGTAAGTCATGTTAGTTGTTGATTTTAAATTATTTATGGCTTTTAAATTAACTATTATATAATTGGCGAGTGTTTCCACTGCGTATACCACTTCCACTGGTCATCGCTTAACTGCCAAGGCTTATTTTTAATCTTATATTTTGATTTGTTTCTTCATTTGTGTCTTTTTTTACATTTTTCTCACATATAGAAGCAACAAGAATTATGTACCCAGGATTTTGTAATATCTTGATTTAAAAGAGTGTCCATGGAGTTTCTTGCCTGTTCTTCTCCATAGAGATTTACGTTTTGGAATGGGCAACTAGCTTCAACTTTCTGACTAACTGACAGACTATTAAATTTTGACAATTCAAAAGTGCCTGTACAAGGTTTAATTGAAATAAATGCTTTGAGTTTGAGTTTATATTCCTGTTTAAAGTGTCGTGGCTTGATATACGACTAGCGCACAATACAACCGCATTGGGCCGCAGGGCATCGCATTTAAATACAAAAAAAGCGTTGTGCGGCCCGCCTGTCGTTTGCCATGGTTGTAGTAAAACGAAAGAAAGGGTCGCTGCGCTTTAAAGCGAGTTTATATACCGTGGTATATAAACTACGACTACGCACGATATGCTGTCGTCCTTAAATAAACAGATTTTTTAACCGTGACGAAACCAGCACGCGTAGCATGACCACCGTAGAAACGGGTTTTGTCGACGGAAGAATAGACAAAATGACAGATTGTAGAAATATTTGAACGCATTCTACGCGTCTAAGCATGGCAATGTGTCATTTTGTCTATTCTTTCGTCGAAAAAACGTCGTCATGCTACGCGTGCAGTGGGACTGTGGGAACAAAAAGCTGCTAGAAACATTGTCTAAATGTTTAACGATAATTAAATCGTCACACAGTGGAACATTTCATAAATAGTATTGAAAATTCATGATTGTTGAGTCTGGATCCAAATAAACAGAATCACTTTCCAAATGAGAGTCCCACAGGGACCTGTCTTTGGTCCGATTCGATCACATTTTTATTAGCTTTCTGAAGACACAATTTTGGGTTAGAAACCATATAGAAGATTTGCCAAGATTTTAAACAAAAGCAGTATTTTTTATCATTAAGAGTTAAGTCTGTTTGTGTATCACAATAACTTTATGCTTACAAATGACTCCAAAAGCTCTGCTTCAGTGAGTAACACCACATTTCAACTCAACCCCTTTCATCCTCCAGGCATCAAACCCTGGTCAGTTCGAGTCAGACTGCACGGAAAGCTGGTGGCAACGAGGAGTGTCAGACAACAGCGTGCACTTCACTGGGAGGGTCGGCATCAATACTGACAGACCCGACGAGTCTTGTGTTGTAAACGGTAAGAAAGCAAGGAAATAATAATAAGTTGGGCAGCTGGATCAAGGGCTTGAAAGTTGGGCAGCTGGATCAAGGGCTTGATTCAGAAAGCGGTACTTCTGGACACGGCCCGCATTGTCAGGAGGTTCCTCTCTCTGGAGCCCTGACCGCCGGTAGCTTGGACCCTGTTCCCGATACCGGTGGGCTACTATTTTTTTATTTTTTTAAATGTTTTTATATTTAAAAATATAATTTATATGTGATATTTAATTAAATAAAGGAAATAATAATAATAATATTATTCATATAAAAAATACACAAGACCTATGAAGTCCCTGACTCCTAAGCTAGGTTCAAAGACCTGTGTTACAGGGGGCAGTGTGTTCTCCCATTATTTGTCACAAAAGCAAAAGAAAAGATGCTTTTTTAAAGGATGTGTTTATCTGTGAAGTGTTGATGTAGGAATATGTATTGTGTTTTATAATGATTTATGTGTGAAATACATTTAAGGGTCAGTTCACACCGAGACGCGACGCGACGGGCAGTTTTCAAGATAGAAATACAATTACAGACCTTATCTACTACACAAAAAGGTACACGATTCAGTGAGCTACGCCGCGCGGCGGCGGCGTCGCGCTGCGTAGCTCGACGTAGTAGGTAGACACTGAATTGTGTACCTTTTAGTGTAGTAGATAAGGTCTGTAATTGTATTTCTATCTTGAAAACTGCGCGTCGCGTCGCGTCTCGGTGTGAACTGACCCTAAGAAGGGACGGGGCCAACGAGGAATTTAAAAAGTAGGTATTTGAAGAAACTATTGCCGTCGCCTTACCTCAAGTCTGCCCCCGTAGTGTGTGGTAGGGACAGCTGCAGCTCAGGCCGAAATTATCACAAAAATTTTGACGAGATTGACGTTTCGTATTCCCCTTTTTTCTCCTCGAAAACTGAGCCGATTCAATTATTTTTTACATTAACATTTTAAGAAAAAGTATGGTTAGGTTTCTGTCATTTTTTTTCATGTTAAAAACTTTTCTAATTTGTCTGGTAGTCCTCTAATCACGGCGGTAAAATAGGGAATTTTTTGTTATTTTTAGAGGGTCGTATTTTCTTTTCTAATTAGTTGCTGAAAAAAAGAAAATGAAAGGGACGTGTTTACAGCAGACCTTGTGCGGATTTTGTGAGCAAATTTTTTTATGAAATAAAAAAATTGCTCTAGAGGCATTATTCAGGAAGAAAACTGTGACTAGCACTATTGAAACAGTTATAAAAATGTTTGTAGGGCCCTGCGCAGACGACAGACTATCCGTGACGCACTTTTTAGTCTGTGAAAATAGAACCTATGCAATTATATGCAGTAACGCACACGACGCGCAAAAAGTCCGTGTAATTCGGGCAGACCGCACCGCGCCGCGGCGCGCCGCTCCGCACAAAAAGTGTGTGAAAAAATTGAACGTTTGCTTCAACGCGCGCTAACGCAGACGGCGCACACTTTAGTCGGCAATCTGCATTTGCTAGGGGTGGACGTAACGCACGCGATCTATTATCATGGCGCCAGAGGTCGATGTAACTATGTTAATTCAAGAAATACAAAACAGACCAGCAATTTATGATACTTTTAAGGCTTTTCTTCTTCTTTTTCTGTACTTCATGTACAAAATAATACTTCGCGATCTCTGCACGATTTCCATAGCGTCTACGTCCCTACAGCTCTGCCGACAAAATGATCGAAGATGTGCGTCGTGTGCGTTGAGTCTGTGAAAAATCCGCGACCGACTTTTTGCGCGCCATGCAGACTTTTTGTGCGCCGCAGACTCGATCGCACAAAAAGTGTGCCGTCTGCGCAGGGCCTAGTTGTAGCGTAAACTGAACTTTACTGATTTTTCTATAAACTCATATTTGTTTACACCTGCAATGCTCAATCTGTATGTTGGAGTCAAACGGTGGCACCGAAGGACTTGTAATATCTCCTTTCGTTCTCTAATAACCATTTTTTTTATTTATTCAGGTAACCTCAAAGTGATGGGTCACATCCTGCACCCGTCAGACGCTCGCGCGAAGCACAATATTGAGGAACTGGACTCAGAGCAGCAGCTGAAGAATATACAGAGCATCAGAGTTGTCAAGTTAGTCGTCATCTCTAGAATCTTTATGCTAGAACTACATAGATTCTTTCAGCACCAAATAGGGGGTGGATCCAGGAGTTTGGAGACGACTTGGACTTTCGAAAGAAAAAGTATTTTTTTTATAAGAACTCGCACAGGAAGATATTACACAAACTTTCAAATTAAAAATCAAAACAGTAGTAAAAAGTAACATCATCTGCCTAGCTTTTTCCCAACTATGTTGGGGTCGGCTTCCAGTCTAACCGGATGCAGCTGAATACCTGACCACCACAACCCAGTTACTGGGTAATACGATACCCCTTAGTAAGACTGGTTGTCAGACTTTCGGGCTTCTGACTACCCGTAACAACTGTCAAAGATCCACGAATGACAGCCGGGACCAACGGCTTAACGTGCTTTCCGAGGCACGGAGGGGTCTCGGCAGGGCGTCGTGCTCAGTAATAGCGCTTTCGACCACTGGGACAACGAGACAGTTTTCCAACAAATTTCTTTCTTATTTCATTCGTTCAAACTCATACTCAAAGCATTTATTTGAAACTAGCTGCGCCCCGCGGTTTCACCCGCGTAAATGTAGAAATATCGGGATAAAAAGTAGCCTATATGTTAATCCAGGGTGTCAGCTACCTCCATACAAAATTTTATCAAAATTGGTCCAGCCGTTTGAGCGTGAAGAAGTAACAAACACACACACTCACTTTATAATATTAGTGTGATAAACCAATTACAGGACTTTTGAATTGTCAATGGGTCGGTCAGTCAGAAAGATGAAGCTAATCGTCCGTTCCAGAGCGTAGCAGAGCCTTCCTATGTAGAAAAGAACGAGCAAGAAACTCATGCTTTGCTGGTCTTCCTCTCCCACCAGATTCAACTACGACCCCTCGTTCGCGGAGCACTCGGGCCTGCTGGGCTACGACCCGGCGCGGCCGGCGCCGCCGCTGGACACCGGCGTCATCGCGCAGGAGCTGCGCCGCGTGCTGCCCGAGGCCGTGAAGGAGGCGGGAGACGTCACGCTGCCCAACGGAGACACTATTCCCAAGTTTCTTGTGGTTAATAAGGTGAGATATTAAACGTCTAAGAGTAAACTAGTCGCGAGCTCGAACTCACTGGTGGTCATGGCCAAAAAGCACGCTGCCTCACCTGGCTTCGTGTCCGACATAGCTAGTACCAGTGATGAGCAGTTAGACGCTAGTCTACACGAACAACGTCTAGTTCTCACGCACAGAAACACCCCGTTCCGAACTAATAGGCGCGTAAAAAAGATCGAAAAGTGCTTCGGAAAATCGAGTTTTATGAAAATACCACTCCATAAATCTATTATATATAGATAACTTCGATAACTGAGCTTTGTCGGTACGGACTTGGTTTTGAAGATTTTACAGTTCTATTATTACTTATTTACAACCAAAGTTACGTTAAAAATATCGAGAAAAAAACGAATCTTTGTTAGCTCATAACTTTATAATGGCTTCTTATTTTACTATTCTGTTTCCGTACAGACAACATTAATAATAAGACAAAACGATATCATGTTTAACTTTGGATGCACAATGTCAAACAGTGGAGTAATACTCTCCCGAAATTTGTATGGAAAAACCATCGACTAGTGGCACCTTAAGACGAAAAATAGCACTAAAGGAAGCGACTATTTTCTTAGAACAAATAGCTGTAACGATAAAGCTATAGAGGTATGAGGAACAGGGTGTAAAGTTCAATCTTTCTCTATAGAAAAGGGAGTATAGATAGAGGTATGAGGAACAGGGTGTAAAGTTCACTCAACCTCCATAGAAAAGGGAGGATCCTCCGACCAGACGGGTGTTGTGTCTGGCGGGCAACTGCCCAATGATTCATGTCGGGGCCGTTGTATCTATGCTAGTTGCGCGGTAAACTCTGCTTGCGAGATGTAGGATTTGCGTGACGTAGTATGACGCGTTGTTTGCATGTGGCGTTGTAGATACCGCTACAGGAGAATCCTTCGACCAGACGGGTGTTGTCTGGTGGGCACCTGCCCGACGTTTGTTTTATAAATCCATATAGAATCTCTGATCTTTACGAACAGAGTAATTTTCTTCTTCTAAAGCAAAATAAAAATGTCCTGCACGACAATCTTAAGATACACAATACTGAAACTAAAACTTTTTTGTTGCCAGGACCGGATCTTCATGGAGAACCTGGGAGCCGTCAAGGAGCTGTGCAAGGTGACAGGCAACTTGGAGTCCAGGATCGACCAGCTCGAGAGGATCAACAAGAAACTGTGCAAGATCAGCGTGTTGCAGAGGAGGGACAGCTCACGGTCCAGTGTCAGTAATGGTAAGTGAAGATTATAGATGCACAGACGCCATGCCAGCACATCATGCTACCCGAAACTGTCAAATTTTCCCAATCAACTTTGAACCTTATGCTTTAGCGATAAAGTTGAAAATCTATTAAAGAAAATTGACAGATTGTAGTAGTTTGATGTGCTGGCGTTTTTACCTAATGTCTTTTGAAATTAATATTATTTCAAGTTAAACAAATATCAACTTTATTTCAATGACAATGAAGTTGATTTCAGAGTGACTAGCACTATTGAAAAAGTTATAAAAATGTTTGAATTTGTAGCGTAAACTGAACTTTATTGAGTAGGATTTAAAGTTATTTTTCCATAAACTCATTTTTCTCACCGGTGTCTCGTAACTCGATACAAGAATTGCTAAAGAAGAAGTCCATCGTATAACTTCATTAAGGTCATAGCACACATATCAACTCGGAAAAGGATCGTCACCGTATCAACTCGAGCCATTCAGTATTCTTTACATGAAACTCCCTACTGCAACGCACACTAATCGGAATCGTAACGTAATCGCCTCGCCTCGGGACAAGCTCACGAACCGCGGTGCGGTGCATGGTCAACTTGCAGTCCCTGCGCTTACGTCTCTCCGTACCCGAGCTTACGTCTGTTCGTCCAGCCTTGCCTCTATCACCCCCCTCCCGCGGCCAGCCTGCAGCACCATCAACCAGCGGTTGCCTAGCCGTAGCCGAGTCGACGTATCGGAGCTTCTAATCCGCTTTGGTTTCATGCTTACGTTAGGTTGACGCCTGTTTGACGGCGAGGCGAAAGGCGATACGGCGACGATCCCTTTCCGAGTTGATATATAGTCGTATCTACCAAATTTCTATCAGAAGATAATGTTACCCCTGCCACTCGGAAACTCATTGACCTATTCTTTTCAGATTCCCGGTACTCAGCAATGTCAAACTCCTCAAAATCCCTATACAGTGACGGAAACATATCCATAGACCAAATCAGAGACATAGCGCGCAACATCAGGAAACACGAGTGTTGCCATAAGCTAAGCCATAACTCCCCGAAGTATACCAGAAAACAGTGCAAAAACTGCCACGGAAACTACTCGAAATATGGGAAATACTACAACTATAATAAAACCTGCGTGAGATACCATTCAAGTAAACTCGAAAAACCTGAAAATGTTGAAAATCCGACTTATGCTGACCCAATACAAAAATACCCAGACGAAAGCTACGAAAGTACTTTGACGAAGAAAAAGGACACTTGTTTATGGTTGAAGAGTGACGATAATTTTTCATATGGCAACTCTAAATTGGGTATTTGCTGTCGAAAAGAGTATGGGGATACCAGCAGCGAATTGATTTCTAATAAATTTCTGCAAATTGTTATTACAATATTGATTTTCATTATGGCTGTTTGGTAAGTACCTACCGATTCATATTAATATTTTGAATATTGAAATTAACTGAGTGTCAATATGGGATAGGAGAGCAGTGGTGGCCCAGTGGTCACGGACACGACTTACGAGTTGTAGGTCGTAGGTTCGAACCCAGACAGGCGCTTTACTTTGTGTAAATTATTTCATCACCACTGCTCTCAAAACGGTGAAGGAAAACATCGTGAGGAAACCGGCATGTCCTAGAACCAAAAATTCGAAGACCTGTGACATCCACCAACCCGCACTGGGCCCGCGTGGTGGATTACGGCCCACTCCCTCTCATTGAGAGGAGGCCTGTGTCCCAGTAGTGGGAACATTAAAAGGCTGATGATGTGAGTGTTAATATGAGATAGAGGGGCTTGTGACTCAGTAATGACAGCCACACGGAGCGATCGATCAGGTTAAGCTACGCTTGCCGCGATTGGTTCTTTTATGGGTCACCATCTTTATATACCATGACCTCTCCGTGCCTCGGAAAGCTGGTTAAGCTGTTGGTCCCGGCTGTCATTCGTGGATCTTTGACAGTCGTTACGGGTCGTCAGAAGCCCGAAAGTCTGACGACCAGTCTTACCAAGGGGTATCGTACTACTCAGTAGCTGGGTTGTGGAGGTCAGATAGGCAGTTGCTTCATGTAAAATACTGGTATTAGAGAACAAGAACTAGTTTCATATTTTCTGACTGACCGACTTCTTGACAATTCAAAAGTGCCTGTAAATTGTTGAATTGAAATAAATGCTGGATTGTTTGGCGCTCGAATGACGTTGATAGAGGGCGCTGTCGGTACCTAAACATTCGTGCGATTGTTTTGATAAAACAAGATGGCGGCGTTAGTTCCGATTTTGACCACGCGCCAATAGATCTTTGTACAGCGATAGGTACAGTGCTACAGTCGGGCAAATGTGTCACAAGTTTTTAATCATTCTATAGAGATGTGAGGAACAGGGTGGAAAGTTCATCCTCCATAGAAAAGAGAGGATCCTCCGACCAGACGGGTGTTGTGTCTGGCGGGCAACTGCCCGATGATTTATGTCGGGCCGTTGTATCTATGCTAGTTGCGCGGTAAATTCTGCTTGCGAGATGCAGGATTCTGCGTGACGTCAGTATGACGCGTTGTTCTCATGTGGCGTTGTAGATACCGCTACAATTCTATTTTTTATTCCAGCCTCGTAGTAATGTCAGCTCTATACTTCCGCGAGCATCAAGAGCTGATATCGATGAAGGAGATCCGTGTTCACGACAAGATGCACTACCCGCACTACGGCAAGTTGAACAATGAGCCGCCCGCGCACAGGACACATCCGGATCCGAACCAGATACAGGTACCTATCAAGAGATGTAAAAGGAGAAAAAAATAAGTTTATTTTGCACAGACAAAAAAACGGTTATATTGGCATTATTAGCATGATCGGTAATGATGACATAATCGGTAATGTTGAATTGTTGACATAATCGGTAATGTTGAATTGTTGACATAATCGGTAATGTTGAATTGTTGACATAATCGGTAATGTTGAATTGTTGACATAATCGATAATGTTGAATTGTTGACATAATCGGTAATGGTGCCATACTGGGATTTAAGGATATATTGTTTCAATAACCAGTAATAAATGAATTTTATATCTATCTCGGTTTTTTAAACTGTGTGTTCTTTTGTTTCAGAATATAAAATCATCACAACACACGGCTTCAAAGAAAACTGCAAAAGGTAAGCTAAACTATCGTTTATTTAATACCATTCAAGCTTAAACCTATAGAAATAAATAAATATTGATAATTTGTAGGGTTCCGTACCCAAAGGGTAAAAACGGGACCCTATTACTAAGACTTCACTGTCCGTTTGTCTGTCTGTCACCAGGCTGTATCTTATGAACCGTGATAGCTAGACAGTTGAAATTTTCACAGATGATGTGTTTCTGGTGCCGTTATAACAACAAATACTAAAAACAGAATAAAATAAATATATAAGGGGGCTCCCATACAACAAACGTGCTTTTTTCTGCGTTTTTGCCTTGTGGTACGGAACCCTTCGTGTGCGAATCAGACTCGCACTTGGCTTACTAATACCGTGTGGTTATACAGATACGGTGTTCAGTATACAAATATTAACACAACAACAAACACTGATGCAGAAGCTTCAACTTTAAAAACTGACAAAAAATTACTCAAACTGCCTCATATCCTGTAAATCCATACTAATATTATAAATTCGAAAGTAACTCTGTCTGTCTGTCTGTATGTTACCTTTTCACGCCTAAACCACTGAACGGATTTCGATAAAATTTGGCAGAGAGATAGATTGCATCCCGGGGAAGGATATAGGATAGTTTTTATCCCGATATTCCCACGGGATCGACACTTATGCGGGTGGAACCGCGGGGCGCTGCTAGTAATTAGTAACACCCATCAACCGCACTGACCGCAGCATACACAGCTTGACCTAACAGACCGATCAACCGACTTATATGCAAACATTATTACAGAGAAAGGTCCTCACAAGACGACTCAAGAATACATAACGACAGCGCCAACAGAGTCGCCTCATACGGTGTCCACTTCTGCACATCCAACGAAGAACTATGGAAGTAATCTTAGAAGTAAGTATACTGCAGCATTTCCAGACATTTTTATTAAGTAGTTATAGGCTATCAAACAGGCCGAAGAGGGCGCGTTCCCACTATGTCGTGACGATTAATTTATCGTTGTACAACTGTCGTCACTGTGTCGTCAAAATATTTTATCGTTGAACTGTGAACGACTGTCGCATCTAGCTGTTCCCATTGGATCGTGACGACTTTTTACTGTTCACGGAAGTCGCCTTGTCGTTTACACATTTATAGTCGCCTCTACGTTCTTTTGAAGATCAGCCGGTCGATTCTGTAAAAATCTCAACGTGAAAACTTAGGTGAAGTGAGTTTGTTTTTGCTAGGAATTGACACTATTGACAGCTCACTCCACGCTCCCTTCACCTAAGTTTTCACGGTGAGATTTTTACAGAATAGCACCGCAGTAGTGGTATGAACGTGTGTACGTATGTGTGATACGTGGCTACGATAGATAGTCGCAATAACGACGCATGATTTGTCGTCACCATAAGTCGTGACGTTTTTTTACCGTTTTACGACTGTCGTGCTAGCCGTTCCCATTGACTTGACAATCTGGCGTCACTGCAAAAAAAAGTCGTGGACGACAGTTAATCGTGTAGTCCTATATGTGAACACCTCCATTTAAATACACAAGCCACGACGCTTTAAACGACACGACAATCTATCGTCACGACATAGTGGGAACGGGGCCTTATAAAAAACGATTACCGCCGCATAGTATACAAGGTCAAAATAAAAAAAAAGTTAGCGATACTCTGCAGACGTGATCCATTAGAAAAGAAAACAAAAAAAAGATGCGTAAACATGATAAAACAAAATAAAATTTCAATAGTTTTGCTTATTCAAAATCAAAAGTCTATATTATAATTAGTCTGGAGAGTCAGCACTTTTCGAACGTCAAAATTAGTTTTCAATTTCATCCTGTACATCTGCCATTGACATAGATACCCTTCTATTTGCAGACACAGTACCTACCCTACAATCACTTCAAACCGAGCGTCCTATATCACTGTCAAGGATCGCTGACGTCATCGGAGGTGGCTGTTCTTTTGCAGCCAACACTAATAACGAACTGGATCCTGAATGTCAGGTAAGACGAATACACATACAGTCCTTTCACAGTAATTTTACGTCTGATTTTGCATCACTGTCCAAATCACAGTGAACTTTATTCTCATTCTAATAAAGTTTCTGTTGGGTTACTGCCATTGACAAGTCTGTCAAATTCATTGTGATCCTTATTCTCGTCACAATACGGTTGCTGCTGTCATAGGTAAAGTAACTGAACGCACTGTAGAGAAAATCAACAGTGCTATTCTGTAAAGTTCACTACTCACCTCACTCACACACAATAGCACACAATAGGCTATTTGACAATGTAAAAAATAAGGTCATAATTATTGACACTCGTATAGATTATCGCTTTTAAAATCGATTTACATTAATTTTACTACAAAACAATGTATTATAAAAAAAATCCCGAAAAAACTTCATCTTTTTAAATCTGGCGCCACGTAATCGGAAACGGTCTGGATTGGCTGAACTTAAGATGACGTCATGATTTAGTAAATTTCTGTCTATCGTTGACAGAACAGATGACTTTTGTCTAGTATCTTGACCGTTTCAACGTTTGTTTACGTGAATCGTGACGTCACGACGCCATATTGTTAAAGATAGCGTTTTGGCGGCTTATTTAAACAGTACATTTTTATTTTCTATTTTTTAAAAGAAATACATTATGCAATTTGAAGTAATAGGTTTTTGTGGGCTCGTTAGACACCATTAAATAATCTGAGATGTTTATCAGAAACCAGTCAAATAGCCTATTCGAAAGCGAACTCGTTTGTTTTTCGAGATCAAGACACCGTTCGAGTTTCGAATAAAAGGTCCTCTATACACACACATTTTTCTTATCGTAAAAAACTTCAGACCGGAAAGGGATCGTCACCGTATCAACTCGAGCCGTTCAGTATTCTTTGTATGAAACTCCCTACTGCAACGCACACTAATCGGAATCGTAACGTAATCGTGTCGCCTCGGGACAAGCTCACGAACCGCGGTGCGGTGCGTTACGTCTCTTCGTCCCCCCTTGCCCCTCACCCCCCTCCGGCCTGCCTGCTGCACCTTCAACCAGCGGTCGGCGAGCCGTAAGCCGAGTCGACGTATCGGAGCTTCTGATCCGCTTTGGTTACGTGCTTACGTTAGGTTGACGCCTGTTTGACGGCGAGGCGAAAGGCGATACGGTGCCGATCCCTTTCCGATTTGATACGTGTGCTATGACCTTTTTTCGCCGTGTTTAGGTACGGCGGTCGTCAGTGTTGTTTGGATCATGGAAACTTGTTGACGACACGGCAGCACTACGGCACGGTGACGTCGCTGTGTACCATAGAACCGTGTCATATACAAGGTCACACGATTTTTCTACAGCGCGGTTTATACGCCGTACCGTAAAAAAAAAAGTGACATGCTTGACGCTACAACAAAAAGAAAAAACAGTGGCACTCAGGAAGTGCCGACAGAAGTGAAAACTTGAAAAAGCATAGTAATTTTATAAATATCTTTGAAGGTCATTCTTCCCAAATAAAATGTACTGCGCGTTGATGTCTTTATAATGGCCAAAAGTTAAAACAGAGGTGTCGGTTACGGGTTCAATGGTGTTTTTCCATCTAAAAAATGCCTAACGCGCCTGTAAAAGTTTTAATTTCAAAAAAATTATAAAAAATGCGGTGTTTTGTTTGAAGACACCAAAATATGTTATACTAAAAATTGTTTTGATATAATATTATATTTTTTAAATTATTTACACGCTGCTTCAAAAGGATTTAATAAGGATCACAGCATGGATCAGGGCTATGTTGGTAAGATATCATTATGATCTTCAAGATGTGTGTGTGTGTGTGTGTGTGTGTGTCAAAGACAGTTCTGTCTGACGGCATAGACGTACTTTAGGGACAAAAGTGAAAGATTAAAGAATGGAAAAGTTCCAGTCCGTAAAAGAATTTGATTAATTTCTTCTTCATTCAGAATTAAACGGAAATCATTTTCCTTGATGTCCAATGTGAATCATAAAATCGGACGTCATTCATAATATATCACAACATCGATAGAAATAACTGTTTGTAATAAAACACAGAGAGAAGTAAAATATGGATTTCACTTATTTATTTTATAAGAAAAGAAAAAAAATGGCGAGTTACACTCAAAAAGTAAAAAAGGAATGACAAATGAAAAGTGTGTGTTGCCACACCAATAAAAATAAATTCAAGGCACATCAATGTTGCACACAATATAAAAAAATAAGAAAAAACAAATATATGTTCATAATGTATTGAACAATAACCAAATATAACGTTAATAATGATTTTGCCATTGATTGAAGAAGTGAAAACTTGAACAATTACGTGTGTATTTTTTTAATCGTCTTATAAACAAAACACCCGCGGTGTCGGTTACGGTAACAGTGTCGCGAGTTCAATGGTTTTTTCCCATCTCAAAAAATGACCAACGCGCCTAAAGAAGTTTTTACTTCAATAATTATCTCATAAAACCTACCTATATACTAAATATTTTTTACATTTCCAGTCACCATGCGGCCTCGACCCCCCACAAACCTACGACAACCAAGAGCCTTTAGAAAGGTTGAAACCCGAAAAGGAGCTAAACGACACTTTTATAAGACCTCTAGAACCTCTCCCTAGAGACAAACTACCCAGCATTCCCGTTATCGCTGAAAAAAACAACACAGATAGTCTAAAAACCGATTCAGAATCGCTGAGAAATGAAAACGACTCTTTCAAAAATGAAGAGATTATAGCAAATTATTTGGATGCTGCTAAACAAAATGGCACCGATAATGGAAGCAGGATGAAGAGAGTTGTGAGGTATAAAAGGGAGACGAGAGAAGAATTGAAGAGCAGTTCTGAGGAAATGCATTTGAGTGAGCTCCACTCACATGAGAGTAGTGGGTCTCATGATAATGGTAAGTTTGAAGTTATTTTATAACTAGCTTCAGCTCGCGCATTCGTCCGCGAGAAATTTCTTGTTCCCGCGACCCACCCCGTCGCATCGCATCGCCGCCTACTACTACTTTTTCATTTAGCGTTCTTTCTTACTTTTCTTTTGTTTTTGCTCGGCTCCTAAGGGTCTTGTTAAAAATAGCCTTCCTCAAGAATTGGACTATCAAATGCCAAAAGAATTTTTCAAATCCGACTGTTAGTTCCAGATATTAGCGCGTTGAAACAAACAAACAAACTTCAGCTTTATTATTAGAATAGATAACCTTATCGGTAATTATATTTTTGAGCCGTTCGGGGTTGAAACCCTCGGGCCTCCCACCGATGGTGGCGCGTGTGTTGGATCATTCGGTTCCCTGCAAAATGGTTGAGGTGGATGGTGCTGATCCACGCGTCATGTTCGTGAACGGGCGCCGTCGGTGAGACTGGTCATCTCTTAACTGCCAAGGCTTACTTTTAATCTTATATTTTGAATTGTTTCTTCATTTGTGTCTTTTTTTACATTGTTCTCACATATAGAAGCAACAAGAATAATGTACCCAGGATTTTGTAATATCTTGATTTAAAAGAGTGTCCATGGAGTTTCTTCCCCGTTCTTCTCCATTGAGATCTACGTTTTGGAATGGGCAACAAGCTTCAACTTTCTGACTAACTGACAGACTATTTAATTTTGACAATTCAAAAGTGCCTGTACAAGGTTTAATCGGAATAAATGCTTTGAGTTCGAGTTTGGGCCGTGGGGTGCAACTGCTCATGGTTTGTCCTCCAGAAGGCTGGAACTTCCCGGAACCCAAGAGCTGGCTTTTACCTTGGCCAGAGGCTAAGTATTGCCATACAACGTTGCAATGCCGCCAGTCAACTGAAACCGAAACTGTCAATTTATTCCAATCAACTTTGAACCTTATGCTTTAGCGATAAAGTTGAAAATCTATTAAAGAAATTTGACAGATTGTAGTAGCTTGATGTGCTGGCGCCTGTACATTACCAGTCGACAGCGATGAGCTCCGTGTTTCGGAAAGCATGTTAAGCCATTGGTCCCGCGGCTGTCATTCATATTTTTGACAGTCGTTACGAATAGTCAGAACCTGAATTCTGCCAACCAGTCTTGCTAAGGGGTCGCATTACCTAGTAACTGGGTTGTAGAGGTCAGATAGACAGTCGCTCCATGTTAACCACTAAGTATTCAGCAGCATCCGGTTAGACTGGAAGCCGACCCAGATTGTTTTAACCCTTTGAACGCCATTGTCAAATATACGTGACAAGCAAGCGCGTGTCCTGTACGCCAGTCGTGTGTCGCCTGTCCTATTACGAGCGACACAAATATGTGACAAAAAATGCGGTGCACTTTATCACGAAATAAACAATTAAATCATTACTTTTGTGTGTTTTTATTTGTATACCTTAAATATTTAAAATTGTGGCTTGGCGTGGAGGGCACGCGCATGCGTTTATGCTCTGGCGTTCAAAAGGTTAATGTATCCGTTCACCGTTTACTTAGGAAACCAAAGCTTACCCAGTCCATTTTATGAAAGCCTTCTCCGTTTTCCAGAATGCGACACAGTCCGCGTGGGCATCTCGAGCAAGTCCGTCATCAACTCGTCCCTCTTCACGGAGCACGTCTGTGCCAACAACATACACAACTTTACGTACACAGTACCGCTGTCACACTGCCTCAGTCACAAGCACGTCGATTTGACGTTCAAGTAAGTTTTTTTTTTTTTTTTTTCGGATGGGAAATCATCAAATGACCCCTCCCGCTCTGGGTGGAGCGGAAGGGCGTGTCAGACTCTTACTGACTAAAACCCACCCGTGTTCCTTCCTTAGCCCTTTATGTTCCGGGCCAGCGGTAACCCTTTCGGACAATCCCGCTGACCCGGCAGGCTTCAAGTAAGGATTGGATTTAAATAACGGCACCCTAATTCCGTAACACACTATCAAACGGAATCTGAATCATGTTGAAGCAAATTGCTAGTCCATTGCTTCATAAGGTCGAATTTGTCTGCTCAACACGTAAATAACGCAATGAATGTTGTTGAACTGTCAAAATGAAACTGATGTTGATTGATTATGTGTTACGATATTGCCCTGCGGGTGTAAAAAGACATATCGAAGCCGAGAGTTACTTGCACCTACCTTAATAGTTATCATATTTTTGGATCGGGCCATACCTGGGAACCTTGTGGTTACGAAAATATGAAGGTCAAAATTCCAACTTTTACTGTTTTTTTTTGTTTTACGAAAACAAGTTTTTAACATATAAAAGTTATAATGTTATAACATATAAAAGTTTATATAAGAACATTTTCGAAATGTCTTATTTAAAAAAAGATAACTGGAATAGTATATTTCATTACAAGTGCGGAAAGGCTGTCATTGCAAAGAGTTCCGACAAATGTCTACCCGAGCCGAGGCGCAGCCGAAGGCGAGGGTTGACAGTCGGAACAAGTTGCAATGACGGTTCCGCAGGTGTACTGAACGACTATTTTTAATACAGTTGCGAAAAAATGAAGCAATTTAATAAAATAATAAAAACACAATATTGCTTTTTTCTCTTCTCTCCACGCAAAAAATTTGTCGTAGGTATGTGGATATGTAACGACTTTTTGACTTTTCCAGTAAAATGTTCTCCGAAGCATTTTGTGCAATTATATCTACTGAGTTCCAGTGAAAAAAAAATAGAAAAAAATAGGGTCGAAATTACTCATTTTGTGCAACAAACAACTAAACTCGCAAAGAAAATTTCTGGAAAATGGCGCCAACCGTAGAATATAAGCAGAGTTTTTTTTTTCTTCACCCATTTTGGTAGGCAAAGGGAACTATCCATACAGCTTAGTCTTCAGTATATTTTTTTTATTGATATGAAATGAAAATGAAATTTAATGAGATGAAATGAAACCTAACCTAACTCATTCAATTAAATCATTAAATCTGATATTGAAATAAATTAGTAGCTTCTTTTTAGAAATATACGTATTTGTATGAATCACAAAAACTCTTTAGTAAAAACTTCATGGTTGGTTTTTCTTTTTAATAGACATTATTTTGACAGTTGGGAAAGAGACACGCACGAGTTCGGGAAAGGTAAAAAAAAAGCACTAGTATGTAATAGCCCACATCCCGAACGCTATACGTCCCTGCAATACACCACTTTTTGAGCAACTGTATTAAAAATTTCTGTTTATAAGGAAAATTTAAAATTGGTCTATGTTGGTTGTAACACTATTTTTCGAAAATGTTCTTATGTAACTTTTTAGACCTTTGTATCCTGCCTAAGCGTATAAAGGTTCATTAAAATCGGTTCATTCATTTCGAAAAACAAGGGCTTGGAAGTTGGTATGAAATACCGTACGGCGTAAACGCTCTTTTTGCAACATTTTTTTTTTTAACGTTGCCCCATACTAGGAATTTCTCCTGTATTGTGGGTGCGTTTACAAACATTTAAACTCACATACACAAACAGCCAGACCCGGAACAACTACTTGTAGGTCATACAAATATTTGTTCCGTGCGGGAATCGAACCCGCGACACGCAGCGCAGCAGTCAATCGCTTAACCACTGCGCCAACCGTGCCGTCCGACATTAATACGAAGGGTCATGAAAAAGAGTGAACTTTTCTATGAAACAACCTTCCTTCTTTGTACCAATAATAACTTTTATATACAACATTAGTTTTTGTTTATACTAAACCCGAAAAGGGGTCATTGCACTCATCATTTTGAACAACTTTTTCTTTTCTTTTACCTTGAAATCGCGAGAATAAAATCAGCTGTTCCATACATTTTGTCGATTTATGTGAACAGTAATGTATGGAACAGCTGATTTTTTTTTCGCGATTTCAAGGTTGGTCCCATAGAAAAAGTTGTTCATAATGATGAGTACAATGACCCCTTTTCGGGTTTAGTATAAACAAAAAAAAAATCAGCTGTTCCCTACATTTTGACGAGTTAGACGAACATAAATGTAGGGAACAGCTGATTTTTTTTTCGCGATTTCAGGTTTGGTCCCATAGTAAAAGTTGTTCATAATGATGAGTAAAATCACGTGTTTAAGTATCGGTCACTAATTAACAGTCACCCTATATATTTTTTTTTTTTTTTAATAAATAATAATTCCATTCTACAGGTCCTTAAAAATCAAAGAGTTCCGTCTCTGCGACTTACAATGCAACTACGACTCGGCTAAGTCCTGCCAGTCTACCAAGGAACCTCCTAAGCCAGCACTGGCTGATGACACCTGGAGCATCAAGATGGCGCTAGAGTGCAACGTCGACAGAATGCTGAGGATCAGGGCCAGCTTCCTGCCGCTGAAGATGCTCTTCCCTAATAAGGTTTGTAGAATATAGGTTGGTCGACATAGAATACCGGTAAAGAACCGATATGTGGCTCCATTTACTACAAAAAAATAAAAAATATCAATTCGGGAGAAAGTATGTTTACTGTAGTAGTCGATCTTATACCTTTATTGTTACTAAAACATAATAACAATTCGGGAGAAAGTATGTTTACTGTAGTAGTCGATCTTATACCTTTATTGTTACTAAAACATAATAACAATTCGGGAGAAAGTATGTTTACTGTAGTAGTCGATCTTATACCTTTATTGTTACTAAAACATAATAACAATTCGGGAGAAAGTATGTTTACTGTAGTAGTCGATCTTATACCTTTATTGTTACTAAAACATAATAACAATTCGGGAGAAAGTATGTTTACTGTAGTAGTCGATCTTATACCTTTATTGTTACTAAAACATAATAACAATTCGGGAGAAAGTATGTTTACTGTAGTAGTCGATCTTATACCTTTATTGTTACTAAAACATAATAACAATTCGGGAGAAAGTATGTTTACTGTAGTAGTCGATCTTATACCTTTATTGTTACTAAAACATAATAACAATTCGGGAGAAAGTATGTTTACTGTAGTAGTCGATCTTATACCTTTATTGTTACTAAAACATAATAACAATTCGGGAGAAAGTATGTTTACTGTAGTAGTCGATCTTATACCTTTATTGTTACTAAAACATAATAACAATTCGGGAGAAAGTATGTTTACTGTAGTAGTCGATCTTATACCTTTATTGTTACTAAAACATAATAACAATTCGGGAGAAAGTATGTTTACTGTAGTAGTCGATCTTATACCTTTATTGTTACTAAAACATAATAACAATTCGGGAGAAAGTATGTTTACTGTAGTAGTCGATCTTATACCTTTATTGTTACTAAAACATAATAACAATTCGGGAGAAAGTATGTTTACTGTAGTAGTCGATCTTATACCTTTATTGTTACTAAAACATAATAACAATTCGGGAGAAAGTATGTTTACTGTAGTAGTCGATCTTATACCTTTATTGTTACTAAAACATAATAACAATTCGGGAGAAAGTATGTTTACTGTAGTAGTCGATCTTATACCTTTATTGTTACTAAAACATAATAACAATTCGGGAGAAAGTATGTTTACTGTAGTAGTCGATCTTATACCTTTATTGTTACTAAAACATAATAACAATTCGGGAGAAAGTATGTTTACTGTAGTAGTCGATCTTATACCTTTATTGTTACTAAAACATAATAACAATTCGGGAGAAAGTATGTTTACTGTAGTAGTCGATCTTATACCTTTATTGTTACTAAAACATAATAACAATTCGGGAGAAAGTATGTTTACTGTAGTAGTCGATCTTATACCTTTATTGTTACTAAAACATAATAACAATTCGGGAGAAAGTATGTTTACTGTAGTAGTCGATCTTATACCTTTATTGTTACTAAAACATAATAACAATTCGGGAGAAAGTATGTTTACTGTAGTAGTCGATCTTATACCTTTATTGTTACTAAAACATAATAACAATTCGGGAGAAAGTATGTTTACTGTAGTAGTCGATCTTATACCTTTATTGTTACTAAAACATAATAACAATTCGGGAGAAAGTATGTTTACTGTAGTAGTCTATCTTATACCTTTATTGTTACTAAAACATAATAACAATTCGGGAGAAAGTATGTTTACTGTAGTAGTCGATCTTATACCTTTATTGTTACTAAAACATAATAACAATTCGGGAGAAAGTATGTTTACTGTAGTAGTCGATCTTATACCTTTATTGTTACTAAAACATAATAACAATTCGGGAGAAAGTATGTTTACTGTAGTAGTCGATCTTATACCTTTATTGTTACTAAAACATAATAACAATTCGGGAGAAAGTATGTTTACTGTAGTAGTCTATCTTATACCTTTATTGTTACTAAAACATAATAACAATTCGGGAGAAAGTATGTTTACTGTAGTAGTCGATCTTATACCTTTATTGTTACTAAAACATAATAACAATTCGGGAGAAAGTATGTTTACTGTAGTAGTCGATCTTATACCTTTATTGTTACTAAAACATAATAACAATTCGGGAGAAAGTATGTTTACTGTAGTAGTCGATCTTATACCTTTATTGTTACTAAAACATAATAACAATTCGGGAGAAAGTATGTTTACTGTAGTAGTCGATCTTATACCTTTATTGTTACTAAAACATAATAACAATTCGGGAGAAAGTATGTTTACTGTAGTAGTCGATCTTATACCTTTATTGTTACTAAAACATAATAACAATTCGGGAGAAAGTATGTTTACTGTAGTAGTCGATCTTATACCTTTATTGTTACTAAAACATAATAACAATTCGGGAGAAAGTATGTTTACTGTAGTAGTCTATCTTATACCTTTATTGTTACTAAAACATAATAACAATTCGGGAGAAAGTATGTTTACTGTAGTAGTCGATCTTATACCTTAAGGCCCTGCGCAGACGTCACACTTTTTGTGCGATCGAGTCTGCGGCGCACAAAAAGTCTGCATGGCGCGCAAAAAGTCGGTCGCGGATTTTTCACAGACTCAACGCACACGACGCACAACTTCGATCATTTTGTCGGCAGAGCTGTAGGGACGTAGACGTTATGGAAATCGTGCAGAGATCGCGAAGTATTATTTTGTACATGAAGTACAGAAAAAGAAGAAGAAATAGAGAATTTTGGGTACATCCTATACTTTCGGAAAGATTACTGAAGGGACAGTTCCATACTAAACATTCAATTCTGAAACAACATCCGGCAAATTTTATAAAATGTCTTCCCACATTTTTCTTTTTAAATGTCTATCATGATATTCTGCCTTAGAAGTATCATAAATTGCTGGTCTGTTTTGTATTTCTTGAATTAACATAGTTACATCGACCTCTGACGCCATGATAATAGATCGCGTGCGTTACGTCCACCCCTAGCAAATGCAGATTGCCGACTAAAGTGTGCGCCGTCTGCGTTAGCGCGCGTTGAAGCAAACGTTCAATTTTTTTCACACACTTTTTGTGCGGAGCGGCGCGCCGCGGCGCGGTGCGGTCTGCCCGAATTACACGGATTTTTTGTGCGCCGGACTTTTTGCGCGTCGTGTGCGTTACTGCATATAATTGCATAGGTTCTATTTTCACAGACTAAAAAGTGCGTCACGGATAGTCTGTCGTCTGCGCAGGGCCTTATTGTTACTAAAACATAATAACAATTCGGGAGAAAGTATGTTTACTGTAGTAGTCGATCTTATACCTTTATTGTTACTAAAACATAATAACAATTCGGGAGAAAGTATGTTTACTGTAGTAGTCGATCTTATACCTTTATTGTTACTAAAACATAATAACAATTCGGGAGAAAGTATGTTTACTGTAGTAGTCGATCTTATACCTTTATTGTTACTAAAACTTGCGTTTTTTGCGTTTAGGTCCTGTAAGTACTTAATAGTCACACTAATATTATAAAGGCTAAAGTTGGGGTGTGTGTGTGAGTGGGGGTGTGTTTATATGTTTGTTACTTCTTCACGCTTAAACGGCTGGACAAATTTTGATAAAATTTTGTATGGAAGTAGCTGACACCTTGGATTAACATATAGGCTACTTTTTATCCCGATATTCCCACGGGATCGACATTTACGCGGGTGAAACCGCGGGGCGCAGCTAGTAATATATAATTGTAAGCTAGTATTACTACACTATTGTATTAGGTAAGCCTGTGATGATAGTGTATGTGTGTTAAACCGCTGAACTGATTTAGATGAAATTTAGTATAGATATAGTTTGAGTCCCGGGAAAGGACATAGGATAGTTTTTATCCCGATATTCCCACGGGATCGACACTTATGCCGGTGAAACCGCGGGGCGCTGCTAGTATCTTATATTTCCATGCAATATTATATAATTGAGCTAAGTAAGTAAGTGGCAGTGGGTAGGGCACATTGCTCGCAGAACAGATGGCCGATGGGGCCGAAAGGTTCTGGAGTGGCGACCGCGTACCGGAAGACGTAGCGTTGGAAGGCCTCCCACAAGGTGGTCCGACGACCTTGTGAAGGCCGCGGGAACCCGTTGGATGCGAGAAGCACAGAACCGGTCGAAGTGGAAGTGCTTGGGGGAGGCCTATGTCCAGCAGTGGACGTCTTTCGGCTGAAATGATGAGCTAAGTAAAATTATGTTATTCAATAATACTAAACCCAATACGTCTTTTTCAGGACCTGTGCTACCCAATCCACGAACATAAGATACCCTTCATAGAGTACAACATACGTATCCACAGAGATTGTCACAACTAGTGTCACAGACTAGCATAATTGTATGGTTATGACATTATACAACTGTATGACCTTATTGATAAATGTTTAGTCTGTGGTATGGGTGAAATTGGTATGTCCTAAGGCACCTGCCTCACCGTCAGCGATTAACGTAAAGCCAGTAGAGCTTGTATTATTTGATTCTTGAGCAAAAAACAGTGGCACTCCGGGAGTGCCGACAAAGTGAAAACAAAACACAAACAGAATACTTTGCCATCATTCACTGACATATCGGATATACATCATACAGCATCATATTGTAGTATTTGATATACATTAAAACCAAGTAGGTACATCCCGAGGACAGCCGAACACATCCGAAGCGGGTATTTTTTTAATCGTCTTGTAAACAAAACACGCGTGGTGTCGCTTACGGTAACAGTGATGCGAGTTCAATGGTTTTTTCCTATCTCAAAAATCGTTGATAGCTAGTCGCTTTCGTGTCAGCGGTGGGACAGATGCCATTTTTGATTGTTATTATTTTCACAGCTCTCTAAAATATTATGAAACAAAAAGATATTTGCAATATCTGAATTATTAAAATAATAATAACAACATACAAATATTAATTCCTTTAAAAAAAAAAGGCTTTAATGCTTGAAACTTTATCCTGTGAATGACAAATATTTTCTATTTAAAAATAAAACCCAGTGAAAGCGCAGAAGTAAATTTTATAGCATAAATATAAAAGTTACTGAACATTTATAAATAAGGTCAAATAATAACACAATTATTATATGTATTATCTATTAAGTATTTTAGTACTATTAGTTATATGAATAGTGAAAAATTCTATTCTTATAATATTACACATTCCATAAGTGCAATTATGTAATTATTATCCGTCCTAATATAATATTATAGCCCATATTATTGTCGATTTATGTATTCGTAAAATAGCCAAAACGGCTATAAACATATCTTTCGACGGTGCTGAATAAGCAGCTTATTATTTTATCATAGACATCATCATTATTTTGACATTATTAATAATGATACCTGGTCCTGTTTTGACATTTAATATTATGACATATGTAATATTACTGATATTACTCATTTCTACCAACTTTATTTGGGGGTGACATTGATATTATTATTCGAACGAAAAAACTTTTCGGTGCTTATTAAAAACTGTCACAATTTTACAAGAACATGATTATTTTTGGTACTATTTTCAATATCTACGAATTTTGGCTCAAATACAATCCGCGGCGCTATGATAGAAATATGACATCGCCATCAAGAAATAATGACATTTATTTAAAAGAAATGTTTTAAACGTATGTTGATTTTAGAAAATACAATTTTTAGCGGCATGAATCTATTGTTTTACAACTTAGATAACGGCCTATCCCAAAAGGGATTAAGTAAGAATAAGTTACAATTTTGAATATAATATTTAAAGGAATTGGATTGTTTTTTTTAATTAATTAAATAATATTTTTATACAATTTAAACTAGAAATGGTGGTAGCTACTATTATTATTTTTAGTACATAACAGAATCTTTTTTGTAATAAAGAATTTATTTTACTATAATTTTAAGTATTTTTGCAGCTTTATTTTTAGTTTTTAATTATAATTTTTTGAATAGTTCTAAGTTTTATTTGTTTGAAATTATGTAAGTTTAATACTCAGATAATGAAATTATATTTTATTTTTGAACCATGGATGAGCCATATAACATATCAGAAGGATTTGCTATTAATAATACTTATTATAAAAATAATTTGTTAAAAACACTAATTAAGAACAGATTAGGTATTATTCAACATTATACTTCTAACTTTTTGAATCTCAGTTAAAAAACAAGTGTTTTTTCAGACAAATGTCATATTTTTTCCAGCGTCTATTTCTTAGTGTTTTTCTCAACGAATTGATATAATTCCAATTATACGTAGATATAGTATCTATGCATTCCAAGCCAGTACTTAATTAGTATATAAGTATTTTTAAAATCGATAAAACCTACTTTCATAAAAAAATACATCACAAAATGGCGTCGCTTTCCATCAAATAATTCAGAAAAAAATCATCAATAACACTAAAAATACGCGACTTACGAGTTGTAGGTCGAGGGTTCGATCCCAAGCTTTACTTTGAATTATTTCGTCATCACTGCTCTCAAAACAGTGAAGGAAAACATCATGAGGAAACCATGAGGCATGTTCATCCAAATATTCGAAGACATATCCGCCGACCCGTACTGTGCCCGCGTGGTGGATTACAGCCCACTCCCTCTCACAGAGAGGAGGCCTGTGTCCCAGCAGTGGGAACATTATAGGCTGATTTTATGCTGTTTTATTTAAAATTATAATTCTAACTTTGGAAAAATTTTACGCCTGTGGCGTCTAAATTTCATAATTAAAAAGCTCTCATTAGATCTAAAACTCGTTATTCACAGAATCTCAGTGTCATTTTTGGCTTTAAAAACCTATAAACTTCTCAATGTAACGTTGATATTATTAAAACATAAAATAATAATTATTACTGTTATTTTTATTTATACTTAGATCGTTAGTCATGTCTATTGTATTCAGAAATAAACGAAATTAAAAAAAAGAAAAAATATGAAAATTGCAAACAATCTTATCTAAGTAATATAACAAATAATAAGAGAATTATAATTTACTGACTAAGGGCTGATTTTACCAAAGTCAGATATCTTTTATTAGTGAAACAAAATTTACTTCTGACAGTTCTAGTACGGAAAAACTGACAAAAATTCAAAATTTATTCTTAGGATAAGACTAAATTCTAGTTATAACAGTAGGTGGAATTCGCCCTAAATGAATCAAGAATTCTTTATCTCTATTAGATCTTAAAATTATAAGTAATATAAATTACATCACATAAATGATATTTCTCTATGTAATAAAATTATAAGTAAATCTTTTTGTAACAGATTTTTTATTTAAATATTTTTATAAAATATAATTTAGACGTCCTTTCTCTAAACCATTGGATCTTAGCATTCAGAGTTCTAGTTGCCAGTCAGAAAGCGGTATCAATGAAGAGTGTGACTGGTTATAAAAAAAAATTTAATAAACCTTCAAAATATTCCTACATACTCGTAGATACTGATTCAGGTTGTCTGGGTCGAACTGTCCGATTCAAATGATCTCGGGGTCGAGCTGTTACACCATTCTTATCCTGACCCCAGCTTCTAAAGTTATACCTAAAAATATTCCTGGCTGCAAAAATCACCCTGTATAGGGCTAGTACAGAACAGTTTGGGATAGAAGTAGCTTTACAAAATAAGCTTAAAATAATCTAGGCTAGTATTTTTCTTGCCATATTACTAAATAAAACATCACAAGTTATTTATTTCTCCAATTCAGCTGCTATTTTTCAACGTTTTCACAAAAAGCGACCGTTTGTGAGTCGGGACTCGCACACAAAGGGTTCCCTGCCGCCCTACAATTTATCAATACTATTTTTTAATGCTGTAGTAAAAAAAAAACGTTTCTCGTAATATTATTATTATTATTTGTAGATACAGCGGCCATAGTAGTGCACGCTCTGTGGAAATTTCAAGTTTCTACATATTGCAGTTCAAAAGATAAAGCCCTGTGACAGACGGATGGACAGACAGCGGAGGCTTAGTAATAGGCGTTGGCTTCCAGTGGCTACGGAACCCTAAAGAGGTTTTATTTTGGCCATAAAAAAGTTTGTTGTTTGCAGCATTTTTCTACATAGGCAGCTATTTAAGAAAGACATGGCTTTCAAAAATTGTATCGGTAATATTAGTTTTATGCTCCAAAATGAATTTATCAAGAAAAAGTAACCATATTTTTATTTTAAACAAAATAAGATTATTTTATTTTTGAAATAAGGAATTTATTATTTGTAAATTTTGTCGTCTTTCATTTGTTAAAAAAGGACAGGAAGCCCTTTTATTATAGCACTATTAGAATTCAATTATAAGCTTAAATAATTTTATTATTGTAATAATAAAAGATGCGTATTATTTTTTTTCAAATCGCATGTGTTTTAAAAAAAATTAGAAATCTAATTTTAAGTAGATGGATAAATTAAAGTACCTAGTAATTTTAGTTACATTAGGTGACTAATTTTAGACATGTTTAGTATGCGACGGATTTGATTTCTTATACAGTGTATTTAAAAAAAACCTCTTACAAGTCCAAGAAAAAATCAACATATTTTTTATTCATAAAAATCTTTTACATGGTTTTTTTTTAATTCAATTGACAAAAAAAAACTTGCTTATTCGATTTTTTCTTAGTTTTGACATCCATAGACTAAACCTGTCTAAAAAGTCCACATCCCTAGCCCGTACTGTAGTATTTATATTATATAATGTAATATTATAATTATCGTATATTTACCTAACGCCTGGTCCTGCCTATGTCGCAAGACCCAGGCGTAATAAGTATGTAGTTACAAGTTAATTATAAGAATCCACAAAATTTGTATTCCGTAAGATACAAAATTAAATTGTAGATGTTTAATTTTGAAGTTTTATTTAAATAAGAAGTTACGTCATTGACTCGGACAACTGGTATTCAGCTGCATCCAGTCAGACTGGAAGCCGACCCCAACATCATCATCTGCCTAGTCTTTTCCCAACTATGTTGGGGTCGGCTTCCAGTCTAACTGGATGCAGCTGAATACCAGTATTTTACATTATGCGACTGCCTATCTGACCTCCACAACCCAGTTACTGGGTAATATGATACCCCTTGGTAAGACTGGTTGACAGACTTTCGGGCTTCTGACTACCCGTAACGACTGTCAAAGATCCACGAATGGCAGCCGGGACCAACGGCTTAACGTGCTTTCCGAGGCACGGCCCCTCCGTCTAGGTATGTAAACATGGTCACCCATCTACAGACCAACCGCGGCAAGCGTAGCTTAAGCCAACCCCAACATAGTAGGGAAAAGGCTAGGGAGATTGATTGACTTGGACAACAGGTATCCTATTCTTTAGGCTATACAGTGTCAAATTATGATATTTAGCTAACGAAACTCCATGGATACCGATATCTAAACATCATAACACAAACAAAATATTTGATGGATGTTTTTTTTGGATCAACGACCGTAGGTTTCTTAAAATAGCTGTTTAAAAAATCAGTTAGTTTTTTTTGTGAACTTCACTAATGTGGTGGGTCGATCCTTCGATCATCGTTATTTAAAGACGATAATAAAAAAAATACAAATTTTCTCAACTCGTCCTTCAAGTAACACTACACTACTAACGGTCGTTGACCAAAAAACCATTAAATCCTTTTTTAAATGACTTCAAAAAAGGAAGAGGTTCTCAATTCGACTGTATGTTGTTGTTTTTTTTTTTTGTATGTTTGTTACAATTTTCGGAGATAGGAAAATTTTAAATTGATTTCATTTAAATTATTTTTTTTATTGGATAGGGGTAGTCCCATATAAGTTTGATTAACTTTGCTTGGGTAGTTTATAAGTTAGCTTCAATAATACCTACGTATTTTTGCCACTTAGGTCCTTTATATTGATGATGTTATAATAACTTCCGGTCACTGATATTTACATAGCAAGTTGTGTTATACGAATTTGTGTGGGGTAAATACAACTTATAAGTGAAAACTTTATTACAAAAAAAAACCGACTTCCAAAAAAGACACTACAAAGTCAAAAACAACTCTAATTTCGGAAGTCGGTGGCAAACGATGAAAATGCGAACAAGGACACCGATTAAAACTTATTTTTGACTTTGTAGTGTCTTTTTTTGGAAGGCGGTTGTTTTTTTGACGTGACAACGTCTTAAATTAGGTTGCGGCTGGGAGTCACTTATGAAAAAGTGTAACGCTCGGTAACGTTACGTTCTTATTTTCATTTAATTCCTTGTTCCTATTGTGCAATTTAATTATATTCATATCAATAAATATTCTACCGAGAAAAAGACGTTGTCACGTAAAATCTTCGCCCGTAAAACCGACTTTACAGGCAACCATTTTTTTTTTTTGAAAAATATTTTTTGTTAAGTACATCGTGTTTATATGTATATCGATATCCATCACGTCTGCGGAGTTTCGTTAGCTAATTTAATTTGACCTTGTATATTAATCCAAGCCATGTTCTCCATGGTTTTTTTTTAAACGTTGCTTAGAAGTAAAACACATTTAAATGTCAAATTAACTATGGTCAAGCCGACGTTTTAATCATTACTTAACTCTATGCAACTTTTAAAAATAAACCCCTTATGTGTGCAAAAATTTCACCTTAATTTGTTCTGCCGTTTAAAATCATTGAGTAAGTAGGTACCAAAGATGATGAGATGTCAGCAGAAATTGAAGGGGTCCGTTAGGGCCGAAGCCTGCCGGGTCAGCGGGATTATCCGAAAGGGTTACCGCTGGCCCGGAACATAAAGGGCTAAGGAAAGAACACGGGTGGGTTTTAGTCAGTACGAGTCTGACACTCCCTTCCGTTCCACCCAGAGCGGGAGGGGTCATTTGATGATTTACCATCCACAAAAAAAAAAGTACCAAACAAATAATAAAAGAGTTAATGTCAAGTGTCTACTAATGTAGGTACGTCTATTTTACGTAATAACAATTATGCAGTCAAGCATGGCTCTTGAATCTTTATTTAATTACTACCACACGGCTAACTATCAGGTTATTATAGGCTGAGACGTTGCCTGAGGCAGCTGCGCGGTGCGGGAGGGGTGATAGTTGTCACAAGTTGACGAATCACAGAGCTCTCGCATCACGTCACCATACCCCTCCCGCACCGCGCTGCTACCTCAGGCAACGTCTCACACGACTGGCTATCAGGTAGTTAGGTCTGTACTGCAGCGCTATCTTTATACTCGTAATTATGTAAAAAATGCTGTTCATGATTTAATTACATACCTACACATCACGGCTGCATTTCTCGAAAGGTTAGACAGGGATGTAATAAGCGGTGCTATTCTGTAAAAATCTCACCGTGAAAACTTAGGTGAAGTGAGCGTGGAGTGTGCTGTCAATAGTGTCAATTCCTAGCAAAAGCAAACTCACTTCACCTAAGTTTTCACGGTGAGATTTTTACGGAATCGACCGGCTGTTATCGTAAACTCACATTCAGCAATTACGTTTAAGTTTTTTGGGGTTCAAACAATCGATCAACTCAGCCTATCGCAGTCCACTGCTGGACATAGGCCTCTCCCAGACTGCGCCACAACACCCTGTCCTCCGCCTTCCGCATCCAGTCTGCCCCAGCCTCCTTTTTATGGTCATCGGTCTCTTTAGCTGGGGTAAAGTTGGCAATATGTATATTAGCTCAGACTGGTTCAATAAGTAGGTACAGACGCCAGCATATCAAGCTACCCGAAACTGTCAAATTTTCCCAATCAACTTTAAACCTTATATCGTCGTTGCGACTTTAAGATCTCTTATGTGTAAAAATCAATTTTATGAGAAAATCGATAAAAACCGTCTACCTACTGAAAAAAATATAGTGAAACCAACTACAACAAAAATATAGGTATCAGCCACATGATTTTCGTGCTTTTAACTTTGCCACTGTTAGTTGAAATGAAAAGAAGTTTCTTGTAAAATAAATTAAACAATTTTAGTTGACACATAAGATTTTTTAAGCACTAACTTTTAATTAGCAAGCACGTTGGAAATCTTGAATTTCGTAAATAAATTACGATTTAAACGTCGTATACACATGAGAATTTTTGCATTCGATAGAGCTTCAAAATGTAGAATCGGCTGGCGTAAAAAAGTGATTTTGCCAAAAGTGACACATAAGAGGTCTTAAAGTCGCAACGACGCGACGATATGCTTTAGCGATAAAGTTGAAAATCTATTAAAGAAATTTGACAGATTTTAGTAGCTTGATATGCTGGCGTCGTCTGTACCTATGTAAAATCTCGTCGAGGCCGCAATATGCAGACTATACAAAAACAAATTAAGAAAATCTCAAAATAACTCGTAGGATACCTACCATACTTTACAAGAGTAAAGTCAGTGAATAAAATTGTATAGCAAATTGACACTACGTCAATTTGCCGTGTCATACAGCTGTGATTTGGATATAGGTACGGACAATTTAAGTTTGTAGTGAATTTGGTACACAATTAATTTCCCTGACTTTACATACCACAGACAAGAAATGCGGACATTGCAAAATTTGCCACTTGGCACAAAAAGTCAATAAACAAAAAAACAATGACCGCACTTGCGCAAGCGTCCACTTGAATAACGGATAAAGAGTTTTGAGGTTGACTGCTGACATAAATAAATTGGTTCTCTAGCAACAGAACCAATTTATTTATTTATGTTTGTTCATACAAATGTACCTATTGATAATACATCTACACTAATATTATAAAGAGAAAAGATTTTTTTTGTATATTTTTTAAAGGTAAAAGTAGGTTTATACTTACAAACCCACAAATTTTACCTCCACAAGATTCCGAAGATTACCTCCTACATGGAGAGATATGTATGCAGGATCGTTGGATATTGTTGAAGTTTATTATGAAACCGATGGATGTTGTCGACTGAAATTAAATTTGATAAATGAGCTGTTTGTTTTCTATTAATAAAATTAAATTTTATTCGAGAACATCCATCAGTTTCTTACTAAACTTCAACTATATCCGACGATCCTGCATACTTATCTCTTTTGTTGACTGCACATGTATATAAATAAAACAGAGGGAAAAGTATCAAAGAGCATCAAAAAATTTGTCCGCATCGCTGTGAACAGGAAAAATGGCCAAAAGGCTGGCAGCATTGCCACGTTGCATGGCGGTGCTGCATTTAGGTGCTTATTTAGCTCCTAACAGACAACTAAATAAATGGCCACCAACGACTATAGTGGGTACAAAGTTGATGATTATCTAGGTAGGTACATAACATCCATACATAATCAGCCTATAACGTTCCCAGTGCTGGGACACAGGCCTCCTCTCTGTGAGAGGGAGTGGGCCGTAATCCACCACGCAGCCGTACGCAAAATACGCGCTTTAACGTGGACTTGCGGAAACCAGGCCGTATTACCTAATAGGTACCTATCCACCACGCAGACCCAGTGCGGGTTGGTAGATGTCACATGTCTTCGAATTTTTGGTTCTAGGACATATGCCGGTTTCCTCACGATGTTTTCCTTCACCGTTTTGAGAGCAGTGGTGATGAAATAATTTACACAAAGTAAAGCGCCTGTCAGGGTTCGAACCTATTTTATTTCTTCAGAACTAACCTTCGGGTAGCAAGGAGTTCTGGTCCCTGTCAAAATCGGTCGAGACGAACTTCTGTCGTCCTACGCTGCCTCCTATGCTGAAGCCTGATGGAACGCTGGCTCATACCGCGCAAGAGAAGGCAAATTTATTTGCCTCCATCTTTGCCAAAAATTCACGCCTTGATACGGCCTCTAACATACCACCTAACATACCTCACTGTGGCTCCGCAATGCCGGAGATCTCAATCCATCTCAAAGAGGTCCGTAAGGCCCTTAGCAGTCTAGACGTGAATAAAGCCAGCGGACCTGACGGAATACCCGCAAGAGTCCTGAAGAGCTGTGCTCCAGAGTTGTCTCCTGTCTTGACGCGCTTGTTTCGCCTCTCTCTAAAAACCGGAGTGGTACCGCGGTCCTGGAAGCTTGCTAATGTGCAGCCGGTGCCCAAAAAGGGTAACCGTGCCGATCCTGTCAACTATAGACCAATCGCCATAACCTCCATACTGTGCAAAGTGATGGAAAGGGTACTTAACAATAAGCTGCTGGCATACCTCGAAGACAATGAGCTCCTCAGTGACCACCAGTATGGCTTCCGTCGTGGTCGTTCAACTGGGGATCTTCTTGTGTATGTTACGCATTGCTGGGGCGAGGCCATTGAGAGACACGGCGAAGCCCTTGCTGTGTCGCTTGATATCTCAAAGGCCTTTGACAGGGTCTGGCACGCCAGTCTGTTGGGTAAGCTTCCTGCATTCGGCATCTCTGCTGACTTTTGCAACTGGATTTCTGAGTTCCTGAGTGATCGATCGATCAGAGTGGTCATAGATGGCTGCTCATCGGAACATATGGCCATTGATGCCGGTGTTCCTCAGGGGTCTGTTCTTTCCGCGACTTTATTTCTACTGCACATCAACGACCTATTACAGCTTGGTGCAATTGGGTACGCAGATGACAGCACAGTCGCAGAAAGATACCTGTCCAGTGCAAGAGCCAGCAGAGAGGAAACAGCTACTCTTAGAGAGGCCATGGTAGAGCGAATGAATTCGACATTAAATCTCGTTTCCCAGTGGGGCGACGATAATCTGGTCAAATTCAATGCTCAGAAAACACAGGCATGTCTTTTCACTGCAAAAAGGAGCCAGTTCCAGTTATGTCCTACTTTCCGAGGTGCATCTGTACCGGTTGCCGACCGCCTACAGCTTTTGGGCATGGAGTTGACATCTGATCTCAACTTCGGCTCAACCATCGAGTCAAAAGCTCAGACTGCAGCCAAGAAGCTGGGCATCCTAAATAAGGTGAAGCGATACTTCACATCAGGACAGCTTTTAAGTCTGTACAAAGCACAGGTCCGTTCCTGTATGGAGTATTGCAGCCACTTGTGGGATGGCTCAGCAAAATACCAGCTTGCTGCACTTGACTCGGTGGAACGCAGAGCTAAAAGGCTTATAGGCGACGAGACGTTGGTTGCTACGCTCCACAGCCTAGCTCATCGGCGTAATGTTGCTTGCCTGTCGGTCTTCTACAGATTGTACTTCGGAGAGTGTGCGCAGGAGCTCCATGACCTGATCCCACCATCGCCCTTCTACCACCGGACAACAAGACGTACTGCAGCGTACCATCCGCACTTGGTTGATATCCCCACGAGTCGTACTAAGCGCTTCTCCTCCACTTTTATTATGCGCACAGCCAAAGTGTGGAACTCTCTGCCGGCATCTGTGTTCCCGCCCACATTTAACCCGTCTGCCTTCAAAGCAAGAGTGAACAGGCATCTTCTGGGCACGCTCGTTCCATCATAGACCTCATCTATCGCTTACCATCAGGCGTGATCGGGGTCAAGAGCGGGCCCATTTAGTAATAAAAAAAAAAAAATAAAAAAAAAACCTATTTTATTATCTAGGTAAATTGTGCAAATTTTACCAACAGTATTTTCAACAAACTGCCGATGTCGCCTTGCAGGTTGCAGTACTCGTCAAGCTTGCAAACCGCTAATTTACCTTGGAAATAAACGAACTGCGGTATTTGGATCCGTAGGTAAGGAAAGAAAGGTAGGTAGCTTTTTACCGATTTCAAAAAAAAGGAGGTTATCAATTCGATACGTATGTATGTAATATTATTGGAATTGCATTATATTCACATATGACAATCTACTAAGGCTTCCAAACAAATATACAAAATTTCATAGACGTATGTATGTATGTTTGTCCACGCATTTCTCAGCAACTATTAATCGGATCGTGACCATTTTTTTTGTATTAGCTTACATTTACTTCAACTTAGGGAACAGTGCAAGTTTCATCAAAATCGGTTCAGTAATTTTCAAGATATGGACTAATACGTGTAAGTGTGATGGCCTGGCGTATTGATACGAGCTACGGGTGTAGTGTCAAAGGGAAAACATCTCAAAACCTTGGTCAAATTCTAGTGCAAAAACTAAAAATTACGAAATAAAAAGTAATTTAAAAAAATTAAACCGACTTCAAAAAGAAATCAACTCAAAATTATGAAATAACTTTAATTTCGGAAGTCGGTGGCAAAAAACTAATAAAATACAAATCCCAAGACACGAATCACCAGGGCAGTTGCCCGCCAGACACAACACCCGTCTGGTCGGAGGATCCTCCCTTTTCTATGAAGGTTGAGTGAACTTTATACCCTGTTCCTCATACCTCTTTAACGGCAAACATAAGGTCACTCTTAATCCGATCCAGCCTGTCCTTTGTTGCTCTCCCCCAACGACGCCCTAGGTAGGCTAGGTGTATACAGGGTTATTGGTAAAACATTAACAACCTCTTAAGAGGTCATTGTACTCATCATTATGAACAACTTTACGGAAAATAGAGGCCACTTTTATCCGTTTTAGTGATTATAATAAAACTAAACAATGTAAAACTACCGTTTATAATAATATTGACCTATAATCTTGTGGAGCACAACTTAACGTGCTTATTTTCTGCATTTTCATTGTAAAATAAAATAAATAACCAAACAAACGATGAGGGCGCCATTTGGCGGTCGGCGCAGCCTTAATTGTTTTTTTAATTAATAATAATTATTTATTTATTAAAATTACAATTATAACACCTTCACAGACTTATCCAAGGCGATGTTGTAAGTCACAATGTATAAGTACCTACCCCTCCAAAAAATCTCCGTTTTACCGTTTTACGACTCAACGCAAGGATCTCCAAAATGCGGTAAACTGAGAGATGCTTCACCAAACTACAAGTCTACAACTACAGTGACTCTTGCGCTATAGACGCGTGCGCACGTCTGTGTTACAACTTGCAAATTAAATTTCGAAGTGAGATAACTGGAACACTTACTACAACCGGTAAGTTACATCGTCAATTTTCTTTACTTTAAGAGTGATTTTTCCGTAGCAATAATTTTTCTTGTGAAAAGTGCACTATGCGATGAAGATCTTGACAAAGTAAGCAAGTGGTCTTGTTTTAAGAATTGTTACACGCAAAACGGTACCACTCCGAGCTGGAAATTGTATACCTACTCATTTGTTTATGTTTTAGCACGCAAAGGAATTTCTAAGTGTAGCGGTACCGCAGGGTAATTGCGTATCACACTATCAGTAGCAATGGGTTTCATTTTGACAGTTCAACAACATTCATTGCGTTATTTGCGATGTTGAGCAGACACATTTTTCGAAGATATGGAGCAATGGATTAGAAATATGCTTCAAAATTATTCAAATTGATAGTAATAGAGTGTGTTACGCAATTAGGGTGCTGGTCGTAATTATCGATAGATTTTTTTAGTATCGTAATAATATTATCGATGACATTTTTAGTATCGTAATAATATTAGGTATCTAAAGTACGTATGTTTTATTACCGTAACGACGTACGTTATTTAATTATCGTAATAATATACACGTTTTTTTAGACACTTTTTTTTTTTTTTATTAGGCTTATTTGGTACAAAAACTTTCTATTAAATATACATATAGGTAAGGATATATTTTTTAAATTCTATTTTTATGAAACCAATTTTATTCTAGGTACCTACTTACCGATGAATTTTCATAATTATTAAGTACGTATAATATACAATAAAATGAGTCTGTAATTATTACTTTATTATTATACAAATTACTGGTAATCTAGGAAATTAACTACTACGTGTATTATTACTATATTGTACACCTACAGTTTCCACCTGTCTGCATTTTGCAGTAGCAGTAGGTAATGTTAAATAATGTAAGCAATAAAATTAACCTAAACTGACTAGGTATATAAAATGTGCATATTTGTGACACGCTACACTATATCTATCTGACTATCTGCTATCAACAAAAAAAAAACATCTGCTGTTGTCAAAATGTATGGAACAGCAATTTTTTTTTTTGTTAATTAACGACCAATCATTTTTGCGCCGGAGCGTTCAGAATGACGTACTAGATCCATGGTAAAAGCGGGGTAATTGCGTAACACACTAAGTAGGAATGGCTTTCCTTTTGACAGTTCAACGACATTCATTGCGTTATTTACGTTGTTGAGCAGACACATTTTTCGAACATATGAAGCAATGGATTAGCAATATCCTTCAAAAGGTTTCAGATTGAGACATACAGAGTGTTACGGTTAGGGTGCAGGTTTCCCGTTGATGGGAACTGCCAACTGTATAGACTGTGTGCAAATGTGTATTAAAATACAATTTGGAGCGGGGTAGAGTTTTTTTAATGGTATTTCGGGTCATAATTAGTGGCCTTCTGCTTATCTCCTTTGCAAACAAACGAAGCCTCTCTTCACATTTTTATCAACCAACCTGAAGTGATTATATCTACAATCACTACAACTTCGATGTATACTAAACACCCTGTATAGTATCATTAGTAATGTAACAGGCTGTATATTACCATTTTGTTCTTGTATTTTTAAATCTTATGCTCATAATTATACTTCCTCACAAAATTACTCTTGGAAGTTTTTAAACACTTTTTTATGATGATCTTTCAATACAATACCTAAAATATCTCTTGTTATTGTTTAGGGTTCCGTACCCAATGGGTGCCAACGGAACCTTATTACTAAGGCTCCACTATCCGTCCGTCTGTCCATCTGTCACAGGGCAATGTAATACGTACACACTTGAAATTTTCTCAGAGTGTGTAGGTACTACTGTGGCTGCTGTAACAATAAGTAGACTTAATAAAAATAAAATAAAGTTGAATATTTAAGGGGTCCCCATACAAAAAACGTGTTTTCTTCGGCGTTTTTTATTTATAACTTACTAAGATATTTGAAGATAATTTTTTTTTTTTTTTTTTTTTAATCAGCCTATAATGTTCCCACTGCTGGGACACAGGCCTCCTCTCGGTGAGAGGGAAAAAAATATATATTAATAAAATATTAAGTACTTATTGTACGATGGCACGCAACCCTTCGTGTGCAAGTCCGACTCACACTTGACCTTTTTTTTATTTTTATTAAGAATACATCCTAATGTCTATTTAATTTAATTAATTACTGAATCACGGAAGTAAGCCCAATAATTTTCCGCCAAAAAATAAGAGTCAATAACAGCTGCGCATACGTCATGACATGAGATTATGGACGACCTTCATTTTGTTTAAGGAACTGGTTTTTGTAATCCAGTTGGTCATGATTTTGGAATTATTTCATTGATAGCATATACAGGGGTGATGAACCTAAATTCAGGGTTGTTAATTTTAAAGTAAGTGACAAAACATTTTTAAAGAAAAAAAACAGCTTTTTTTTTGGATAACTTGTTTATTGTTTAACATTCAGCTGGTTTATCATTAAGGGGCTTACAGGACCCAAACGCAAAAAACACAAATTTTAGAAACAATAAAAGTAAGTAAGTATTATGTCTGTAATTTATATGGTGTACATAATAAAGAGTAGGTATTCTATTCTATTCTAAGTATATGATCGACTACAGTAAACAAAATCAGAAAAATATATGACATTCTTCAGGATATATGCTAGGTAGATACTAATTAAGTCTAAAGTTATTTAATCACTATACATACTCAGTCCACAAACCGCACTGCCACTTCAACCAATAACATTTACATAACCATTATGTCTCACGATTACTCACAAAAGTTAGAATAGTTATAAACGTAACAAATTAATAATAACGTTTTGCGCAGAGAAACGTTATTATTGTTGTTGTCTGCACACAAATATATTTACATAACATCACGCCTGTAATCCCCTCTGGGTTAGACAGAGGTGTACGTGTACCTATATTAGTTCACCCACATTTCACCAGTTATGTTTAAGTCCCATGTAATAGGGGGCGAGCCTATTGCCATCAACCGGGTGCAAATCCAGACTCTTGGCTGCTACTGAGAAATTGCTATAAAAAAAAAAAAGTTATAAAAAAAAAAAAAAACCCGTCTGCGGTAAAAAACTTAAGTTAAAAGAACTGAAAAGCTAAAAACAAGCCCATTTTAAATTAAATAAAAGTTGGAAGCAGGCGGGACCCATTCCATTTTTATTATATTTTCAAATTCAAATGGGTCCCGCCTGCTTCCAACTTTAATATCTAGTGTCACTCGCACAATTAAGACGAATCTAACGGCACCTCTCAAGCGGAAATCGATCAAGCCGTTTAGGCTACAGATCGTGCCAAAGAGATATACATACTATACATACATAGTAGTCGCCATATTGAATTTTCACTAACTTCAGGTCTTTAGTGACTAAGAGGAATCGATTGACGTGTGAATCATAAAAATCGGCCCAGGCGTTTGGTCTGTATAGTGAGTGCTTCAAAGGAACATACAAACATACATACATAGGCCGATGAACACACGATAGGCCGATGAACGCGTCGCGCAGTCGGGTAAAAATACTGGCTGATTATTAATTGATATAGTGCAAACCTGTACAAACAACAAATAGTTTCAGAGAAAATCGCCTGTGACAGGCAGTCAGACACTGCAGTAATTACTTACACATCGAGTGTTTTCTTTTTCCAAAAGAGCAACACACTAAATGAACAATATTTAACTAAGAGAACTCATTTAAATTAGAAAAATAAATGGTTTATTTATGAACGTTGCTACTTAAACGTTAAAAATATTATAAACGTTATAATAGTTAAAAATATATTATGGTTTTAAACAGTCTCTACATATAATCATTACCTAACCTAAAGAAAAGTTTATAGACAAAGGGGTAATTTGTCAATTTCTATTGAACTTTTCCATTCAAAAGGTTTGCAAACTCTGCTCTATGCTCGGCTGTGAGAGAAGAATGGATTAGCCATACTATACTACATCAGTCTGTACAACACTGTTATCTGCACGGTGCTGTTAAACAATATAACTACACCATACATAATTGGTGCTCGTCTATCATACGCTGACACTTATTGTCAACTAGCTTCTGCCCGCGACTTCGTACGCGGATCCTGTTGCTAATGCCAGCGACAACGGGGTCGTCAAAATCGAAGATCTGAAACGTCTGATGTCGAATTCTAAGAGCCCGGGGACGGGAAAACGGTGTGATGCGCGAGACGATTCGAGACGTTCCAGATCTTTCATTTTTGTAAGTCAACAGGAAATGCCCATCAGACTAAACAACTTTTGCTAAGACGTCATTCCTATAATTATGTTATAGTGTCGCTGGGCTTTGCAGTTCCACAACAGGTGTTCCAGATCTTCAAATTTATTCTCACAGCAGAAAATGCTCTTCACGTGGAATATTTTTTGCTATGGCACCATTTTAATATCTCTTATACTTTAGCTGGTCTGTTGCGGTTCTGCATCAGGTGTTCCATTTTCCAAAATAAATTATAGCCTGTATGTTGCCCAGACTTAGTACCTATACAACAAAAAAACTTTTCTTCCCGTAATTCCGCAGTGGATCCCAACGGTACACTGAATTAACAATAATATTGCAAATAACTTTGAAAAAAATTCTTTATAAACTAAAGCTGTACCCGTGGCTTTGCCCACGTATCGCATAAGTATTATTTTAATTTTAATAATAGTTAGTGATAGTTTGTTGATTTACAGAAACACTCAAAAGATGTGTCTCATACTGTACTATAGCTTAGATCCTCAAAAACTATTTGGCTTAGTAAACTCAAAATTAGAAAGTTATGTAGTTAATTTACTGTACTAAGAGACGTCAGGTTAATAAGGAAATTTAGGAGACGTCGATTAACAGAAGTGTTATAATTTACTGTAACACTTCTGCGTAAACAACGTTCGTTGTTTTTCTCTCGGTCTTATTCAATATGTAAGTACAGCGAGTCAGGACTGGTGACGCGGGAGCAAGCGACGTACAGTTGTCCGTGTGAGATGCAGCTCGTCCTGAGGTCGACACCCGCAGCCTTCAGTGTCTGCCCCTGCGACTTATTTATTGTCATGGCGAAGCACACGATCACAGGAAACTGCACGCGCTTGAATTGAAAGGGGTAATTGTGGCCGGGTGTCACCATTGCCAGGATCGCCCAGAGGACACGGTGGAGCACAAGGTGGAGGTCTCCCCTGCTTGGGCGGAGTACCGCCGTGTCCTCGTAGAGGCGCGTCCGGCCCTGGTGCAAGCTATGGTCCGGGGCGAGAGGGAGTGGGAGGCAGTCACCTCCTTCTGCGAAGCAGTCATGCTAGCGAAGGAGGTGGCGGGACGGATGAGGGAGAGAGCCTCCCGTCCCAGCCGCCGCGGGAGACGCTCCGGGCGTCGGGAGTCAGTACGGGACGACTCCCGGCCACCGTAGGCGCAGGCCTGCGGGCGGAGAGTAATGGGTAGCTCACCGTCCGATCAGGACCAAGCCCGTGCCGGACGGCGCGTACGTGTTCCACGCGCGCCTCAAAGAGATGTCAGCATCGAGGGCCGAAGCCTGCCGGGTCAGCGGGATTGTCCGAAAGGGTTACCGCTGGCCCCGAACATAAAGGGCTAAGGAAGGAACACGGGTGGGTTTTAGTCAGTAAGAGTCTGACAGTCCCTTCCGCTCCACCCAGAGCGGGAGGGGGTCATTTGATGATTTCCCATCCGAAAAAAAAAAAAACAAAGGGTAATTGTGGGGAATCAGTGGTATACGTGGTATAAACACTGTCTCGCCGACACCACAACCCGTTAGAATTTCCGCGTCAATGATGTTTCTCTGCAGCGAGACGACTTTGAGCCGGGTCCCATTGCACAGTTTCGGCGGAGTGAGATTCCGAAGAAGCATAATTGGGACACCGACCTTTAGCTTAATGGTGTGCGCTGGTAGTCCACTTGCACTGAGGGAATTGAGAAATTCTACGGGGTAATGTGTGGCGTCATCTTGGTCAACAACAGTGTTTATTGAAGTGTAGATCACTTCATTTCCCTCAATTTCCGCGAGAATGCATTCATTGATTGCTGAAGGTTGGTCGTTTCTGGGTGTTAAAATGACTCGTTCACACACCCAAGAATTATCTTGGTGCGGTATCCTATTGATGTCCCCGTACCAGGCGAATCAAATCTTCTAAGGTGGACACCACTCTCCCAAGTATCTCAGGTAGAACCACCTGGCCACCGTCTACTGGTAGCGTTCCCTCACCCAATTTTAAGAAAAGATCAGAAAATTCTTGGGCGTGTACAATTGTACATTCCCGCCAAGCTGAGCTCTCATATTCATCGTTAAGCGCAACCTATGAATATGTGGCCATAAGAAAGAGCATTTCAACGAAGCATTCACCTCATCAGCCCTAGTTCCTCGCGTCACCACAGGCAGCGTTTGTCGGAAATCGCCGCTTAACAGAACTGTAACGCCACCCATCATTTGCTGGTTCCTGCGGATGTCCTACAAAGTCCTGTTTACCGCCTCTACTGCTTTTCTGTTCGCCATAGTGCATTCATCCCACACGATTAAAGAGCAATCTTTAAGCACGCGCCCTTTGTCACTGTTGCGTGACACTCCACAAACAACAAATGCGCTTGGTAAGATATAACTGAGAACCAAAAGTTTGACTTATTTATGATAGTGTAGCTTGTTGTACCACCAATCAATCTGTTTATTAATATATTGGTGTGTAACTCCCCATACAATTAGATAGGACATGTAAAGTTCTCAGATTTCATAACAGTATCGTTCCTAATGCACATAAAAAAATTCAAAAACTAAACAAAAAGAATTTTACGATTTTTTAAAACAATAACAGTTTTTTTTAATACGGGATTTGAACTCGCACCATTTAGTGCGGTAAACGGTCGCCTGACCTTACCGCTAAATTCCCGGTTGACATATTGTTGAAATAGCTGTTCCCTTGCAATTTATAATATTACTGCTCCGCTCCTTTATAAAAATAGCGTGATTGTTATGTTTCCAGGGTTAATTTTTTATTAACTAAATAAATACCATGTCATTTTGGGCATTCAATTATTTTGTGCATTCAATTACGAACCAAAACCTTTTCAAATCAATATTGCTTACCTCCCATAACATACGTCGTGATAATATGTAGCCTAAAGCCTTCCTTGGTTTACAAAGAACATTTTTGCTGAATTTCAATTCAATCTATCCAGTAGTTTTGGCGTGAAGCCTTACCATACACACAGACAAACAGACAAACAGACAAACAGACAAAAATTCTAAAAAGTCACTTTTTGTCATCAGTTACGTTTTTCTAACAAAAGCCACTTATTTTTTCTCGAAAATTCTCAATGTACAGTTTTTCTTTCGTTACTGTTTTATTATATGTATAGATGGACATTGACTTAAGCAATTATTGAAAATTATCTACCCAATTACAGTGTAATATACAATTGAAAGAATATGAAGTTTTTGCTTAAGCAATTAATCAGCCCATAATGTTCCCACTATTGGGACATCGGCCTCCTCTCTGTGATAGGGAGTGGGCCGTAATCCACCACGCGGGCCCAGTGCGAGTTCGTAGATGTCACATGTCTTAGAATTTTTGGTTTCCTCACAGTGTTTTCCTTCACCGTTTTGAGAGCATAGCAGTGCAGTGGTGATGAAATAATTTACAAAATATGAAATAGCGCCTAATAAAAATGGTATGGGTTCCGCCTGCTGCCAACTTTTTAGCTTTTCAGGTTTTTTTAACTTAAGTTTTTTACCGCAGTCTGGTTCTTTTGTTTTTTTTATAACTTTTTTTTTTGTATAGGTATTATGTGTAAAGGTGTGTTAGGTAGTCTTTAAAAGATCGCTGTTAGCGATAAAACCGCCTGTTGGGTCAACCTTTGAAAAAAAAATCTACATTTTATATCTGTAATTTATATGGTATAAACTAAAATAAAGTCCCCCAGGCTTAGCTCACCTTCCGATCAGGACCAGGCCCGTGCCGGCCGGCGCGTATGTGTTCCACGCGCGCCTCAAAGAGATGTCAGCAGCAGAGAAGGGGCCCCATAGGGCCGAAGCCTGCCGGGTCAGCGGGATTGTCCGAAAGGGTTACCGCTGGCCCGGAACATAAAGGGCTAAGGAAGGAACACGGGTGGGTTTTAGTCAGTAAGAGTCTGACACTCCCTTCCGCTCCACGCAGAGCGGGAGGGGTCATTTGATGATTCAGATGATCATCATCATTTGATGATGAAGATGGTCTTGTTATGAATCCGCGATGATTTACTTTAATTAAAAACAAATGAGCTCGCTTTCGCTGTGTGCGTTCACTTGAGCCAAGTTCCAAGTGAACTCTACCCACAGTTATTTTTAACTTCGTGAAGGCATGCCTCGTTCCGTGTTACGTAACGCGTGGTTAAATAAAGCCGCCGTGACCATGGTTTTTATGGTAAACATGACAATCATGTGAAGAGCCGATGTTGCGTGTTACCATGACTATTGACTACTCTAATAGTCATGTGAAAACATTATTGCTTGTAATAGACGCTGGATTAGAGGTGCCGCGTTTAATTCGTTTCCAATTCCAATATACGCGTAACAGTACTTAATGGTATAAAACAATAAGCGGTGATAATATTACAGTAAGTTGCTAGTTAGCTCCCCATCATGAATATGTCATGGTATGGGCTAAATAATAACAGCCGCACAGGTCCATGCTGGCCGCAGTTGGTCGGTGGATGAGTGACCATCTTTACATACCGTGACCCTCCGTGCCTCGGAAAGCACGTTAAGCCGTTGGTCCCGGCTGTCATTCGTGGATCTTTGACAGTCGTTACGGGTAGTCAGAAGCCCGAATGTCTGACAACCAGTCTTATCAAGGGGTATCGTAGGTATATTACCCAGTAATTGGGTTGTGGAGGTCAGATAGGCAGTCGCTCCATGTAAAATACTGGTATTCAGCTGCATCCGGTTAGACTGGAAGCCGACCCCAACATGGTTGGGAAAAGGCTAGGCAGATGATGATGGGCATGTGAGGCGAAGGCATGAAGAACATCGTGAGGAACCATAATTATGTTTTAGCGATAAAGTTGAAAATCTATTAAAGAAAGACAGAATATTGTAGTAGCTTGATGTGCTGGCGTCTGTACCTAATTGGGATGCTGTTCTAAACACTGTGATCGAGTAGGAGGAAAATTGAAAGTAGTTCCTGCAGTGCGATTCTGTAACCACCTTACTGTGCAAACTTTGGTGAAGTGACCGTGGAGTGAGCTGTCAATAGTGTCAATTCCTAGCACAAACAAACTCACATCACCTAAGTTTTCACGGTGAGATTTTTACAGAATCGACCGGCTGTTCAAAGAACTAAATTACCTATACCTGAAGACACATTACTTAGCCGTCAACAAAGAGATTTTTAAGATATTGTTACGAGCTTCGGGTTCGTGACAATAAAAACTGCCGATTTAATAACCAAAAATAACAATTTATTTTACAACACTAATTACAACTCAAAACACTAATTAAAAGAACACAATCACACTACTGATCACTCTTAATTCGCACTTGAAGATCGCTTAGATGTTTTCGTTTTTTTGCTTAGGTGCATGCCACGGTACAGGGCAGGGGTCTTGGGGGTATTAAAAGTTGTGTTAAAAACATTGAAAACAACCGGCCAAGTGCGGGTTCCGTACCACAAGGCAAAAACACCGAAAAAAAACACGTTTGTTGTATGGGAGCCCCCTTAAATATTTATTTTGTTTTGTTTTTAGTATTTGTTGTTATAGCGGCAACAGAAATACATAATTTGTGAAAATTTCAACTGTCTAGCTATCGCGGTTCTTGAGATACAGCCTGGTGACAGACAGACGGACGGACGGACAGACAGCGAAGTTTTAGTAATAGGGTCCCGTTTTTACCCTTTGGGTACGGAACCCTAAAAATTGTTTTCGTAAATAAGCGTCAGCAAAAACTGGAAATTTTGACCTTCAATATCTTACGGAGATATTGAAGGTCAAAATTTCCAGTTTTTTCGCACACCCAGAAAGTTCGCAGGTACGGTCCAGTACCTACAAAAAAAAAAACACAATGACGGGGAGTACCTACAGACTCGTGTCTTTTTACACCCGTTAGTTAGGTTGACGTCTACCTACCTAATAAATATCTACATTCTAGAATTCCAGATGATGACGTTTTAACACCTTATGCAATTATTCACTGGATTTACATGATGCTTATTTCTTAAAACAACTTTTTCTTAGAAAACAAGATTTGTCAAAGGTAAATCCATCCAAAAAAACCAACTAATAGACATAATGTACGTTTTAGCACTGCAAAGAAAATGCCCATTCTTAAAGCTGAAACCTGACCCAAAGGCACCGCAAGTCGCGCAGCGAGCGGTGCCTCAGTGTTACCAACCCATAACTAAATTTGCCCCCAAGATTTTTTTAAAATCCCCCTAAAAAAACCCTAAGTATAGGTTCACATAGGGTAAATTTCTTTGATGCAGTTCCTAACTCCCTAAGTCGTTCGTAACTCACCAAATAAAACGCATAGGTACATAGTTTGTAAAAAAAAAGACTAGGTACCTAAATACCTATTGCTAAACTACTAACTAAATTGTAATATTGTTAATCAGTTCCAGAACGGCATCATCATCACCGCCAGCGGTGCTACTGTTTAAGGTCCATGTATTTTTTAAATCATACATTCGTACGCTAAAGGCTTTTAACATACATATTTGCCGTAGGTTCAAACTTAACGCAAGACCCATATTCATACCCATAGATACGAGCAGCGTCAATAACGCCACAGCAAACTTTTAGCAAGCCCCTAAAAATAACCCCAAAAAAATCTGTCCCTAAAAATACCCCTTTTAAGACTTCTTCCCCCTAAATTTAGGGGGAAAACCCCAAAGTTGGCAACACTGCGGTGCCTTTGTGTCGCGCGAGAATATATCGCGTGTCACGCCTGTTTGTAGGAGTCTTCATATAGAGAAAGCAGGACATTGTTCACCACGCTTCGTCAAGACGGATTGGCAATTTCAGGCTCATTAGACTCAACAAATGCTACTATTTGTAACAAAACAAATCCATTTCAGCGCTATAACCATGTATTACCAACAAAACAAAGGTAATTTACGTCTACATTTTGGCAACAAAACAAACTTGCCCTATTAAAATGTGATCAGCAGACAGTAAAGTCGTTACCCGGTTATTATGTAAGCTGCGGTACCTAGGTACCGAAGTCGGCACGCTTTCTAGCCACTGATGGAATGGTAGACATCCGGAATCCGGAGAAATTTCTACCGCTTTATTTATACGCTTTGGAATAGGCAAGTCTTACCGAGAGGTATCGTCTTACCCTGTAACTGGGTTGTGCAGGTCAGATAGTAGGCAATCGCTCCATGTAAAGTACGTATTCAGCTGCATCCGGTGAGACTGGAAAATACTAACTAATAACTTTGAAATTCATAATTTCAAGCAGGCCCAGCTTCGCAATGGAACCGCGTGGTGGATTGGCCCAGTCTCTCAGAGGAGGCCTGTGTCCCAGCAGTAGGGATGTTGTAGGCTGATTATGCACAGGCCAGCCGTTACTTAAGTCAGTACCTACCTGTCAGCTGCACGTTACAGGAACTGATGGACGCTGGTGATGGCGCCAAACAAGTAGCCGAATTCTGGGCCGAGTCCATTTAGATTGCTATCGACACGCTAAAAAGAAGATTCTAAAAGTTAATTAGTCGACAATCTATTATCAATATCGATAGCTCGTGTGTGAAATGGCGCCATTAAATTTTATTATGATTTTGTAATTTTATGATTAAAAATCAGAAAGTTTATTGATAGACTAATAATATCTACTGACTGCCCCGTTGGTCTCGTGGTTGCAAGCGCGACTGCTGAGCGTGGGGTTCGATTCCCGGGTCGGACAAAGTGTTATTGGGTTTTCCATTAGGAATTTCTTAGTAACAGTCCGAAGTTTGGAAGTTGGCGGTTTAATACCCCCGTGCCTCGGAAAGCACGTAAAGCCGTTGGTCCTGCGCTTGAACTCTCCCCGGTCGTGTCGGAGTGTCGTCCCATCGGACTATGAGAGTAAAGGAACAGAGAGTGCACCTGTGTTTGCGCACACACTTGTGCACTATAATATCTCCTGCGTACCTGGCCTGGCCTCCATTGAGATTGGCCACCGTGACCGAAAAAACGGTCGAGGAGGCTATTAATATCTACAGCTGCAGTGTACAGACGCCAGCATATCAAGCTACCCGAAACTGTCAAATTTTCCCAATCAACTTTGAACCTTATGTTTTAGCAATAAAATTGAAAATCTATTAAATAAATTTGACAGATTGTAGTAGCTTGATATGCTGAGCCTGGGTCTATCATTGATTTCATAATTGTTGATTTTGACAAGTTTGGTAATCTACTAACTAAGGCGTCATTATGACTTTCCAATGGTCAACCACTGACACTCCATTGAAAGAAATGGCATAGAATGGTAATCTCGTACTTGGTGACAAATGAATTACTGACTCAAGCAGTAATTTGCTAAAATTTTGACAGTTCCTTGATCAGTGACCTACCATTAGAACGTCATTGTGCAGTCATTGCTTTTAATTCGTTACGAGTATCGTAATAAGTTCTGTGCCATTGACCGACCACTGATCGACCATTATGAATTTAGCAGATTACGAACTTTTAGCAAAATGACAATGGGATCGTGTTGGAATGACGAATTTATAAAAATAGTAGACTTGGGCCCCTGGCGTCTGTACCTACATGGTCGTCACATGATCTGACCAAGATTATGTCTGGACTTTAACGCCTTTATTCATAATCATAAATGTTGCTTAAAGTTAAGTAATGATTATTTGTCGCTTATACTTCACTCCTCGATCACGACATCCCATTTGCAGAAAAAACAATTTCATTTGAATCAGTGAGAGGCTAATATACATTTTAATAGCGAAAAGGAATGAAAGGAGGTCGGTATTGCAGTTCAAAACCGCGTTATTTTTCATTTCTAGTAGGTATTATATCATATTCCGTTCCGTCGTAAGACTCACAAAAAACATTTAATTTAATTAAGTATTTTAATTAAAATTTCAAGAAGTTTCATAAAATATTACCCACCTATTTTATGCAATAAATTTAAATTGCATTTCGTCGTAAGACTTTCATAAAAAAACACATTTTATTTAATTGTTTCAATTTAAATTAATTGCTTATTATAATACTAGCTTCTGCCCGCGACTTCGTACGCGGATCCTGTTGCTAATGCCAGCGACAACGGGGTCGTCAAAATCGAAGATCTGAAACGTCTGATGTCGAATTCTAAGAGCCCGGGGACGGGAAAACGGTGTGATGCGCGAGACGATTCGAGACGTTCCAGATCTTTCATTTTTGTAAGTCAACAGGAAATGCCCATCAGACTAAACAACTTTTGCTAAGACGTCATTCCTATAATTATGTTATAGTGTCGCTGGGCTTTGCAGTTCCACAACAGGTGTTCCAGATCTTCAAATTTATTCTCACAGCAGAAAATGCTCTTCACGTGGAATATTTTTTGCTATGGCACCATTTTAATATCTCTTATACTTTAGCTGGTCTGTTGCGGTTCTGCATCAGGTGTTCCATTTTCCAAAATAAATTATAGCCTGTATGTTGCCCAGACTTAGTACCTATACAACAAAAAAACTTTTCTTCCCGTAATTCCGCAGTGGATCCCAACGGTACACTGAATTAACAATAATATTGCAAATAACTTTGAAAAAAATTCTTTATAAACTAAAGCTGTACCCGTGGCTTTGCCCACGTATCGCATAAGTATTATTTTAATTTTAATAATAGTTAGTGATAGTTTGTTGATTTACAGAAACACTCAAAAGATGTGTCTCATACTGTACTATAGCTTAGATCCTCAAAAACTATTTGGCTTAGTAAACTCAAAATTAGAAAGTTATGTAGTTAATTTACTGTACTAAGAGACGTCAGGTTAATAAGGAAATTTAGGAGACGTCGATTAACAGAAGTGTTATAATTTACTGTAACACTTCTGCGTAAACAACGTTCGTTGTTTTTCTCTCGGTCTTATTCAATATGTAAGTACAGCGAGTCAGGACTGGTGACGCGGGAGCAAGCGACGTACAGTTGTCCGTGTGAGATGCAGCTCGTCCTGAGGTCGACACCCGCAGCCTTCAGTGTCTGCCCCTGCGACTTATTTATTGTCATGGCGAAGCACACGATCACAGGAAACTGCACGCGCTTGAATTGAAAGGGGTAATTGTGGCCGGGTGTCACCATTGCCAGGATCGCCCAGAGGACACGGTGGAGCACAAGGTGGAGGTCTCCCCTGCTTGGGCGGAGTACCGCCGTGTCCTCGTAGAGGCGCGTCCGGCCCTGGTGCAAGCTATGGTCCGGGGCGAGAGGGAGTGGGAGGCAGTCACCTCCTTCTGCGAAGCAGTCATGCTAGCGAAGGAGGTGGCGGGACGGATGAGGGAGAGAGCCTCCCGTCCCAGCCGCCGCGGGAGACGCTCCGGGCGTCGGGAGTCAGTACGGGACGACTCCCGGCCACCGTAGGCGCAGGCCTGCGGGCGGAGAGTAATGGGTAGCTCACCGTCCGATCAGGACCAAGCCCGTGCCGGACGGCGCGTACGTGTTCCACGCGCGCCTCAAAGAGATGTCAGCATCGAGGGCCGAAGCCTGCCGGGTCAGCGGGATTGTCCGAAAGGGTTACCGCTGGCCCCGAACATAAAGGGCTAAGGAAGGAACACGGGTGGGTTTTAGTCAGTAAGAGTCTGACAGTCCCTTCCGCTCCACCCAGAGCGGGAGGGGGTCATTTGATGATTTCCCATCCGAAAAAAAAAAAAACAAAGGGTAATTGTGGGGAATCAGTGGTATACGTGGTATAAACACTGTCTCGCCGACACCACAACCCGTTAGAATTTCCGCGTCAATGATGTTTCTCTGCAGCGAGACGACTTTGAGCCGGGTCCCATTGCACAGTTTCGGCGGAGTGAGATTCCGAAGAAGCATAATTGGGACACCGACCTTTAGCTTAATGGTGTGCGCTGGTAGTCCACTTGCACTGAGGGAATTGAGAAATTCTACGGGGTAATGTGTGGCGTCATCTTGGTCAACAACAGTGTTTATTGAAGTGTAGATCACTTCATTTCCCTCAATTTCCGCGAGAATGCATTCATTGATTGCTGAAGGTTGGTCGTTTCTGGGTGTTAAAATGACTCGTTCACACACCCAAGAATTATCTTGGTGCGGTATCCTATTGATGTCCCCGTACCAGGCGAATCAAATCTTCTAAGGTGGACACCACTCTCCCAAGTATCTCAGGTAGAACCACCTGGCCACCGTCTACTGGTAGCGTTCCCTCACCCAATTTTAAGAAAAGATCAGAAAATTCTTGGGCGTGTACAATTGTACATTCCCGCCAAGCTGAGCTCTCATATTCATCGTTAAGCGCAACCTATGAATATGTGGCCATAAGAAAGAGCATTTCAACGAAGCATTCACCTCATCAGCCCTAGTTCCTCGCGTCACCACAGGCAGCGTTTGTCGGAAATCGCCGCTTAACAGAACTGTAACGCCACCCATCATTTGCTGGTTCCTGCGGATGTCCTACAAAGTCCTGTTTACCGCCTCTACTGCTTTTCTGTTCGCCATAGTGCATTCATCCCACACGATTAAAGAGCAATCTTTAAGCACGCGCCCTTTGTCACTGTTGCGTGACACTCCACAAACAACAAATGCGCTTGGTAAGATATAACTGAGAACCAAAAGTTTGACTTATTTATGATAGTGTAGCTTGTTGTACCACCAATCAATCTGTTTATTAATATATTGGTGTGTAACTCCCCATACAATTAGATAGGACATGTAAAGTTCTCAGATTTCATAACAGTATCGTTCCTAATGCACATAAAAAAATTCAAAAACTAAACAAAAAGAATTTTACGATTTTTTAAAACAATAACAGTTTTTTTTAATACGGGATTTGAACTCGCACCATTTAGTGCGGTAAACGGTCGCCTGACCTTACCGCTAAATTCCCGGTTGACATATTGTTGAAATAGCTGTTCCCTTGCAATTTATAATATTACTGCTCCGCTCCTTTATAAAAATAGCGTGATTGTTATGTTTCCAGGGTTAATTTTTTATTAACTAAATAAATACCATGTCATTTTGGGCATTCAATTATTTTGTGCATTCAATTACGAACCAAAACCTTTTCAAATCAATATTGCTTACCTCCCATAACATACGTCGTGATAATATGTAGCCTAAAGCCTTCCTTGGTTTACAAAGAACATTTTTGCTGAATTTCAATTCAATCTATCCAGTAGTTTTGGCGTGAAGCCTTACCATACACACAGACAAACAGACAAACAGACAAACAGACAAAAATTCTAAAAAGTCACTTTTTGTCATCAGTTACGTTTTTCTAACAAAAGCCACTTATTTTTTCTCGAAAATTCTCAATGTACAGTTTTTCTTTCGTTACTGTTTTATTATATGTATAGATTTTAGTCATAATATAATATTAGGTTACATATTTATTCATTTACTTTCTATTACATAGTAATGATTTAAAAAACACTTTAGAGGTTTAATTATTTATATAAAGTGCATAGTTTAAAAATTATGTAAAAGCTAACATTCTTTTTTAATGTCAATGAACTTACAACAGGAATCGTCTACCTAGACTAAGAAGTTAGAAAAATCCAGTTAGATTAAACTAGAGGTAGATAGGTTGCAGCCTGTGGACAAAGTATACCCAGCGGGCAGCGACCTGCGTGTACAGTAGGTACCTACATTAACGCATTCGGGGTGCTTTTGGGGTTGCCGTGGCCACGGAATAGAAATTTTTTCTATTCCGTGGCCGTGGCGATGTAGCGCGTCAGGGATGTTCGCGGAAGCGGGCGTCGACGGGTTCGCCGCGATCATGCGGTAGCGATGCGCTTCCATGATGGCGCGCTTGCGCACCTCCTCCAATGGCATCCTGAATGTGTTTACAGACCGGTGGGATTCTCCCCTCTTACGAAGGTGGGTAAGGGTTCAGACACACTTATCCAAATAAACGGTGGTACACTGGCGCCGATTCTGTTGTTCACAAACTAAACTAAATTTAAGTTCAGGCATCTTTTTCTTTCTATTTCATTAAGAAAAGGACAGAAGATAAATATTAGTTTAGTCCTGTCAAATTAAGATACTCCATAGACAAGTTTAGACGAGATTAAAAAATTGGCTACTAAAAATACGTCAATTTACGTCAGGCGCTGATTAATTTGACAGGACTAAACTAATATTTATCTTCTGTCCTTTTCTTATTGAAATAGAAAGAAAAAGATGCACTGAACTTAAATTTAGTTTAGTTTGTGAAGAACAGAATCGGCACCACTATCTACTTGTTTATTATTATAATTTAATTTAACGTTCAAAGTTTTATTTGCGTTGATATAGATAGAAGTTTGTTTTTACCGACTTCAAAAAAAGGAGGTTATCAATTCGATACGTATGTATGTAATATTATTGGATTTGCATTATATTCACATATGATGATCTATTAGGGCTTCCAAACAAATATACAACATTTCATAGACGTATGTATGTATGTATGTATGTATGTATGTATATATGTATGTATGTTTGTCCACGCATATCTCCGGAACTATTAATCGGATCGTGACCATTTTTTTTTATTGGCTTACATTTTCTTCAACTTAGGGAACAGTGCAAGTTTCATCAAGATCGATTCAGTAATTTTCAAGATATGGACTAATACGTGTAAGTGTGACGGCCTGGCTTATTGATAAGAGCTACGGGTGTAGTGTCAAAGGGAAAACATCTCAAAACCTTGGTCAAATACTAGTGCAAAAACTAAAAATTACGAAATAAAAAGTAATTTAAAAAAATTAAACCGACTTCTAAAAGAAATTAACTCAAAATTATGAAATAACTTTAATTTCGGAAGTCGGTGGCATAAAACTAAAATACAGATCCCAAGACACCGACTTCCGAAATTAAAGTTATTTCATAATTTTGAGTTAATTTCTTTTTGAAGTCGGTTTAATTTTTTTAAATTACTTTTTTTAACTGCTCTTCAAGGAATTGCAGCCCTGAGTATTTCAACTTGATAACTTCTACGCGTTTCTGAGAAAAAGGTTCTTGCTTTTTTTTTTTTTTACTTGTGGCGGTCAAACCCTTCCTTTTGGCTTTGCCGTAGTCGGGTAAAAAGTAGGTTGAATCTTCCTTCGCCTATTCCAGACAAAACGGATGCAGATGAATACCAGTATTTTACACATAGCGACTGCCTATCTGACCTCCACAAACCAGTTACTGGGAAACACGTTACGATATCCTTTTTTTTTTGATGGGAAGTCATCAAAAGACCCCTCCCGCTCTGGGTGGAGCAGAAGGGAGTGTCAGACTCTTACTGACTAAAACCCACCCGTGTTCCTTCCTTAGCCCTTTATGTTCCGGGCCAGCGGTAACCCTTTCGGACAATCCCGCTGACCCGGCAGGCTTCGGCCCTAACAGGCCCCCCTTCAGATGAAAAAGCACGCTGTCTCAACTAGCTTCGTGTCCGACAGAGCTAGCATCAGTGACGAGCAGTTAGACGGTAGTCTACACGAACAACTTCTAGTTCTCACGCACAGAAACACCATTCCGAAATGATAGGCGCGTAAAAAAATTCGAAAACTGCTTCGGAAAATCGAGTTTTATGAAAAAACCACTGCATAAATCAATTACAAATAAAGCTTATTGAACTCTTATATTACTGAGCTTTGTCGCTACGGGCTTTGTTTTGAAGATTTTACAGTTGTTTTATTATTTATTCACACCCAAAGTTACGTTAAAAATAGCAAGTAAAACGAATCTTTGTTGGCTCATAACTTTTTGATGACTTTTTATTTTACTGTTCTGTTTCCGTACAGACAACATTAATATTAAGACAAAGGATATCATGTTTAACTTTGGATGCACAATGTCAAACAGTGGAGTAATACTCTCCCGAAATTTGTATGGAAAAATATCGACTAGTGGCACCTTAAAGGCTGATTGTAAGCTTAACATTAGGTATTTATTTTACTTATTTACTTTACAATTATGTGAGAAGGTCGTTGTCCATGTCACAGCACTTATATCAACCTGTTGGCTCATGTTCAATGTTAGTTGGTTGATTTGATCGCATACCTACCTATTTGACGTTTATACATGCGAGTACAAGTGTCAGTCTGTAAGTTTGCAACGATAAATACGATTGCTACAAAAAAGTAATTTAAAAAAATTAAACCGACTTCAAAAAGAAATGAACTCAAAATTATGAAATAACTTTAATTTCGGAAGTCGGTGTCTTGGGATCTGTATTTTAGTTTTAGTTTTTTGCCACCGACTTCCGAAATTCACGATCCGATTAATAGTTACGGAGATATGCGTGGACAAACATACATACATACGTCTATAAAATTTTGTATATTTGTTTGGAAGCCCTAATAGATTGTCATAATATGTGAATATAATGCAATTCCAATAATATTACATACATACGTATCGAATTGATAACCTCCTTTTTTTTGAAGTCGGTAAAAAACACCTTATAATTGTTCTTATCGGTATCCACTATTTAACTGGAAAAGTTGAAATGAAAATGTATCACTTAATATCATCAATTCATAATAGACACGTATACTTAAATAATCCTAAAATTAAATGAAAGAAAATCTTTTTATTGTGGTAAGTTATGCCGTAACCGTAAAGAAAAAACACAAAATATGAGGGAAAATATGCGTCACATTCACGCAAAACAAAATATTTAAAAACCTAAATAGTCGCACACGGTGACACATTTAGGTAACGCGGGTAGTTTGATGTCATCTGTTTGACTTTATGAGTTCCATTAGATACTTCTTCGAAGTTCTTCATGAGTTTAAAAAAACATAATATGTCTACTTAAGAGCCTATACTACCTCAAATGGCTTAGCATGATCCTCCGTTATGTCGAAAATTCCGCAGCATTAATTTTGAAATAAATATATGCTAAAGTTGAGGATTAATGTAAGGTCTTATGTTAGACGAAAACACGATTCCATAAAATTTTCTCGATAGAAAAAAAATCCAAAGTTACCTCCAAACCGAACAATAAACCGCTGGTATTCAAAAAATACTTCAAATTAGATCATGAAACTTTGCATACTAACTGAACTAACTATAAAGCGGGTCTTATGTTAGTTAGTTTTTTTGAATTACCTTTATTTTCACCGTAAAAAGCAAATACCTAAACTATTGGCGCTGCCTCCCGCCCAGCACCACACTCTGTCTCGCTTTCACACAGGCCGCGAGCAGTATCATGCGAGCGAGATAAAGAGTGAATTTTAGCTGAGGTAGTATAGGCTCTTAACGGTGCACGGTGTGGCGATTACCTACGTTATCAGTAGGTATCACATTAATTGAAACCACGTACAGTCACGAGCACTAATATGTCAATACTTGGCAACTTTTAATTGCGATTTTTTCACAAAATAACGAATGCAAAGTTGAAATACTACACTTTACATAAACCTATGGGTTCCAAAATACTATGTTCGTAATAACATACAATTTCATTAAAAAATAAAGGAGAAAATCGCCTTTGAATACATACATACTTATGCTCGTGACTGTACCTACATGTAGTAAATAATTAATTTAATTTGTCATTACATAGGTACAGTCACCTGCAAAAGTCCATGGGTACCCTAATGTCTATTTTCCTGTGAACGTTTGAAGTTCAAGTGTGAATATCAATTTATTAATAGGTACCTAGGTACCTACCTATTAATAAATTGATATTAAATTTTAACATAATAGGTTAATAATTAGGAACAATTTTCTTTAAAAGAAACTATTAATTATAAATTGTTTGAATGTTTGAAGAGACAAAAAGAACACCGTCATTTCTTGATTCATAGGATTATGAATCTGAACTGCCCATCCATTTTTGCAGCCGACCGTACCTACAAATTTGTACGGAACCCTCGGTGCGCCAGTCCGACTCGCACTTGACCGGTTTTTTTAATGTGTCAAGCAAGCGTTACGCGACGCGGCCGCGACTTACGAGTTGCAGGGTCGTAGGTACGAACCAGCTGGGTAATTGCGTAACACACTATCAGTAGCAATGGGTTTCATTTTGACAGTTCAACATCATTCATTGCGTTATTTGCATTGATGTGCAGACACATTTTTCGAACATATGGAGCAATGGATTAGAAATATGCATCAAATTGATTCAAATTGAGAGTAACGCAATTAACCTGCACGACAGGCGCTTATTTACTAGTGTAAATTATTTACTAGTGTAAATTATTTACTAGTGTAAATTATTTACTAGTGTAAATTATTTACTAGTGTAAATTATTTACTAGTGTAAATTATTTACTAGTGTAAATTATTTCATCACCACTGCTCTCAAAACGGTGAAGGAAAACATCGTGAGGAAACCGGCATTTCCCAGAACCAAAAATTTGAAGACACGTGATATCTACCAACCCGCACTGGGCCAAAAAAAAAACTACTTAAATTACGTATTTTAAAAATACACAATTAAAATAATTAATAACAATGAACATTCTAGCCGTGGGCACGTGGGACCTTTTTTTTCGTTTGAGTTTATACTTAATTTGTGATTATTTGATAAAAATACCTTAAAGTATGTGTTGTATCATTAATACCATCATGCATCGTCGCCCCGCGAGTGTCAAGTGCCATAATACCAAGGGCAAGGTTTCGTGCCAATTTTCAAGTTTTATTTTTTTATTTTATGAACAAATAGCTCATTTATCAAATTTTTCAGTCGACAACATCCATCGGTTTCTTACTAAACTTGAACTATATCGGTGATCCTGCTTACTTATCTCTTTTGTTGACTGTACATTGCAAACTTAAGTCTAAGCGTCTCATCACTTACAGAAAAGCACAGCATGCACTACATCATGCGCAGATAATAACACAATTAATTAAGTACTAGCAGCGCCCCGCGGTTTCACCCGCGTAAGTTTCGATCCCGTGGGAATGTCGGGATAAAAAGTATCCTATGTGTTAATCTAGCAAATGGTCTATCTGTGTGCCAATTTTCATCAAAAATAAAAAACTGGCCAAGTGCGAGTCGGACTCGCACACGAAGGGTTCCGTACCACAAGGCAAAAACGCCGAAAAAAACACGTTTGTTGTATGGGAGCCCCCCTTAAATATTTATTTTATTTTGTTTTTAGTATTTGTTGTTATAGCGGCAACAGAAATACATCATCTGTGAAAACTGTCTAGCTACCGCGGTTCTTGAGATACAGCCTGGTGACAGACAGACGGACGGACGGACGGACGGACAGCGAAGTCTTAGTAATAGGGTTCCGTTTTTACCCTTTGGGTACAGAACCCTAAAAACGTAACTTGAAGTCGAAAGAAAAATCCATTAGAGCGGATTTTGCAACTATTCATAATTATTGGCAAATCGGCACACTAATTGCGTAACTACACTATTACCACAGTCTTCTACTTACTCTCAATTTGCAAATTTCTCGGAAAGCACGTAAAGCCGTTGGTCCTGCGCCTGAACTCTCCCCGGTCGTGTTGGATTGCCGTCCCATCGGACTATGAGAGTACAGGAACAGAGAGTGCACCTGTGTCTGCACACACACTTGTGCACTATAATATCTCCTGCGTACCTGGCTAATCTCCATTGAGATTGGCCACCGTGACCGAAAAACGATCGGGGAGGCTATTATTATTATTTATTACTCTCAATTTGAATCATTTTGAGCCATATTTCTAATCCATTGCTCCATAAGTTCGAAATAATATGTGTCTGCTCAACAACGCAAATAACGCAATGAATGTTGTTGAACTGTCAAAATGAACGTGTTACGTAATTACCCAGCTGGCTATAAATAATTTATTATGTACTCGGCAAAACATGGAAAAACACCAGCAGAAAAATGTAATCCATGAATATGCATATTACTGCCGTTTATTATTAGAAGTTAATGTTATTATGAACGATTTGGTATGTTTTGCGTCAATGTTTGTTTTGTAAAGTTGTTTATACCGTTCGTTCGCCGAAAATAGTCGGCATGGCGAAACGATTTTATATACTAAGTACCTCTTGGCATCATCTGTCTAGCCTTTTCCCAACTATGTTGGGGTCGGCTTCCAGTCTAACCGGATGCAGCTAATTACCAGTATTTTACATGGAGCGACTGCCTATCTGACCTCCACAACCCAGTTACTGGGTAATACGATACCCCTTGGTAAGACTGGTTGTCCTTTCGGGCTTCTGACTACCCGTAACGACTGTCAAAGATCCACGAATGACAGCCGGGACCAACGGCTCAACTAGGTACCTCTTGGAAATGGCAAAAATCTGACCGTTTCTGGGTAATACCGAAGAAAATTTATGTTTTTTGGAAGAATGACATAGTAGGTCTTGGCACCTATCTGGAGGAGTAGTGGTGGCCCAGTGGTAACGGCCGCGACATAAAGATGTAGGTTCGAACTTAATCAGGCGTTTTACTGTGTAGGTACCTACCTACCTAAATTATTTCATCAACACTACTCAAAACGGTGAAGGAAAACATCGTGAGGAAGTGAGGAACCAGCATGTCCTAGAACCAAAAATTCGCGATTCCGTAGGTAAAACATTATCAGTAAGAATGACTTTCATTTTGACAGTTCAACAACATTCATTGCGTTATTTACGTTATTGAGCAGACAAATTTTTCAATCATAATTATGAAGCAATGGATTAGCAATATCCTTCAAGATGATCATGATTGATAGTGTGTTACACAATAGGGAATATACATGTATTTATTAAATATTTTTATTCGATAGTATACATCGCCAAATATCTAATACAAAAAAAAATCAACGTCAAACAACAATAAAAAAACCAATAAAAAAAAAAGTTAAAAAAATTGCCAACCGATCGACAACGCCCTCCATTTTGCCGCATTTGGTGTGTTAGCATAGTTCATTCATAGTCATAACATTGCCATTAACAACGGACTGAATCGCAAACACATTTGCAAATTAAAATCAAAAACAATAAGTAGGTAATGGAGGTTAGGAAAGTTCAGTTTATTAAAAAATATATTTTGGCCCATTTGAATCACATGCAGTATTCCCTATTAGGGTAGGTACTGGTTAAAGGTAGGTACCTATATCTACCTATTATATTATTATTATTAGAGACGACCTTCTGACAAATATATCAAAACAAAAATTGACTTTGACGTTTTATAATCCTTTAAGTTCGTTTCGGACTTTGACCTCCTCTGACGTCAAAGTGGCTCGCTCACAGGGCTCGCTCGCCTCGTTGAAAAAGGTTGATTGGCACAGGGCTGCCATAAACCACTTTAAAACCTTCCCAAATGATGAGGAAAAAATATCTTTTATTTGCCATTTTTAGATACAATAAAGGTAAAGTGTTTTTTTCTTATAAAAATATCTTAAAACAAAAATTGACCTTGACGTTTTATAATTATAATAATATTTATAATTTTAATAATATCCTTTAAGTTTGTTTCGGACTTTGACCTCTTCTGACGTCAGACAAAGTGGCTCGCTCACAGGGCTCGCTCGCCTCGTTGAAAAAGGTTAATTGGCACAGGGCTGCCATAATCCACTATAAAACCTTCCCAAATGATTAGAAAAAATATCTTATATTTGCTATTTTTAGATACAATAAACTGTTTTTTTTAATTATTATTATAATTTTACTGTACAAGATAGTGGTTAAAAGTAATCAGCTTTATTAGAAGGTAGGCTGGCTTATTTGTTTGATTTTCTTGGTATATGAAACACTGGACTTATCTTTATTTACATATTTTATCTTAAAACACGAAAAAATAAACCACGTTCTATTCTAGTTTTAATTATGGCAAGTAAAGCCGCTGTCGACTATTCTGCCAATGTCAAAAGTGACTTGGATAAACCACGTTTTTCTTCTAAAGTACGCAAAGGATTTTAATGCGGTTTTCACCATAATTTAGAGAATTTAATCCGGAAGCTCTACCCATGTATATTAATATTAAACTTACCTCTATAGAATCATAATAAAAATCTCGATGTTTGGCCAACTCGTAAAAACCGTGCAAAGGAGGGGTGGGTCGCTAGTCACAGAGTACATTATATATGTCGCTAGTTATGACTAGGAAAATCAGTAAATTATTTTAATACAACAGACTAAACACATTACGTAAAAGTTATTGACGTACCTAGTTATTGACGTACAGTCACGAGCACTAATATGTTAACACTTGGCAACTTTCAATGTCGATTTTTTTGTGAAATAACGAATGCAACGTTGAAATACTTCACTTTACACAAACCAATGGGTTCGAAAATACTTTGTTCGTAATAACATATAATTTCATTCAAAACTAAAGGAGAAAATCGTCTTTGAATGAAGCCAAGTGTATACATACTTATGCTCGTGACTGTGCTTACAGAGTTACAGGCTCATTGATAAAATCTAAAGCTAACACCGTCTAACACTATAATATCATAACTCGTTTTTAAAGTAAATAATTAAACTCGAGTACCTACTATTATCTCGACTTCGTTAAACTCGAGTCTGTTTAGGTATATTTCGAATCCGGCTTATTATCTGCGTACCTACTTCTGCATTTTAGTACCCTGTATGTATTAAAATGTTGAGAGAGAGGTGAGGAGCATTTAAAGCACAGAGGCATTTTTTTATCACCCATTGATAGAAAAACAACACGAACAAACATTTCAATTGCTCCTTATTAGAACCTACAACAAATTAGTAAATTCCCCTAAAAACCAGATGTTTTCTTGTGTGGCATAACCTGTATTACGTTACGAGTATGTATGTAGTACAAAGCAAAGTAAAACCTTAGACCGTGTTTGCCATGTTAGTAATGATACCGGTCTACCTAGCACTACTTTTTATTTGAATTTTTTTTATTGATCGTTCATTAGCTATTTTAATAGTATCATAATGTTTCTATTATTAGTAAGGTTGTATTAAAAGCAGTTTTTTCCCATTTATTTGGTTTTTTTTTGTGAACGGTTGATATTGCTTGAATAAGTAAACGTCGTTTTGTCGTCAGCCGTAAGTGGGTTATAATATTAGATACATAAAAGTAAGAAAATACCGAATATAAAAGAAGGAAAAACGAATTAGTAATATAGCAACACTTTCTTTTCTCATGATTCTTTCGGCACGGGGTTCATAGCTAAAAGTCCTAAAAGTCAGTTCCAGTAAAGTAAATTAAAAAACCAACGAATTGTCATATTTTTGAGTTTGACAGGACAGCTGGACAGGAACAAAAAAAGTTTTTGCAAAGTGCCAACACGTAAAACTTTTCGTTTATTCCATTTACTCACAAAGTGTTTACACTCATTTTTATTTGATTACAGGATTTAAAGCAAATATAGAAGAAAAACCTGGAAAATGCCTGACGACTCGCAAGTTCGTGCGTTTTACGCGGGCAAAAACTTTTTTATTACCGGCGGCACCGGATTTGTCGGTCTGTGCCTTATTGAAAAGATTCTACGTTGTATGCCTGATGTAGGAAAGATCTACCTGCTAATGAGACCTAAGAAAGGCAAAGAAATATCCGAGAGGCTGCAGGAGTTTCCTAAAAACCCGGTAAGTAAAAAGAAAACTTTATTTGTAAGTAGTCTAATTAGTCAATGTTTTTTACTAAACTGACTCGTTCATGACGACTACGAATACGGAGGAATGAGGAAAATGTTGTAAGGAAAGTTATAAGAGTAGGGGAAGAAAAAAGAAACAATGAATGGACTGTGTAAATGATAATATGGATAGAAACGGAGTGACTACCGAGATGACGACTAATAGAAAAGTATGGAAGATACACGGGTTACCAAAGTGGTGTCTGTAAAATGATTACAGGGCAAAGTCTGTATGTGGTGACCACTTGTCACTTCAGAAGCATGTGAGCTGCTGTCTCATTGTCCTACATACAATACAGGCCCTGCGCAGCAGACTGTCTGTGACTCATATATTAAAGAGGTGTTTATCAAATGGCCCATGGCCTAAGCATACCAACTTAAATTATCCTTATATTGGCATATTTATTTATTGATTGATTGGGTGTCAATTTGCTTAACAACTTATTTTCCTGACTACAAAAATTTCTTTATGAAATGCTTCTATTTATGTATTTATAACACCTTTTGTATGTAGGTACCATGTGTTCACGATATACATAAATTTGAATTTATGCTGATTACTCAACGCTAGCTGTTAAAAGGTATACATAAAATAAAAAACTGGCCAAGTGCGAGTCGGACTCGCACACGAAGGGTTCCGTACCACAAGGCAAAAACCCCGAAAAAAAACACGTTTGTTGTATGGGAGCCCCCCTTAAATATTTATTTTATTTTGTTTTTAGTATTTGTTGTTATAGCGGCAACAGAAATACATAATTTGTGAAAAGTTCAACTGTCTAGCTACCGCGGTTCTTGAGATACAGCCTGGTGACAGACAGACGGACGGACGGACAGTGAAGTCTTAGTAATAGGGTTTCGTTTTTACCCTTAAGGTACGGAACCCTAAAAAAGACTAACAGAATAAAGTCCTTAGCATTTTAAATTATTGTTAAAGAAAAACAACCAGTTTCTCTTGTCATTTTTATTTTTATTTATTCTAGTCACTGTTAAGAAATTATCTCATAAAATAATGTTTATTGTAAGTACTTAGTTTGAAGCTAAGCACACTTGCATAACCTTCGCAGCATTCTTAATATTTCAATAGAAATAATAAAATAAACATTAAGATTTATTTCTACATTTCATTGAAAAAATTGTTGTGTTGTTACGTAAGATGATTCATTAAAGATATTATTATTGCTTCATAAAATTTAATTCTTTAAAAGACTCATTTGGTTTTAAAAATAGCCTTTTGCTAATAGTACTACCAAAATAATTGTATTACTTCTCTATTAATCGTTATCTCAGCACTCACCATAACCATATCAATGAAAAAAATTCATTCGCGTCTGTATGTGTAGCCACATTATTCTTCTAAACTGCACAACTAATTTTGATGCAGTTTGCACCATCATTTAGAGAATTTATTCCGGAAGGTTCTCATGTAGAGTATTTATTCCGGAAGGTTCTCATGTAGAGAATTTATTCCGGAAGGTTCTCATGTAGAGAATTTATTCCGGAAGGTTCTCATGTAGAGTATTTATTCCGGAAGGTTCTCATGTAGAGTATTTATTCCGGAAGGTTCTCATGTAGAGAATTTATTCCGGAAGGTTCTCATGTAGAGTATTTATTCCGGAAGGTTCTCATGTAGAGAATTTATTCCGGAAGGTTCTCATGTAGAGAATTTATTCTGGAAGGTTCTCATGTAGAGAATTTATTCCGGAAGGTTCTCATGAAGGATGTCATGTATTTATGTATTTGAGACATCTCGATGTTTTCTCAAGTCGTAAAAACCGTGTGAACAATAGGCGGGTCGCTAGTGCTACGGTATAATTATAGATAATTATACCGTGCTAATGCTTAATAAAAGGATCGCCGTATGTTATCTTTACATAGTATAAAAAACATAACCCTCCTTCTGGCGCAGTTGGGTGAGAACAGTCGCTCCCGCTGTCTGTAAGCTTAGATCTTTTAAACTCCGCAACGGATTTTAATGCAGTTTTCAGCAATAGATACTAATAGATAGAGTGATTCAAGAAGAAGTTTATATGTATAAGTCCTCGATGGTATATGTTTATCTCCTAAGGATAACCCACAGTAACCATTTTTATCTTTTACATATTACAAAAACATTATGGGTTATTTATCAAGCTAGTTTAGACAATAAAGTATTATTCCTTATATTGGATAAGGAATAATACTTTATTGTCTAAACTAAATACATTAGATATGTTGTGCAATTTATGTAGATCAAAATTGACCTTTACAGCATATCATTAAAATTAATATCTTAGAAGATATCAGAGATATAAAAGGCGGGGGCAGAGTGGCTGGCGGGGCGGTTCGAAGTTCGCCGGGTCAGCTAGTAATTTGATAAAAAATATATTTTTTAAATTCCAGGTCTTCGAAAAACTCCTAGAAAGCCAAACAACAGACGTATTCCAGAAACTCATCCCCATAGCCGGTGACGTCGGTGAAGAGAATCTTGGTTTGAGTCCTCAAGATCGGCAGACAATAGTGGACAATGTTAATGTGGTTATCCACTCCGCTGCTACCCTGGACTTTCAAGAGAGCTTGAGGCCTACTGTCAATATAAATCTTCTTGGCACCAGAAGAATTATGGAGCTGTGTAAAGATGTTAAGAATTTGAAGGTAATTATTATATTACATATTTCCCCTTTTGCTATCATGTGAAAATCAGAGTGAAACGCAGAACGTTGTATTTTAATTGGTAAAAAAATAGGTTCTACCAGAAGATATTATAGCACATAACTTTCCCTTATCATTCCCAGGTAATGATCCACGTTTCATCAGCCTACGTGAACTCGTTCCTGACTGAAGCTCATGAGAAGGTGTACGAGGCTCCTGAAGACGCAGAGAAGGTGTTATCGTTAGTGGCAACGCTGAGTGATGAGGCTTTACTTGAGATTGAGCCTAAGTAAGTATTAATGAAATGTCATTGCTACTGCAAAATGTCCATAAGCATGGTTACTCCCATTTGTAAGCTTAGCACTTGCCTACAGCTGATTCCCTGGGTCAATAACCGCTAGTAGTACAGTTGCTTGATCAGAATATAATTATCCCACCAAAAACATTTTCATGTAAAATGTTGCCAAGACGAGACCACATATGGTTCGCACTGCCAAAAAGTTATCAGATCTCATGTAGAGCCAAGATTTTAACTCTACACGCCCTAACTTCACAAACTCTACACCTTAGTCAAAATATGAGGCTTGGCCGTTTCGTTACTACAAGAACTATTGTATTGGAAAATGTTGTGGGTAGTATATTTGTTAAGTTTAATTTTAAGACAACACTGTTTATGCTTAATATACTACTGTTTGTTTTCCCAAATGTAATAAATAAATAACAGAAAAGTAATGAACAGTGAATAAATTTTCCACCTTACGCCCATGTGATGGTAGCGAATAGCGGATCATCGGCGTGTAATTATAATATTAATATTCTGCTTCATTTCACAGATTATTGAAGAGTCATCCAAACACATACACGTTTACAAAGCATTTAGCTGAACATGAAGTGGTCAAATGCGCCGATTTGTTCCCCTGCACCATTGTTAGACCTACCATGAGTAAGTTTAATACTACCATTATTTTGCTCTGGGTGGAGCGGAAGGGAGTGTCAGACTCTTACTGACTAAAACCCACCCGTGTTCCTTCCTTAGCCCTTTATATTCCGGGCCAGCGGTAACCCTTTCGGACAATCCCGCTGACCCGGCAGGCTTCGGCCCTAAGGGGCCTCTCCTCGATGCTGACATCTCTTTGAGGCGCGCATGGAACACGTACGCGCCCCCCGGCACGGGCCTGGTCCTGATCGGACGGTGAGCTACCCATTACTCTCCGCCCGCAGGCCCGACCATAATTTGCTTTGAGTGGAGACTGTGTATCGGCGAGCGTAGTATGGGACGCCAGACGGACCGACGACCTTCAGAAAATGGCAGGGACAGACTAAATGCGGTAGGAGGACAGCGTGTTGTGGCGCAGCCTGGGGAGGCCTATGTCCAGCAGTGAGCTGCGATAGGATGAGATGATAATTATAGTTAGATTTTTAGGTTTCCGTACCCAAAGGGTAAAAACGGGACCCTATTACTAAGGCTCCACTGTCCGTCAGTCACCAGGCTGTATCTCATGAACTGTGATAGCTAGACAGTTGAAATTTTTCCAGATGATGTATTTCTGTTGCCGCTCTATAACAACAAATACTAAAAACAGAATAAAATAAATATTTAAGGGGGGCTCCCATACAACAAACGTGTTTTTTTCGGCGTTTTTGCCTTGTGTTACGGAACCCTTTGTGTGCGAGTCCGTCTCGCACCTGGCCAGTTTTTTTAAATATTATTATTATACATTTCGTACTCTTGGCCCAGTGGTCGCAAGCGCGACTGTTTACCGTTAGTTCTTGGGTTCGATTCCCAGGTCACATTGAGTTTTTCCATCAGGAATTTCTTCGCACCAGTTGTCTATATTGCTATCCAGTTAATGGCAGTTGACTCGCCCCTTATTACGTGGGACTTAAACCGGTGAAATGAGGGTTTGCCATACAACTCTGGCTACCCCTTCGAGGTGTATGTATAGGCGTGATGCTAAATGAAAAATCTATTTTTCCAGTCGTTGCGGCATGGAAGGAACCGTTAGCAGGTTGGACATGCTCAAAAGTGGGTCCACAAGGTTTTTTAATGGGAGCCGCTAAAGGTAAAATATAATTACTGCCGGTCGATTCTGTAAAAATGTCACCGTGAAAACTTGGGTGAAGTGAGTTTGTTTTTGCTAGGAATTGACACTATTGACAGCTCCCTCCACGCACACTTCAACTAAGTTTTCACGGTGAGATTTTTACAGAATAGCACCGCTGTATACGAAGTAAGGTCATCATCTGCCTAGCCTTTTCCCAACTATGTTAGGTTCTGGTTCCAGTCTAACCGGACAGACCGGTTTTACATGGAGTGACTGCCTATCTGACCTCCACAATCCAGTAAGTGGGTTGTAGAGGTCAGTTAGGTAGTTGCTGTATGTAAAATACTGGTATTCAACTGCATCCGGTTAGACTGGAAGCCGACCCCAACATAGTTGGGAAAAGGCTAGGCAGATGATGTAAAACAGCGGCAGGCACTTAGTTGTCTGGCATTTTTGCTGAACTGGGCCTTTTTGGTGCAGCCATGAGGCACCCTATCCTGCTAATTTCTTACACAGGACTTTACACTTTTTATTTGATCTTTATTTTTGTTTTTATCTGATGTATGTTCCCACTTTGGCAGAATCATAAAAGGATAACATTATGAATCATAATGGACAGTTAACTGTTAAGTTAATCTTATCAAATCCCATTGGTGAAGGATTTCTCAGTTATTTTTTTTTGTCTGCTAAAATACCAATCAATCCAATCCAAATCCAATCCCAATCTCTTTGATTATACCTACGTAGTGCAGCGAAAAAAAGAAAAACACGGACTGTCTTCGCCATGTGATTCATTATTTTATCCTTTTATGATTCTGCCAAAGTGGCCTTTTTAGGCCCCCTGGTGTATTGTGTGTATAGATGGGAAATAAACCCGGTGCTTTTGATAAACACTCGTAAAAACCAATAAACACCCTGAAAATTGGGTGTTTACGGGTGTTTATCAAAGCACCGGGTTTAAACCCGGGTGGATTGCCCATCTATTGTGTCTTTTAGCCTGTGCTAAATAAACAAATAAAAATACATAAATAAATAAATGTATTTTCTTTCTTTCTAAAATATTCGTCGTGTAAGTATAATATTTCTCATGATTATATATATCTAAATTTTCAGGCGTGGTCCGTCGCTTACCATTGGCTATAGAAAACATAGCTGATTACATACCAGTGGATGTGGTCGTAAATGAGTTGTTAGTCGCTGGCTGGGAGGCAGGAAAATCAACGTAAGTTAAAGAATTTAGAATATTGAGTTGCTTTTGTTGGTGTTGTGGATGTGGCGGCATCTACGCATCTCACTGACGTCGCGCAAAATCCAGCTGAGCTATTCTGATAAAAATCCAGCTGAGCTATTCTGTTAAAAATTCAGCTGAGCTATTCTGTTAAAAATCCAGCTGAGCTATTCTGTTAAAAATCCAGCTGAGCTATTCTGTTAAAAATCCAGCTGAGCTATTCTGATAAAAATCCAGCTGAGCTATTCTGATAAAAATCCAGCTGAGCTATTCTGTTAAAAATCCAGCTGAGCTATTCCGTTAAAATCTCACCGTGAAAACTTAAGTGAAGTGAGCTGTCAATACTGTCAATCCCAAGCATCTAGTGTGGTGGGATGACACTGACAGCTCACTCACTCACTCAGCTCACTTTTAATATGTTAAAGTAAATTATCTGGTATATCGAATCCTTGCGGTAGACCACTATTTACGCCACACCCTGTATAAACATTGTCCCAACATCAATTGTTGCAAATTTGAATTTACTTTGTGGAGTTTTTGTAGCTCTAGATCGCAATCTTTCCGCAAACTGTGCTTGAATTTATACTAATACTAGCTGCGTCCCGCGGTTTCACCCGCATAAGTGTCGATCCCGTGGGTTTCGGGATAAAAAGTAGCCTATATGTCAATCCAGGTTTGAGCGTGAAGAAGTAACGAAACATATAAACACACTCACACACACACCCCCACAAACTTTCGCCTTTATAATATTAGTCTGATTATAAAGGCGAAAGTGTGTGTCTTTATATGTTTGTTACTACTTCACGCTCAAATGGCTGGACCAATTTTGATAAAATTTTGTATGGATGCAGCTGACAGTGACATTTATAGGCTATTTTTTATCCCGATATTCCCACGGGATCGACATTTACGCGGGAGCAACCGCGGGGCGCAGCTAATCTCAGATAATTTACATACCATTATCACTTAAGTGTTGTGTATTCAAAGTTAATGTTGATTTTTGGGTGGCTTTTTGTTATAAAACGGCCTTTAAAAAATGTTGATTGTCATGGAATTTGAACTTTGTCATTGAGTTTGTTGTTCCTAAACTTGATAATTCTAAATTTAAATAAAGATGAAACTTAGCAGTATCAGCATGATATCCGGTATATTCAGTAACTAGCTGCGCCCCGCGGTTTCACCCGCATAAATGTCGATCCCGTGGGAATATCGGGATAAAAACTATCCTATGTCCTTTCCCGGGACTCAAACTACCTCTATACCAAATTTCATCTAAATCGGCTCAGCGGTTTAAGCGTGAAGAGGTAACAGACAGACAGACACACTTTCGCATTTATAATATTAGTATGGATTTGAAATAAATGCTTTGACTTCTATTTTTAGATCCGGTCTGACAGTATACCACTGCTCATCGTCGACTTGCAAGCCATTTTGTTGGTCCATGCTTGAGAACACAGTAAATGGAATGCTGCATAAGTATCCTCTGAAGAGTGCCGTCTGGTAAGTAACGACATCCTACCTTCATAATCAGCCTGTAGCGGTATCTACAACGCCACATGCGAACAACGCGTCATACTGACGTCACGCAAATCCTGCATCGCGCAAGCAGAGTTTACCGCGCAACTAGCATAGATACAACGGCCCGACATGAATCATCGGGCAGTTGCCCGCCAGACACAGCACCCGTCTGGAGGATGAGTGAACTTTACACCCTGTTCCTCATACCTCTATAAGCCTATAACATTCCCACTGCTGGGACGCAGGCCTCCTCTCTGTGAGAGGGAGTCCACCACGATAGCCCAGTGCGGGTTGGTTGATGTCACATGTCTTGTCTTCGAATGTTTAGTTTCTAGATTATATTTTCAGTCACCGCTTTGAGAGCAGTGGTGATGCAATAATTTACACAAAGTAAAGCGCCTGTCTGGGTTCGAACTCACGACCTTAAACTCCGTAAGTTGCGGCTTTTACCCAGTGGTAACTGTAGGATTATAATGTAAAAGTATTGAAAAAAATTGTAGTAAAAAAAAATTTAGTAAAAATTGTAGTATTGTAATTGTTGTATTGTGTGTTGTTGTTGTATGGAGTTTTGTTGCCGACCGTACAGAGTTCATTAGTTAGGACGTATACAGACGAAAATAGTTTAAAATAGTTTTACCAATATACGAAAAAAAAACGTTTTGTTGTGATGTGATGTGAGTCGTAGATCTATAGTCGAACTTAAGACTATTTTGCCTAGATCTGTAGTTTATTCGCCAACTCTAAGGCAGAGCGCCTTACACTCAAATCACACCGAGATGGAAGCGAAGCGTCATATGAATTTTAACTTTATTTTCATTACTATAATACTTATTATCGCATGAGAAACTTGAGTCATCGGAGTGCACGCGGCGCCGCGGGCGGCCGCGCGACCTTTCAAGTTTCTCAAGCGATACTATGTATTATAGTAATGAAGATAAAGTTTAAAATTTTATGACACTGAAAGTGCTCGCCGCTTCGCTTCCATCTCGGTGTGATTTGAGCCTTAGTGTTGACGATTTTAATGTATTTTAATAGTACACTATGATACGTGTGACTTATGTAGTCCATTATTAAACCTTTGTACTGTGTAAAAATGGACTTCTTAAGTCACAGAAAAGCGTGACTTAGGGACTGTACAAAATATTTGTTAATTAACTCGTGTATTTATATTTGTTAATTACTTTTTTCCAGGTACCCACACCTCAAGTTCGTGCCGTCTCTACTAATGTTCCGTATCTCTGCAATCTTCGTGCATTTCTTCCCAGCTTTATTATTAGACATCATGCTAAGATTTACTGGAGGTAAACCTATGTAAGTATCATTCCTTAAGAGTAAACTAGTCGCGAGCTCGAACTCACTGGTGGTCATGGCCAAAAAGCACGCTGTCTCACCTGGCTGTGTCTAGTCAGAGCTAGTATCAGTGATGTGCAGTTAGACGCTAGTTTACATGCACAACGTCTAGTTCTCACGCACAGAAACACCGCTCCGAACTGATAGGCGCCTAAAAAAAATCGAAAGGTGCTTTGGAAAATCGAGTTTTATGGAAAAACCACTGCATAAATGGATTATAAATACAGTTTATTGAACTCTTCGATAACTGAGCTTTGTCTGTACGGACTTGGTTTTGAAGATTTTACAATATTTTTTATTACTTATTTACACGCAAAGTTACGTTAAAAATAGCAAGAAAAACTAATCTTGGTTGGCTCATAACTTTTTAATGGCTTTTTATTTTACTATTCTGTTTCCGTAGAGATAACATTTATAATACTTAAGTCAAAACGATATCATGTTTAACTTTGGATGCACAATGTCAAACAGTGGAGTAATATTCTCTCGAAATTTGTACGACTAGCGGCACCTTAACCATTTAATCCAACCGAAAATGACCGGTTGAATTCAGTAATTACAGAAAAAAATAAAAAGCCATTGTGTCTCGCGTAGATCCACGGTCCGCGGCATACGAAGGGTTTGTACACGCATTTTGATAATTATTTTCTCCTTTTTCAGCCTGATACGTCTCCACAAGAATGTATGGAAGTCTCTGAGCCGACTACAACGTTTCATCTTCAGCGAATGGAGGTTTTACAACCCCAACACTTTAGAATTGGCCAAGAAATTGAACCAAACGGATAAGGAGTTGTTCTTTATTGATTTATCTACGCTATATGTAAGTATTGCTAGTATTAGACGGATATTTGACAAGTATCCGGCTGGATACTGGATTGTAGGTCGATAGTTTTTTTTTCACTGAACAGACAGCTGTACTGCTGGGGAGTTTACACATAATAAGTAGTTTATTAAGCCATTTTCGTACACAAAATTGCCAAGTTAATATTGGAATAGTTTGTTGCGCCACTTCTTTCCAGTGAAAGCACCAGGAAGTGGTGAGGGGCGGGCGTGCCGGGGGACTGTCTTATGTCATTTTGACGTTCGAAAAGTGCTGATTCTCAGCCTAGTTTTAATAAATAACTTGATTTTGAATATATATTTTGTTGTACACCAGAAAATGCATAACAAAAAATACAATTATCACTACAAAACATACATTGGGCGGCGCTTTCTGCGATCCCTTCCAGGCATGTGACATCTGCCAATCCGCACTGGGCCCGCGTGGTGGATTACGGCCCACTCCCTCTCACCGAGAGGAGCCCTGTGTCCCAGCAGTGGGAACATTATAGGCTGATTATACACTTACACGCTACCTTGCTGACTGGCAAAGTTTTTTTTCCATATTAAAGTACTAAATATTACTTTAATTTAATTTCAGTGGGTCGAATACTTCAGAACACTACATTTGGGCGTCAGACGATACTTGAACCGCGAGAAGGAATCAACTTTACCTGCCGCACGGAAAAAGGACATGGTGTAAGTACATGCATTATAACGTTAGAATATAATATAAGAAGGAGTTGCGTTGGCAGGTCCCCGGGGCTCAAGATGAAATGATAATATGGATGAAAGTCGAGGGAATCTGTTGCCAGCCTATTATTGTCCTAATGCCAGGCAAAGGCTTCGTCTCATACAGAGAAGGCAAGACAAGGCTAAGAAAGAAAGAAAGAAAAAGTATTTATTGTCAGTCAAAAATAAAAAAAAAACCAAATTATACAAGGTGTATTTTTTTTTTGCGCGAAACCTCTTAGGCTATGCGCGCAACTACGATTTTAATCGTTGCGGTTTGCGGTAAAAATCGCAAACACGAAATTTTTTCAAGTGAATTAGCATGCGATTTTTTCCGCAGTGTGCGGACTCTAGTATATTAGTATTGTCTACAGATTGACGAATTTTCTTCGCAACGATTTATTTTCGTAGTGCGCCTACATTAAGCTCGCTTAACTCGTCAAAATGTACTAAATCGAGGAATAATTTTGAAATTTTGACAGTTCTTCCATAAAAAATCTGTCAGACGTCAATCTTATCCCACGAATAAAAATTATCTGTCGATTGAAAAATCAGCACTCGGTTAAACAATAATGATTCTATATTTTTCTGTTTCAGTCTCCTGATGTTCCACGTTATCTGGCAACTCTTCATCATGGCTGTACTGTGGTACATATTCGCGTGGCTGACAGGCTTGACCCTCGCGCACTGTGCGTGGATAGCTCCAATCATTTATATATTGTTCAGTTACCTATAAATATGCTGAAAAAAAACGCGATTTATAAAAAGAGGATGTCAGTGCAAAATAACTTAGGGTTTTGGAAGTTGGTTTAAAAAAATAATCAACGAAAACCACCGACTTTCGCGACTAAAGTTATTTTGCACTTTACAAGTGTTTTTTTTTTAATTTTTTAGTATTTTTTGACCAGACAAATTTTTTTTTTATAAATTTTCAAGCTGAAATGAAGCTTGTTTACACCACAAATAACTATAGCAGTGTTCATAATCTCAGATAATTTACATTCCATCGTCACTTAATCAGTTATCTACTTTAGTGAAATGTATTTTAAGTTGAATTTTGAGTGACCAACTGTTACAAAACGGTCCTAATGAGTTTTTGGTTGCAATGGAATTTGAACTTTATTAAGTATGACATTCAGTTAGTTGTTCCATAACTTGAAAATTATCTCAAATTCTTAATTCATAATCAAATCTTCTACTTCTATTTTCTATTCTTCTTCTTATTCATACTAATATTATAAATGCGAAAGTGTGTCTGTCTGTTAACTCTTCAAGCTTAAACCGCTGAACCGATTTAGATGAAATTTGGTATAGAGATAGTTTCAGTCCCGGGAAAGGACATAGGATAGTTTTTATCCCGATATTCCCACGGGATCGACACATATGCGTGTGAAACCGCGGGGTGCAACTATTTCTTAATAGATTCGTTTATGGTTCAACGTATTTAGTGATTTGTGGTGTAAATGAGCCCTAAATAAGTTTTAATTTTGTGTTATTTTTTAAGTATTATCTGATTTTGTATAAGTGTTTTTGGGTCCGATCTAAATAGGAAAACGGAATCTTTTGGCTGGCTTTCCACCAGAGACGAGTGAGGATGCGTAGCGAGGGATATGTGTGAAACTAACCAATAACAACGCTTACTTAGTTCAAGCTATAAAACTGGCCAAGTGCGAGTCGGACTCGCACACGAAGGGTTCCGTACCACAAGGCAAAAACGCCCAAAAAAAACACGTTTTTGTTCAACTTTATTTTATTCTGGTTTTAGTATTTTGTTGTTATAGCGGCAACAGAAATACCTACGTCATCTGTAAAAATTTCAACTGTCTAGCTATCACGGTTCATGAGATACAGCCTGGTGACAGACAGTGGAGTCTTAGTAATAGGGTTTTTACCCTTTGGGTACGGAACGCTAAAAATAACGATTAAGTTAAAATTATAAGAGAATCTTTGCAATTCGAATGAAAATAGAAAAATAAGAATATTCTTAAGATACTTAAAGTATACCTACCTACTATAAATAATATTATAGAAGAATAATATAAAATAATAAGAAAAAGGTGCATTAGTAAACATAATAATAGAAGTATATGGGTGTATAAACATGTGACGAGTATATAAATGTATCTACTCAATGAAATTCAAAGATTTTACTTTTGCCCTTCGAAAATATCACAAAAATAAGTTTCTGGCTATCAAAAAATGGAGTCCGATCAAAATGACAGATTACAGAAAAATGCGATCTATTCGCAAAGAGAAGACATTTAAATATCCACTTCTACCATTAACTAAGTACACTACAATAATCTTGGCGCGTGGCCAAAATCTGAACTAATGGCGCTATCTGTTTTTTTTTTCAATTCCATAAATTCTGTGACAATTTCACAAAATGTAACCAACAGCGTCCCCTTGTCAAGGTCGTTCAGATACCAACAAAATCGTTGTAGCAGCATACATACATACATAATCAGCCTATAATGTTCCCACTGCTGGGACACAGGCCTCCTCTCTGTGAGAGGGAGTGGGCCGTAATCCACCACGAGGGCCCAGTGCGGGTTGGTAGATGTCACATGTCTTCGAATTTTTGGTTCTAGGACATGCCAATTTCCTCACGATGTTTTCCTTCACCGTTTTGAGAGCAGTGGTGATGAAATTATTTACTCAAAGTAAAGCGCCTGTCAGGGTTCGAACCTACGACCTATATCTCGTAAGTCGCGGTCGTTACCACTGGGCCACCACTACTCCATCTAGAAATTGTAGCACCAGCCATTCTGTTATTTTACCCGACTGCCCCAGAAAGAGGGTAATGTTTTTCTATGTAATATTTTTGTTCGATGAACTCACCTTTGAATTTCGCTAAGTATGTAGGTACGTCATCGTATACGTGACTGTAATGTAACTAAATTGATATTTTTATATAAATAATTATGTTTATACATTCCAATATTGGTGCATTGTAATGAATAATAAACGTTTTGTTATATTATTTATATTTTTCATTTATCACCTAAACTCAAATATTTTCTTTCTACATGTGCGTCACTGTCTACGTCGCGTCAGGTCTAGTTTTTGAGATATTTGCGAAACACTCACAAAAACAATTTATAGGTTATAAATAACTAAAAAACCGGGCAAGAGCGAGTCGGACTCGCGCATCGAGGGTTCCGTACCATGTTTTTAAATTTTCACCGGCGAGCTGCTTACTAGATCTCATTCAAACCAATTTTCGGTGGAAGTTTACATGGTAATGTACATCATATATTTTTTTTAGTTTTATCATTCTCTTATTTTAGAAGTTACAGGGGGCTGGGGGGGGTGACACATTTTACCGCTTTGGAAGTGTCTCTCGCGCAAACTATTCAGTTTAGAAAAAAATTATATTAGAAACCTCAATATCATTTTTGAAGACCTATCCATAGATACCCCACACGGTATGGGTTTGATGAAAAAAAAAAAACTAGTTTCAGTTCTGTATGGGGAACCCCCAAAATTTATTGGTTTTTTTCTATTTTTGTGTGAAATTCTTAATGCGGTTCACAGAATACATCTACTTACCAAGTTTCAACGGTATAGTTCTCATAGTTTCGGAAAAAAGTGGCTGTGACATACGGACGGACAGACAGACATGACGAATCCATAAGGGTTCCGTTTTTTACCATTTGGCAACGGAACCCTAAAAATAGGGTGCAGGGTATTATTAAAACCAGAAAAATAGGGTACAGCCTTATTTATTTTTTACAATACATATTAGAATACAAATCACTCATATATTTCAATATTCTTTTTTTATACTAAGGTATACAATACATTTGTGACAGCACCGCACAATGTGACATTAAAATTGTACAGATTACACATCAAGCTACCCGAAACTGTCAAATTTTCCCAATCAACTTTGAACCTTATGCTTTAGCGATAAAGTTGAAAATCTATGAAAGCAATTTGACAAATTGTAGTAGCTTGATTTTCTGGCGTCTGTACATATAAATTGACAATTTTGAAGAGTTTTAGACAAAAGAACATCGATCAATTCTGTAAAAATCTACGGTGAAATTTTTACAAAAAAAAAAGATTGTCTAATTTGAAACTCTTCCCTCTAATGAATGTTCATTTTTGTTTCATTCTACGTTTACATAACACTGACAAAATTACATAGGAATAAACATTCATCTGCTCATTTCATTTAATTTTTAGATCATTAGGTAAATGAGTGCCGAAATCAAACATCATTGGATTGATTCCATAATGAATTCATATTTCACTTTTAATTCATTTTCTGTCCAGCTGTAAACATTCTCACCGTGAAAACTTGGTGAAGTGACCTGTCATTACACCTTATATACTATGAATTGACACTATTGACAGCTCGCTTCACCTACGTTATCACGGTAAGATTTTTACAGAATAGCCCGCATCTTTCACTTCAAATGAAAGATGCTGAATGAATGTATAAAGTGAAGCGTCTAATATCGGCTTTGACGTAAACCTACTCTAACACAATTTAAGCTTGCAAGGACTAATATCTCTTAAAATATTTGTTGACATTGCGTTACAAACATTTATCAAAACAGCAAAATAATAATTGAACATCAAGTCAGAGAAATTAATGGTACCATACATAGATAATCAGCCTATACTGTTCCCACTGCTGGGACACAGACCTACACTCTGTGAGAGGGAATGGGCCGTAATCTACCACGCAGGCCCAGTGCGGGTTGGTAGATGTCGCATGTCGAATTTTTGGTTCTAGGACATGCCGGTTTCCTCACGATGCGATGTTTTCCTTCACCGTTTTTGAGAGCAGTGGTGATGAAATAAATTAACACAAAGTAACGCGCCTGTCTGGGTTCGAACCCACGACCTACAACTCGTAAGTCGGGTCCGATACCACTGGGCCACCACTGCTCTCAAAATTGAATTAAATAAATTAAATCTAACCAACTTATATTGTCCGTATATTCGTATCAAAACTGTCACTCTTTGACAGTTGTATGAAATGGCGTAGTGTGTCAATTTGATGAACAATTAATTTCACTGACTGTAAATGAATATAAAATTATAACATTTTTTTTATTGTCGTATTTAATAAACATATTTTAATGTCTTTTCCAAAGCGAGTCTTAGGTTAATGTTAATAGGGTCCATAATATCATGCATAATATTAATATTTTATTATTGTTGTTTGAAATGATTATAAAATAAACTGGAATGATTCAAACATACTTAAGTTCTTGCAAATTATAAAAATATCTTAGAAAACTACATTTAAAATGTCGGTACAATCCGACCGACGTAACTTTGCGAACTTTCGCGCATGTTCTCTCACTCACACTCGCCTCATGCCACCATTTGGTTCCTAAAAAACGTTCGTGCGCAGCCTTCTGCGCGAAGTTCAGGGGGTCTACTCCGAAGCGGTTAACCACCGTATCGGCCGAAAGTTCGGTCATTTTCTACTACCTTTCATTTCCTATATTGACTATAGGTCCCGACCAAACTGTGCCAATCCGAACCTTTTTAGAACCCTTACCCTTTTTTTTTTTAATTCGTAGTTGTATATTCGAATCAGAAAATGACCGAACATTCGGCCGACACAACAATCAACCACTTCGGAGTAGACCCCCAGGCCCGCCAAGTGACGTCGGCCGTATTGTACCTTTTGTGATGTAACGACTAGACTTTTGTCAATATGACAAAAAAAGACCTTGCGGTTTGAAAAATTGTCAAAGAATAAAAGATTATTACGGACCCAAAATATTGAATAGCTTTGGGAAAGATGCATTGCCAGAAGACTATTTAATGAAACCAACGGGTCGCAATCTGACAATTTTAACAAGTTTCTTTCAATCATTTTCTGCTTTATCAAAAAAACACCTGCCAAGAAAATCTGACAAATTAGTCAGTTATCACACTTAAATTATAAAGGCGAAAGTTTGTGTGTGTGTTTATGTTTATTACTTCTTCACGCTGAAACGGCTGGACCAATTTTGATAAAATTTTGTATGGAGGAAGCTGACACCCTGGATTAACATATAGGCTACTTTTTTATCCCAATATTCCCACGGGTGACGGGTTCGACATTTACGCGGGTGAAACCGCGGGGCGCAGCTAGTATTAAATATTGCCGTGCACCCTAATTGCGTACACACTTTCTAATTAATAGAAAATTCCTAATCCATTGCCTCATAGGTATGAAGAATTCGTCTGCTCAACAACATAAATAACGCAGTCAAAACGAAAGGCATTGCGATTGATTGTATATAATTATACAATGTGTAACAGAATAAACGCAAGTCCTGAAAGTAGTTCGTTCATAATTGATTACTGAATCAATTTCGGTAACATTTAAGATAGGTTTTTTTTATTTTTATTATGTATTTTGCCATACTGATCGCCGATTGAGCCAAAGAAAATTAAATCTTATGTCAAGGCAATAAGACTCAATTTTGAATGCATAAAGTAATGATAGGGTCAACACAATTTACTTAATAAAAATAGTTAGCTTTAAAAAAAATTTGTTTTGATCATTGTATTATGCTTTTAACTCAATACTCTAATTGGGGTGTATGAGGTCTTGCGTTCATTATGTTACGCATTGTATATGTATGTTACGCAATGACCCCGTTGGTTAAACGCAACACTGGCCAGCTAAAGGAACATAGTCAATCTAAATAAAATAACAAAAAAGTTATAATCTGAAGGTCAATTTTCGTAATTTAAAACGATCAAAACAGTTTCAGTCTCATCTAGGCGACAAACAAATGTCAAAATGTAGGAAAATTAGAAGTATTTTTGACAGATTGAGACTGAGATCAGCACCGTAATTGCGTAACACACTATTACTCTCAATTTGAATCATTTTGATGTATATTTATAATCCATTGCTCCATGTGTTCGAAAAATGTGTCTGCTCAACAACGCAATGAATGTCGTTGAACTGTCAAAATGAAACCCATTGCTACTGATATAGTGTGTTACGCAATTACCCTGCAGACTGTGAACGTTCTTAAAATTACGAGATTTGCCCCACAGTTATTCCACATATCGAATAGTAATGTCCTGTTATCCTATAGTCCTTTTATATAAGCGATTAAGTAACATTTAATTATTAAAAACTAATTTTTACACTAATCACAACTTGTAAACTTGTGAAGTCTTATATAATAAAGGCTAGCGGTAAACGTAAGACACTTGCGATTTTTAGTCGCAAATGTATCTCGGTCCTACATAAGCTCAACTTATTTGATTACAAATAGCTTATGATGTAAAATTTTGTAATTTTTTTGCGTTATAGCAGCGATAAAAAAAATGCATGTACTGACAACAAAAGACAGGTACAGTAAGAGCATGAAAAATGACCGGTTCGAAGTTTGCGCAGAAGGCAACGCGAATATTCCCGATCAGTAACACCTTGTCGTCAACATTTGACTATCGGGAAAAAAAGTTTCTTGCGTTATTTTTTTCGATTATTTCCGATCAGTAATACCCCAGTCGTTCACAGTGTTGACGAACGGATTTTTTTCCCGATCGTACATAATTATGCATACTTAGTTCAAATAAAATTGAAAACGAACTCCACTTTTCTAAACCATGACTCTTGAACTAAGCATATGTGTACGATCGAGAAAAAAGTTCCGTACGTCAACACTGTGAACCTTAGAGTAAGAAAGCTATAGAGGCATCGGGTAGCGTGGCCACACATGAGACAAAAAACTAACTTAAATAACATTGGCTACTTATGTAGCTGCCTTGAAAAAACGGGCACGCACTGAGAGACGGAAATAGTTATAGCTTTATCCTTTTCTGTTACTTATAATAACTCAATACTTTATCCCTTTCTTGTGGAAATGAAATGGCGCTACCCCGCCGTCTATACTTTTCTTTGTCTAAGCTGTGAACGAATGAAACCTTTTCTTCAAGGTGCTACTGATCGGGAATATTCGAGGCTGCACAATAACATTTCTTAATCGCAAAATATATGTAAATATATAGAACCGGTTTTAAGTAGACATACCTTTTCCTATTTACAATTATTAATACATCCCTTAATTATATTTTAACCACCATTTTCAAAAAGCCTGTTCATTTTTATGTCTTTAAATATCATGTCAACTTAACCTAAAGTGTCACGTTCCCGATAAATTTTGAGGTAAAGATCGCCACATGAGAACTATGAAAATCATTAAAAATGCAGTAATTACGTATGGCCTAGCCTATGCATTCAAATGGCGGCGGGTGGACATGCTAGCTTCCATAGAATAAATTTAGAACCTCTTAGGGCTATATTTCACTGGGACACCATGGCGGCGCAACCAGTCGCGCCACCGTGGTGTCCGTAAGCTACCAAACTAGACACCATACAGACTCCAGCGTCGCCACACCACACTGAGACAGTATCAAAATGGACCTTGAAGGCTGTCACTGGCGGCCAGACTGGCGGCCGAGTGAGTTAGACACCATACAGCGCTATAGTAATTAGTGGTGGCGCGACCAGCGTGGCGGCGCGACCAGTAACATTCAGTGCACGCGACCGAGCTGGTTGCGCAACCAAACGGACACCAGGTAACTCTCTATAGAGCTGTATAAATTTTGTTGGTGGCGGCCACTGGTTGCGCCGCCATGGTGTCCCGGTGAAATATAGCCCTTATGTGTTGATAGATCAGTCAGTCAGTCACGGTTTCCTATGAATTATGCTAGTTTAATATTATTTCAGTCAGAAAGCACGGGAAGCTGTGGTCCTGGCTGTCATTTGTAGATTTTTGACAGTCGTTACGGGTAGTCAGAAGCCCGAAAGTCTAACAACCAGTATTGAAAGGGGTATCATGTTATCAAGTAATTGGGTTGTGGAGGTCAGATAAGCAGTCGCTCCATGTAAAATACCAGTATTCAGCTGCATCCGGCAAGACTGGGAGCCGACCCCAACATAGTTGGGAAAAGGCTAGGCAGATGATGTGGTTGTCATATAAGTTAACATGAGATTTAATTTAGATTTACAGGCTTTCAAAAATCTAGGGTAATTTAAATCTCTGGTAAAGAGACAGCAATCTTACAAACTAAGCTAATCTAATCACTTAATATTACATTAAAATTAATTGTGATTTCGAACGTGATGTAAAAAAAATAATCTATAGAAAAAATAGTAATTTTTTTTGTTTGTAAATTCCTGAATCTACGAATTTCGATATTAAATTTACCAATTAACTAGACGATAATTTTGTTACACATAATATTTTTATTCTAAACATTTAATTTATTTCTGTAAATTAAAAATTTTTTTTTTGGTATTTTCCAATAATTAAGTATATTAAGTTATAAGCGTTTAATAAAAAAACATATTTTTTGTTTAAATGGACTTTTTTGAAAGAGGGTGGTATACACCGTGTACATATTAGACCACGACCTAACCAAAGCAGTCCCCACGCGAACACGCGACCGCGAATTCGTTCGGCAAACCAAAACGCGTGGGTCCGCCGACAGATGGCGCTTTCCAGATTTCCGAACAAATGAATGAATGAAGCTTTGGTCAAGACGCGGGTTACACCTAGAGATCCTCAAAATTCAGAGTATCTATGTTATTTACTATGTACGCAGGGCTACACATAATAACCAGCTATAATAACCAGTTAAGTTGACTTCTGATTGTACGAAAAACCCGTAAAATACGAGGTGAAATGCATAGCTTGATGTGTATCTATCAAATATCTACCCAAAGGTCTATTAAAATCACCCTTCAGGACCTATCTGTACGAAATACACTAAAATTATTAGAAAATACCTAAAAAAAGCAACATCAAAACTACCAACAACACCAACTAGATGGCGTTAACACCAAAAAAGTGCCAAATAAAATCACATACAAAGTTCTTTCACTACTGCTCGTCATTTCGTATAGTCACGACGTGTCTCTAAGCGGTTGCCGCTTTAAGATCAAGCGCCGACCTTGTTTCTTCTCTTGTTTAGTAGGGAATTATTGCTCTGTTCCAGCGCTTTGATTTGTACCTGTAAAATAGAATTTTGTTGGTTAGTTTTTGTTAAAAGTACAAATTGAAAATAATCTGTGGCTCCATATAAAATACTAGTACTCCATCCGGTTAGACTGGAAGCAATGATGATGATATTGAAAATAATATGAGTTTTTTTTCTGTGTAGTGGGGCGCGTCTCACTTTTTTTTTAAACCTATACCGAGGTTTATAAACGTTACTTAGCAAGTGCTTTGGCTAAGCGTTACTGCTGTCACTGTCAAACTAGGGGAGGGTTCACATCTGACGGAAAATGCGTCGCGTATTATCGGTCGCGTAACGCCAGAACAGACCAAATGTATAGAAAAACACTTGACCGTTCACACTCAACCGATGATGCGTTAGTGCGTCGAGGGAACAATCGCAGTTACGCCCGACGTATTTTCCGTCAGATGTGAACCCTCCCTAAAAGTGCAAGATAGATAGTGTCCGACCGAAGCTTCGGCTTCGGCTTCGGCTTCGGCTTCGGCCACCTTCGGCCAAAAAAGCACCTTCGGCCAAATCTTCGGCTTCGGCCAAAAAGTTGCCGAAGGTTTGGCCGAAGCCGAAGGTTTGCTAGTTGTCAAAATTTGAAATTTACTGAACGATGCTAGAGCGAGACGGAGAGTGTGCAGAGCAGCAGAGTTTCGCCGCGCCGCCGCACCGGACCAAACGAATCGCAGTTAGTAAACTAATTGAGTCAAAACAAGTTTGAGAGCGCGTCTTAAAATTCTAATAAGTGTTTTGTTTTTAAATATTTCATATTTGTTATTACAAATTATTTTATTTATTACTGTGAGTAGTACCTGTGGTGATACGTTTATTATTGTGAGGCACTCTAAGAACCAAAAAACCGTAGTATTGTCTGGTTTAAAATATTTTATGTTATCTAACGTTAGGTAGGAAACTAAATGGAAACAATGTTGGTATGTTACTCACAATATGTATCTAGTATATATTCTGAGATCAAAGTAACTATCGTATTTCTCAAGGTCAATGACACCTTCGGCTTCGGCTTCGGCTTCGGCCGAAGGTTTTGGTGAATACCGATTAATCGGCTTCGGCTTCGGCTTCGGCCAGAATTGCACCTTCGGTCGGACACTAAAGATAGACACGGAAACATAAATCTAAGCCAAAGCACGAGCTGTACTCCATTTGGAATAAGATAAGACATTTAAATAAACCTTTTTTTATAGCCCGTTCAACCGATTTTGACTTCTATTCCGTAGGCATAAGGATGGCATTAAAAGAAAAAAATTGGTTACAATACCAACTGTTTAGTGCACCTACCATTTTTGTCATGCTACCAACGCAATAGGAGTCAAAATCGGTTGTGGTGTTGGTTGCGCGTGGATGTCTTAGCCAACCTGTATTTTGACGGTACAAATGCATCGTGCGAGAATCGAACCCACAACGCTGGTTTCGTTAATAAAAGGTGATATCGTTGATATTAATCATCATAACGGGAATTTGAACATGGTCTGGTATTTCACAAATAACAAATAAGTAGGTAATTCAAATTATCTTAAAAGGTTAACTTATATTTTAGCACAACAACACAAAAACAGAAAATTATATACGGAAAGCATTAAAAGTAAATGTTCAAATAAAAAAAAAATCTACGCCTAGTTTCAAATTTTCATCACGAATTGGCGACCCGAAATATTTGTCTAATACCACGCACCATCCTGTTTGCCCCTTCATTAGCCACGAGCCCCTCTTTTATTACTAAACTAATAATGAAACACGTGTAACCACTTGTCATCACCTGAAGGCCAATTATCGTAATTTAAAACGTTCAAAATCTATTCGCAGTCTCATCTCGGCGACAAAGAAATGTCAAAAACTTGTCAAACATGTAGAAAAATGATAGGTATTTTTGACAGATCGAGACAGATCAGACTGTGAACGTTCTTAAAATTACGAGAATTGCCCCAGGGTCATATCGTAGTCGACTCGCATGGTGGCCACTAGTGACCGAGTCATTTTGCCCTGCACGTCTGCCCATACTTTTCCACTTTCACAAAGAAGTGTGTGTGAGCTCCTCTTTACTAAGCCAGGCCTCCGTCACTCCATGTACTTGCGCGCTATAAGTGGTCTCGGTCCGCCGGCGGATCAAGTTCAGTGCGGTTTTCGCAAGCGAAGCGCGCGCACGCCGTTCAGTTTTAATAGTGCTGTTCGTTCGTACGCGTATTACGATGCCGTGTGGTGCCTTATGTGCAGTAGATGGGTGCAAATCAAGTAAAAGAAGGGGTAAACATCTAACATTTTTCCATTTACATGTCAATGAAGATGTCATGTCATGTTTTAGATGTACTGCACAGTCGGCACCAATTTATAAAAAACATATTTTATAAACGATACCATTTTAAACTACCACCTATAGTCACAACATATTCACAGTTCTCAATAAAATAGACACAAATAGTTATGTTAATTTAATTTTAATGAAGAGGCAGCCCTGCGATTGCTGTGGGATCGCGCGGTGCGAAGCAATCACAACTGTACGCTTGAGCATTTAGGCACATTTTAGCATGCAGCGGTTGCTGACGCGACGGAGTAGGCTATTATAGCTGTAGGTATTGGAAATTTTCTACTGAGTGAAGTATCTGTTACGTAGTAACTATTTAGTAATCTGTGACTAAGCTATGAGCCCTACTCTATTGAGCCACGAACCCCACTCTACTTAGCCATGCGAACCTCGTCTTACTAAGCCACCAGACCCACTCTACTTAGCCACGAGGCCCTCGACTAACTAAGCCACGAGACCTTCTCTACTTAGCCACCAGACCCTCTCTACTTAGCCACGAGGCCTTCTCTACTTAGCCATCAGACCCTCTCTACTTAGCCGCGAGGCCTTCGACTAAGCCACGAGCCCCTCTACTTACTAAGCCACGATACCCTCTCTACTAAGCCACGAGCCCATCTACTTACTAAGCCACGATACCCTCTCTACTTAGCCACGAGCCCCTCTATTACCTAAGCCACGATACCCACTCTACTTAGCCATGAGGCCCTCGACTTACTAAGCCACGTTACCCTCTCTACTTAGCCACGAGGCCCTTGACTTACTAAGCCACGAGACCCTCTCTACTTTGCCACGAGCCCCTCTACTTCCTAAGCCACGATAACCTCCCTACTTAGCCACGAGCCCCGTACTTGCTAAGCCACGGTAACCCCTCTGTTTAGCCACAAACCCCTCTACTTAGCCACGAGCTCCCTTCTTACTAAGCCACGAGCCCCTTTCTACTTTGCCACGAGCCCCATTTTTAGCTACTTTTAGCCACGAGCCCCCTTTTGCTACTAAACTAATTAAAAAAAACACGTGTAAACACTGGCCGTCACCTGATCGTAGTCGACTCGCATGGTGGCCAGTGACCGAGTCATTTCATCCTGCACGTCTGCCCACACTTCGCCGCTTTCGCGAAGGAGTGTTTGCAGGTCCCTCTGTACTTATCTACTAACCCCTCTCTATTTAGCCACGAACCCCACTCCTTAGCCACGAGCCCCTCTTTTTACTAAGCCACGAGCCCCCCCTTTTGCTACTAAACTAATAAAAAAAAACACGTGTAAACACTCGCCGTCACCTGATCGTAGTCGACTCGCATGGTGGCCAGTGACCGAGTCATTTCATCCTGCACATCTGCCCACACTTCGCCGCTTTCGCGAAGGAGTGTTTGCAGGTCCCTCTGTACTTATCTACTAACCCCTCTCTATTTAGCCACGAACCCCACTCCTTAGCCACGAGCCCCTCTTTTTACTAAGCCACGAGCCCCCCTTTTGCTACTAAACTAATAAAAAAAAAACACGTGTAAACACTCGCCGTCACCTGATCGTAGTCGACTCGCATGGTGGCCAGTGACCGAGTCATTTCGTCCTGCACATCTGCCCACACTTCGCCGCTTTCGCGAAGTAGTGTGTGTGTGTATAATGGTGTTTGTGGCACTTGGGTGAACTGCCGGATCCAGGGGCTTGACATGACCTGGAAAAAGAATGGTTTGTCGTTAACGAGTGAAAGCGACAAATTTTTTTGAAGCAAAAGCAAAAATACGTTAAACAATTGCTAGATGCTCGCGGTTACAGCGCTGAATTCCTTGTCATTGGCGCCGATTCTGTTGTTCACAAACTAAACTAAATTTAAGTTCATGCATCTCTTTCTTTCTATTTCATTAAGAAAAGGACAGAAGATAAATATTAGTTTAGTCCTGTCAAATTAAGATACTCCATAGACAATTTAGACGAGATTAAAAAATTGGCTATTAAAAATACGTCAATTTGCGTCAGGCGCCGACTAATTTGACAGGACTAAACTAATATTTATCTTCTGTCCTTTTCGTAATGAAATAGAAAGAAAAAGATGCCCGAACTTAAATTTAGTTTAGTTTGTGAACAACAGAATCGGCGCCATTAGCCAAGTAAATATGAAAATAAATTCAACATAAAACTTTACTTAATTAGTGATATGTGTTGCAAGTGGGCCTAGTATTTTATTTTAAAATGGCCATTAATTTATTACTTACTTTTCGTGACACAATTTTTTTTAAAAGGACAATTTTTTTCAGATTGTATAAGAATAAAATTAATTAGCTACGCTTGCCGCGGTTGGTTTGTGGATGGGTGACCATCTTTACATACCGTGACCCCTTCACGCACGTTAAGCTGTTGGTCCCGGCTGTCATTCGTGGATCTTTGACAGTCGTTACGGGTAGTCAGAAGCCCGAAAGTCTGACAACCAGTCATACCAAGGGTTATCGTATTACCCAGTAACTGGGTTGTAGAGGTCAGATAAGCAGTCGCTCCATGTAAAGTACTAGTATTCAGCTGCATCAGGTTAGACTGGAAGCCGACCCCAACATAGTTGGCAGAGTATAGTTTTACTAAACAAAGTACTTACTTGCTGAATGGTTAATCTCTTAGCGGGGTCAACTGAGAGCATTCCACGGATGAGATTCTTGGCTTCAGTTGAAACATTGGACCACTCGGGCTCCGGGAAGTCGTACTGGCCCAGTCTGATGCGCTGGAAATTCAGTAAAAAACAAATGAGTTACTTGAACAATCACACTAATATTATAAAGGCGAAAGTTTGTGAGTGTGTGTGTGGGGGTGTGTTTATATGTTTGTTACTTCTTCACGCTCAAACGGCTGGACCAATTTTGATAAAAATTCTGTGTGGATGTAGCTGACACCCGGGATTTTGTGAGTGTGTGTGTGGGGGTATGTTTATATGTTTGTTACTTCTTCACGCTCAAACGGCTGGACCAATTTTGATAAAATTCTGTGTGGAGGTAGCTGACACCCGGGATTAACATATAGGCTACTATCGACATTTACGCGGGTGCTAGCCACCCGCGTAAATGTAAAATTGCGCCTCTGAAGGGTAAGGTAGTGACATAAAAATAAATACCCACGTTTTGCCGTTGATTTTGAAGCGAAAAAAAAGTAGTAGGGCAAGCCTAAAAAATCGGTCAAGTACGAGTCGGACTCGCGCACCGAGGGTTCCGTGCAAAGTAGGTATGTAACTACAAATTTACGGTTTTCAGATATTTTCCTTTACTTGTGCTACATGACATTGATTCTTGCCAAATTTCATGACTCTAGGTCAACGGGAAGTAGCCTATAGGTGTTGATTCCCTTGCGAGTGTCAAAATATGTGGCATAAATGGAACATAAACGCCCGTATCTTTTGATTGCGTCGACTTAAAAGTTTTATTTTTTCACTGCTTCAAGGGATTGCAGCCCTGAGTATTTGATATTAATTTCAACTTGATAACTCCACGCGTTCCTGAGAAAAGGGGTCTTGAAAGACGGACTACGAAATGGAAATGATCTTATAAGGGTTCCGTTTTTCTTTTTGAGGTACGGAACCTTAAAAACAGACACGCACGCACATGCCAGGCATCGAGGTAAGCCCCAAGAAGCCCGCTATGTACGGCAGTGAGGTATCCTTCGACATGTGCGTGTCTATTAGCAAGCATTTGTTTCACGCGAAAGAACAGTGGTGGCCCAGTGGTATCGGCCGCGACTTACGAGTTATAGGTCGTAGGTTCGAACCTAGACAGACGCTTTTCTTTGTGTAAATTATTTCATCACCACTGCTCTCAAAACGGTGACGGAAAACATCGTGATGAAACCGGCATGGCCTAGAACCAAAAAAAAAATCGAAGACATGTGACATCTACCAACCCGCACTGGGCCCGCGTGGTGGATTACGGCCTACTCACTCTCTCAGAGAGGAGGCCTGTGTCCCAGCAGTGGGACATTATAGGCTGATTATGATGTTTCACACGGAGGTCACATCTAGGAAGCGAGCTAAACATCTTCGGCATGTAATTACCCTATGAGTCAGCATTTTTGGACATCAAAAGATAGCCCTTTAAAAAATTCTTTACCGCTTCCTTAGTTTTCTAGTGCAGGGTAATCAAATATTTATTCGTTTTTTTTTTTCAAAATAAAAAATCAATGACATGATATGACACATGAAGACTCATGTAAGCAACTAAATGATTTACATAAAGATGCTTGCTAGCCTTTCCATTTCCCAAGTGTACGCACGGCGACATACAATAATATACATTTCCAGTATAAGCTGACTGCTCATTGTACAAAACTGCAAATGATATCGATATTAAGTCGTCGTATGTACAGAGACAGACGCCAGCACATGAAACAACTACAATCTGTCAAATTTATTTAATAGATTTTCAACTTTATCGCTAAAGCATAAGGTTCAAAATTGATTGCAAAAATTTGACTGTTTCGGGTAGCTTGATGTGCTGGCGTGTGTACATAAAAAGTAGGTACATTTTGTGACTAACCCTTTTCATGCCAGGAGATATAGCGAGCCCGTGGTTGGAGTAGAATGGCGGGAATCCACACAGTAAGATGTACATCACGACTCCTAGTGACCAGATATCGCAGGATTTGTCATACTTCTCCGGGCCTAAGACCTGAAATCAAACAAAATGGAATTAATTAAAATTTTCATGCTCTAAAATTTTGTCTTTATGTTGTGAGTAGGCGACATAAAGTCGCTTTTTACCCGACTACGACGAAGCAAAAGGGAGGGTTATGATTTTGACCGGTATGTATGTATGTTCGTTCATCTGTTCCCTCAAAACTTCAAAAGTACTTATAATAATTTGACAAATGAGGTATCGTTAGAAGCGTCTTGACCGTCCTCTGGTTGTAGGCTATGTGACGTCACACTAAATTCAATATGGCGGCCTCTAGAGGACATAAAGTAATGAATTTAAAAATAAATATTTTTGGGATGGTGCCTTGCTGTATCAAATGAAAGGGCTTAATTAGCACATTTCAAAAATATGATGATTACTGAAATAAGCTCCAAAACAATTAAATAAAAACTGGCCAAGTGCGAGTCGGACTCGCACACGAAGGGTTCCGTACCAAAAGCAAAAACGCCGAAAAAACACGTTTGTTGTATTAAATATTTATTTTATTTAAATTTTATTATTAAAGTGAAAATACTACTGAGTATTTTGTGAATATTTCAAGTGCCTACCTGTTGCCATTATTGATATCGAGCAAAAAAGAGAAAAAAAATCGCGTTTGTTGTATGGGAGCCCCCCTTAAATATTTATTTTATTTCGTTTTTAGTATTTGTTGTTATAGCGGCAACAGAAATACATAATTTGTGAAAATTTCAACTGTCTAGCTACCGCGGTTCTTGAGATACAGCCTGGTGACAGACAGACGGACGGACGGACGGACAGACAGCGAAGTCTTAGTAGTAGTTAGTAGGGTTCCGTTTTTACCCTTTGGGTACGGAACACCACGCGGGCCCAGTGCGGGTTGGTAGATGTCACATGTCTTAGAATTTTTGGTTCTAGGACATGCCGGTTTCCTCACGATGTTTTCCTTCACCGTTTTGAGAGCAGTGGCGATGAAATAATTTACACAAAGTAAAGCGCCTGTCTGGGTTCGAACCTACGACCTACAACTCGTAAGTCGCGGCCATTACCACTTGGCCACCACAGCTCTAATACTCGTTAGTCGCGGCCATTACCATTTGGACTTTCTCCTTAGCAAAGCCGAAGTCTGTCAATTTTTGTATCTTACCTCAGGTGCCACATAATACGGTGTATAACAAGGAGTCTGCAGGGTATCAGCAGGAGTCAAGGTCTCCTTGGCAAAGCCGAAGTCTGTCAGCTTCAGTATCCCGTTCGGTTGTGTGCTCGTGTACAGCAAGTTCTCAGGTTTGATGTCCCGGTGGGCTATGTTGGAGTCGTGGAGGTGGCGGACTGCGACGCAGATTGAGTGCATTATCTGTAATTGGAATAAGGTTTAAATTAAGTAGGGTCAGAATGATGATGAGAATTCATAACATAAATACTAGGAACAAACAAATTTGTTGTTCCTACAACAAGGCTCAAAAAATAGGTTCGTTTAGATGCCAATGTATACGTTTTTATAATAAACTTCCTAGCCACATTCAAGAACTAAGCCTTAATAAATTCAAATCTTTTATAAAGCGAAAACTATGTCAGAAAGCCTATTATACTGTAAAAGACTATATTGAGGACAAAAAGGCTTGGGATTGAGCTGCTCCAATAGGTTTAGACAATGAATGTTGTTTTTGTTTTGCTATTTTACACTTTAATTCTTTTTCTTTTTTTTTTAAGTATCTATTTACTTAAATAATGACATGTACAGTCAACAAAGGAGTTAAGTATACAGGAGCGTCGGATATTGTTGAAGTTTACTAAGAAACCGATGGATATTCTCGAATAAAATTTTAGTTTATTAATAGAAAAGAAACAGCTCATTCATTAAATTAAATTTCAGTCCAGAACATCCATCGGTTTCTTAGTAAACTTTAACTATATCCGACGCTCCTGTATACTTAACTCCTTTGTTGACTGTACATTTACTGTATAAAGTATTATATTATTTTAATTATTGTGAATGTGAGGACTATGTGGGTCATTTTTTCCGTTTTATCATGGTCTGGCAGTTTGAGTAGTTTTTTAAGCAAAACTAAAACAGTTACAAATCATTGTTGAACAATTAAACATACCACACAAACCATCGTGGGTTTAACAGCGGTATGGCCAGACACGGCAACTCGTTGCAATTAGGTACCGTCAACAAAAGAGATAAGTATGCAGGATCGTCGGATATAGTTGAAGTTTAGTAAGAAACCGATGGATGTTCTCGAATAAAATTTAATTTTATTAATAGAAAACAAACAGCTCATTTATCAAATTAAATTTCAGTCGACAACATCCATCGGTTTCTTACTAAACTTCAACTATATCCGACGATTCTGCATACTTATCTCTTTTGTTGACTATACCTACACTTGCAGAAATACTTTAAAATCACTAAAAAGTTTTTATCGATTAAATAAAAGCTTTTATGACTTACCTCAGCAGCCTGTCGTTCAGTGAAAGCCCCTTCTCTGTTGTCCTGTATTCTTTGGAACAGCTCCCCTCCATCCATGCACTCCATGACTACTAAGAGACATCCTCGGCCGCCGTAAGAGTTTTCATACACATCTATGACCTGGAAAATTGAGAAAGAATTTGTTAAGGCTTGTATTCATGCCAACGACCTTGTGCATTTGGGCGGAGCTAACTACCCCTCTCCGCGCCACTCCGCCACCCGCATGCACCCGCATGCCAACGCGTTGCCTAGCAACACGAGGCGCCCCGCACTGAATTCGTGGACGAGTGCGGGGATGATATAGACACGGACTTTAAACGATCGCATTTTTAATTTATTATATTAAAAAATACACATGTTTTTAAAAAGTAACAAAACCAAATCATTTTCGTTTGTATTGCAAAGCACTAGATATTTTTTTTATATTCTTTTGATAAAAAATTAAGGAGTAAAATGGTTTCATCTCAACGATTTGGAGGTGATTTGGTGGTTTTTTTTTCTTAATAGGTGATATCGATAGAAAAATTATGGCTAAACCAAATTACGATTCATATCATGTAGATTACCAACTATTTTTTCAGATGTAATTTCTCTGTAAGTTCCGGAGAAAAGCTGCTTCATCTGCACGCTGTTTTTAAGCTTTTTTCGAAAGAGTAGCCTTAAACATTATATTTTACACATAGCATAGCGCCAGTTATCTACAGACGCCAAGCACACCAAGCTACCCGAAACTGTCAATTTTTCCCAATCAACCTTGAACCTTATGCTTTAGCGATAAAGTTGAAAATCTATTAAAGAAATTTGACAGATTGTAGTAGCTTGATTTGCTGTGGCGTCAGTTCAGTTTTTTAGAGGAGTTCTTCGATAACATTGTTTGACGTTCAATCAGGTACGGAAACGTATCGAATGTCTGTGGATAGTTATGCAGGTCTGGTTAGAAATCGAAGATAGGCTATTTGACAATGTAAAAAATAAGGTCATAATTATTGACACTCGTATAGATTTATCGCTTTTAAAATCGATTTGCATTCGATCTTCGATCTTTTTAAATCTGGCGCCACGTAATCGAAAACGGTCTGGATTGGCTGAACTTAAGATGACGTCATGATTTAGTAAATTTCTGTCTATCGTTGACAGAACAGATGACTTTTGTCTAGTATCTCGACCGTTTCAACGTTTGTTTACGTGAATCGTGACGTCACGACGCCATATTGTTAAAGATAGCGTTTTGGCGGCTTATTTAAACAGTACATTTTTATTAACTATTTTTTAAAAGAAATACATTATGCAATTTGATGTAATAGGTTTTTGTGGGCTCGTTAGACACCATTAAATAATCTGAGATGTTTATCAGAAACCAGTCAAATAGCCTATTCCAGGCTTCTATTGGTTGAAAACCCAATAACACAGTCCAAGCTAGGGATACCCTGGACCCAATATTCTGAACAGAAGTGCCATGCGACCACTACATCAGCGGCACATACATACATACATAATCAGCCTATAATGTTCCCACTGCTGGGACACAGGCCTCCTCTCTGTGAGAGGGAGTGGGCCGTAATCCACTACGCGGGCCCAGTGCGGGTTGGTAGATGTCACATGTCTTCGAATTTTTGGTTCTAGGACATGCCGGTTTCCTCACGATGTTTTCCTTCACCGTTTTGAGCGGTTTTGGTCAGCGGCACAGTCAGTATAATATAATCTACGCATATCACCAGGGCCTCAAGTCTGCTATTACAATAGTGTCAGAATGGTGTATCATTGATTTCATAATTGTTGCGCCCCGCGGTTTCACCCGCATCGTGGGAATATTGGGATAAAAGGTATCCTATGTGTTAATCCTGGTTATAAACTACCTGTGTGCTAAATTTCATCCAAATCCGTTCAGCCGTTTGTGCGTGAAGAAGTAACAACACACACTCACAAAAGCCCAGACTTTCGCCTCACCTTATCTGCCTTATCTATGTATTTGCCGACATCTACACAAAATGACGTCGCAAATTACTTCAAGATAATGTTATCAATGAAATTGTTATATTGTTATCAAGTATGGTTTGTTGAATGATGCGCACGTGACTGTGGGATTTGTAGTATACAAAAGTACTAACAAGAATCTTTTGGCGTGTGACGAAAATCGGAAAATAGTTAGAAAAGGCGTGTCTGGTCGCTGCAGGTGCAAAAAATCACCCGTGGGTACGATGGATAAGTACAGTCCGATTCAAATTTTATAGCGGGTCGGAAGTGTCGGAACATGAGGCGAGACGCTGCGCAGTAACAAATTTACGTATCAACGGGGGTGAGGGGCGAGGTACTGCGCAGCGCCCGCCGCGAGTAGCACACTTCAGAGCCGCCGTAAAGTTTGAATCATCATCATTATTTCAGCCGAAAGACGTCCACTGCTGGACATAGGCCGCCCCCAAGCTCTTCCACTTTGACCAGTTCTGTGCTTCCCGCATCCAGCGGGTTCCTGCACACCAGGAACACACCTGTTCACAAGGTCGTCGGTCCACCTTGTTCCAAGGCCTTCCAACACTACGTCTTCCGGTACGCGGTCGCCACTCCAGAACCTTTCGGCCCCATCGGCCATCTGTTCTGCGAGCAATGTGCCCTGCCCACTGCCACTTAAGTTTGGCAATTCGTCGGCCTATGTCGGTTACCTTGGTTCTCCTGCGAATTCATTTCCGATTCGATCACGTAGGGAAACTCCAAGCATTGTGCCCTTTGGGTGACTGGCCTTCTAATAAGGCCCATTGTGAGCGCCCACGTTTCTATCTGTTTCAAGTTTGAATAGGGCTGTAGTAATGTAGGTTTAGGTTTCCGTATAATGAAGTTTAACTGCGGTATGTAGGTAATTGCATTCTTATCAGTGATTACCCACATCGATAGTGGAGATTTAATGTACAATTGCTGCCTTATCGCCCTTATCGGTTATCGGACTTAGTCATATTGGCATTTACCCGATTGCAGTACTAGTTTTCTGCATTAAATGTGTAGGTGATTGAGTATTTACTCCTTCAATACACTAATGTGAAACCCCTTTTCATACGCTAACGCTGAAAAGGGATAACTTGTATAATAATTAGGTACATAATACTAGCACGACAAAAAGCGAGCATCGCTTTTCAAAAATGAAAGCGTTGCCGTTGGTACCTAATTAAAAAGAGTTATTCCGGTCTGATCCCCTGAACCCGAGGGGGGTTCAGGGGATCAGACCGCCCTCCTCGATCCCCTGCTAGTTTTATGTCGTGAGGAGAATGTTGAGTATGAATGTGGATGGCTATAAGAGTAGGGGAAGACCAAAGAAACGATGGATGAACTGTGTGAAAGATGATAATTATGGTTAGAAAGGGGGTGACTACCGATATGACGACTATCAAAGAAGTATGGAAGAAAAATACATTTTGCGCTCACCCCATATAAATTGGGTAGGAGAATGATGAAGGCAAATTTTAAAATCTTATCAGTTGTCAAATCGCCGCTCGAGCCTGGCGAGTCTCGTATTGACATGATCGTATTCGAGATTTTGCTTGTTCCTCGCTTGAGAATAACGTCTAAAATCGCCAACCCATCTTGAGCAAGCGTGGTGTTCAATGCTCATACCTTTTCTGTATGAGAAGAGGTCCTTGTCCTACAGAGGGACAATTTAGGCTTCATCTATATTTAACCACTAGCTGTTCCCCGCGGTGTCACACGCTGCGCAGCTCCTAAGGGTCGTAGCGTGATGTTATATAGCCTATAGCCTTCCTCGATAAATGGACTACCCAACACTAAAAGAATCATTCAAATCGGACCAGTAGTTCCAGAGATTAGCGCGTTCAAACAAACAAACAAACAAACAAACTCTGCAGCTTTATAATATTAGTATAGATTTAACCCGTCTGCCTTCAAAGCAAGAGTGAACAGGCATCTTCGGGGCACACTCGTTCCATCATAGACCTCATTTATCGCTTACCATCAGGCGTGATCGGGGTCAAGAGCGGGCCCATTTAGTAATAAAATTTTTTTTTTTAAAAATCTGCCTAGCCTGTTCCCAACTATGTTGGGGTCGGCTTCCAGTCTAACCGGATGCAGCTGAATACCAGTATTTTACATGGAGCGACTGCCTATCTGACATCCACAACCCAGTTACTTCACAACAAATTCACCTGACAGCGGGGGTGAGGGGTGAGGTACTGCGCAGCGAGTAACGCACTTTAGACCCGCCTTAAAGTTTGGCACTAACTACATATAACATCTTGCTGTAAACGAGCCATAACTAAATAAACACTGACGGATTACCTCATTCTAAGGCGCCCAACTTTCAACCAGTCATTGTTTGGTTTTAAGTCAATGTTTTTGGCACTTTCAGGAAAACAAGTTTGTTTATTCGTTTAATCATTAATCTTGGAGGCAATCAATCATTTTGTGGGCGTGGTGCTCGATCTACGTCATCTAGTTCATCAAACACGCTGCAATGTATTATTTTGTTTATAAAGTGACATAACTAGCTTCTACCCAGGTGAAATTTCTTGTCCCCCGACCCACCCCCGTCGCGTCGCATGATCGCATCGTAAGTTCGCGATATTAATTCGTTTTCGCTTAGCGTTCTTACTGACTTTTTTTTCTTTTTGCTCGGCTCCTAAGGGCCGTAGCGTGATGTTAAATATCCTATAGCCTTCCTCAAGAAGTGGGCTATCAAATGCAAAAATAATTTTTCAAATCTGACTGGTAGTTCCAGAGATTATCGCGTTCAAACAAACAAACTCTTCAGCTTTATTATTAGTATATATAGATAAGTAATGTATAGATTTTTATTTCATGTTTAACAGACCAGTGACTTTTAGGGGCCCGTGGCTATTTAATAACAGCCGCACAGGTCGATCGATTAGGTTAAGCTACGCTTGCCGCGGTTGGTCTGTAGAGGGTGACCATCTTTACATACCGTGATCCCTCCGTGCCTCGGAAAGCACGTTAAGCCGTTGGTCCGGGCTGTCATTCGTGGATCTTTGACAGTCGTTACGTACGGGCAGTCAGAAGCCCGAAAGTCTGACAACCAGTCTTGCCAAGGGGTATCGTATTACCCAGTAACTGGGCTGTGGAAGTCAGATAGGCAGTCGCTCCATGTAAAATACTGGTATTCAGCTGCATCCGGTTAGACTGGAAGCCGACCCCAACATAGTTGAGACAAGGCTAGGCAGATGATGATGAGAACAGTGCCTTTCACTTTCTCTTATAGAGGAACAGGGTGTAAAGTTCACTCAACTTCCATAGAAAAGGGAGGATCCTCCGACCAGACGGGTGTTGTGTCTGGCGGGCAACTTCCCGATGATTCATGTCGGGCCGTTGTATCTATGCTAGTTGCGCGGTAAACTCTGCTTGCGCGATGCAGGATTTTGCGTGACGTCAGTATGACGCGTTGTTCGCATGTGGCGTTGTAGATACCGCTATACTCTAAAGAAGCAAATTTTCTCAAGATGTTTTTCTTTATTAACTAGGTTCTGTCTCACTTTACCTGAACAATATGAATACAGCCCCTTGCTCGCCAATGCAGTTCTACTTCACGCCGTGCCTTGGCGTTGTCGTGCAGAACCTTCAACGCACGCTTAGCGCCTGTCGTCTTCTCTTTGCATTCCACGACCTGAAATCAATAAAAAAAAAAACACATGAAGAAGTGAACGGTAGAGGAGTTTGTTCAGATGCGCAATTTTTTTAACTCTTGAATTTGTAATTTTTTGTCTTATATATTTTTGTGACTTTAAGGGGGAAGCTCTAAGGAGGCCCGCGAAATTCAAGTTTTCTTACATTTTTGCAATTTGCTTCATGTAATCCCAAAGAATGACTATTTCATGAAATCTTGACATTTGGGGATTACATGGTCTTGAGAGTTGTGTTGATGACTTTAATGATTATAATTATGTAAATACACATTTGTTACGACCGCGAATCATATTTTAATCAACGTACAACTTAATACTGACCAGCAAATTGCAAAAAACCTAAGAAAATTGAATTTCGCGGGCTACCCTGGCGCTTTCACCTTAAGGGCTGATTTTTCCATCGCAAATGCTTACTCTAGGATGCATATCCGGTAGGCTCTTAAATCCTTACCTATCCTACGGGCACGTCTTCCCTACCATTACCGCGCCCCCCGGTCTACTCCTTGATATGCAATGGTCGCTGTAGCACCATGAACATGAGGCTACAGGAGCTAGTGGGAATCTTGGGGTTCATTCGATTAATCGAGTTTGGTTCAACCACGCTGGGATCGGTGCAATTCATTCATTCATTTAAGAGCGTAGACGGGCTGCATTTTTTCCATACAAACGTATTTCCCTATTCTCTTCCTGGATAATGCCTCAAGAGTAATCATATTTATTTATAAAAATCTAGGTCTATTGAAGGCATGCCCCTGCTATTTTTTTTTTTCAAAAAAATTATTACAAAAATAAATATGATTTTCTGAAAACCTAAAAAAATGCCCCGTTTTTACCTACGTAATCAGACGACTACCAAAGAAAATTGAAATGTTTTTAAGATAAAAACAAATGATAGGGGCATAGATCTATTCTTCCTTTAAATTTTGATACCAAAAATATTTTAATCGGCTTAGGTTTTGAGGAGAAAACAGGGGAATACGAAACGTCGATCGGTCATGGTTTTTTCTAGGTAAAATCGTTCTGAGCTGCAGTTATCCCTATCGCACTCTACTGAGGGAGACTAGAGGGAGAGAGACAGCAATAGTTTCTTCAAATACCTATTTCTCAATTCTCGCGCAGCCCGTCTACGCTCTTAAGGGCTGATTTTACCATCGCCAGATAACTATTATTCGAGGAATAAAATTGACGTTTAACGTTTTATTTTCTATGCAGTCCGACAGTGACCGCGCTTTAGGTCATGTAAGCCCCTTAAACCGTTGGTTTTATGACAGGTAATAAAGACCCATATCATAACTGCGTTACTGCAGTGCATCATAAGGAGAGTTCCTGTAATTAAAAACGTTCAAAATCTAGTCGCAATCTCATCTCGGCGACAATGTCAAAAACTTGTCAAAAATGTAGGGAAATTAGAGGTATTTTTGACAGATTGACTCTGATCAGACTGTGTGAACGTTCTTAAAATTACGAGAATCGCTCCTCTGAAATGTTTTCCGAAGCACATACTGATCGTTCCACTGGGTAACACGATACCCCTTGGTATAGACGGATTATCAGACTTGCAGGCTTCCGACGACCCGTAACGACTGCGAAAGATCTAAGAATGGCAGACAGGACCGACGGTTTAACGTGCTTTCCGAGGCACGGAGGGGTCTCAGTATGTAAAGATGGTCACCCATCCACGAATCTGATCCATCGACCCGTGCTGATGGTATTACTTAGCCACGAGCCCCTCAAATACCTTAAAGACACACAATTCACTACACAATTCCCTGCATTGCGTTTTGTCAATAATTTTATTCTTTTCTGTCGCCGCGACAGAGTGGGATGGGATCAGTGTCTTAAAGAAATCTCGATATAAAGGAATGATGTCATCTCTCATTACATAACATGATAAATATCACGCCAACGCCAAAATTTTTGGCGCACGTATGCTGCGCCAAACTTGACCTAAATTGTGACGCATTTATATCTGAGCTTTCTTTGTCGCCTAAATAAGAGATGTGTCGTCGATGATTTTTGTCACGAGTTTCGTACAAAGGTTGTTTGGGTGATGTGACAAAACACGTGTCTCGTCTTGTCAGCTCAGCTGCTCCAGTTTTTTTTTTTAATTTATTTATTTAGTTGAAGGTTAATAGTGGGTGTTTTATAAAAGCTTTCGATTGTTTCCGGATATTCGAATGAATACGAAATAGACAGTGATAAACATTATTTTGAAGGTCACATAGCAGTCGTTCTGTGTAAATTTTGGTACTTATTATAGTATTAACTAAGCTCATTGATTTCAATATATAAGTCAATGACTAAACTACTTTAGTAGGTACTGACATTAGTGACGTTCTGCTGGCCTGAAGCCCTTTTGATTTGACACAAGCCGGTCGATTCTGTTAGAATCTCACCGTGAGAAGTTAGGTGAAGTGCTGTCATTCCACCTGAAGCTAGAGATTGACACCAATGATAACTTCACCCAAGTTATCACGGTGAGATTTTTACAGAATAGCACTAGAGGCACTACAGCATACGTCTTTTTTTTGTGTTGTCCTTTTCACTAAGTATTGTATAATGTCATAGTTTATTTGCATTCCACAATGTGAAAGTGGTACTTATCTTAAAATTAGATGTGATCATTATGGACCCTGTCGGGCACAGCAGCAAAGTAGTCAAGAGAGACGAAGATTAGAAAACGGTTTCAACAAAAAAAAAATATAATTATAATTCAGGTAGTTCGTAACCTAGTAGTTAGTACTAGTCGTTACTTGTGGTTATTTACTTCGAACGTAAAACAACAAGGCTTCTGCAATAGTAGAGATAAGAATGACGGATGACGTATTTGAACAGTATAATGACGCTGCGTTTCACAATGACGCACAAGACTTGTTCAATAATGACAACACTGTCAGTGACGATGACGTCACGGACAAAAAGGTTTCATTTGTGTTCCTATCACCTGCACACGTAAGGACCTAATGGCTTCCCAGCCGCCGCGGGAGACGCTCGCGGGCGTCGAGAGCCGCGTGACGACTCCCGGCAACGAAGATTATAATATTCTCTTTGACTCCCGGCCACCCGTAGGCGCGGGCCTGCGGGCGGATAGTAATGGGTAGCTCACCGTCCGATCAGGACCAGGCCCGTGCCGGACGGCGCGTACGTGTTCCACGCGCGCCACAAAGAGATGTCAGCATCGAGGAATGGGCCCCTTAGGACCGAAGCCTGCCGGGTCAGCGGGATTGTCCCAAAGGGTTACCGCTGGCCCGGAAAATAAAGGGCTAAGGAAGGAACACGGGTGGGTTTTAGTCAGTAAGAGTCTGACACTCCCTTCCGCTCTACCCAGAGCGGGTCATTAGATGATTTCCCATTCAAAAAACGACATCTGAAACATTTTGAAGCAAATTGCTAATCCATTGCTTCATAAGTTGATAAAAATTTCTACTTAACACGTAAATAACGCAATGAATGTTGTTGAACTGTCAAAATGAAACCGATTCCGATTGATAGTGTGATACGCAATTAGGGTGACAATTAGACACGGACAAAAAGGTTTCATTTGTGGTGGTGAGTTATGAAATAATTTCCCGTGTAATTTCCTTGTGCTGTGATGTAACCTTAGCGCATTGCATTATTCATAGTTATTTCACCTCTGACTAGGGTTGACAACTTTTTTATATCAAATATAGTATTTTCGAAGTTATTGCCTGTAAAAATATAGTAGATGGCGAAAAAAAAAAATTCCGGCAAGTGCTATCTTTGAACAGAGATCTCTGTCAACAGTGCTTTCTATGAACTGAGATATCTACAATTCGCACCCTTCGCTTAGTTGAAAGCAAAACAGATGTGGGCCCAGTTAACCATTATCAATTTCTAAAAGGGGTAACGGTCCGCGGTCCCAGTTCCATAGTGGGCCGAACGACCCCTAACAATATTTTTTGCTTCTGTGAGCCTTTTTAAAAAATGATGTACCTACTTACTCATAAACATTATTACACTCTAATACCATTAATTCAGCTATTCCTATTGAGCTTTTTTTTTTTGTGGATGGAAAATCATTAAATGACCCCTCCCGCTCTGGGTGGAGCGGAAGGGAGTGTCAGACTCTTACCGACTAAAACCCACCCGTGTTTCTTCCTAAGCCCTTTATGTTCCGGACCAGCGGTAACCCTTTCGGACAATCCCGCCGACCTTCCTATTGCGCTTATTTCACCATTTTGTATTGAAATGAAAATATACATTCAGCAGTGGACTGCGATGGGCTATATATAGTTACAGTTGATCTGACCTCCACAACCCAATTACTGGGTAATACTACCCGTAACGACTGTCAAAGATCCACGAATGACAGCCGGGACTAACGGCTTAACGTGCTTTCCGAGGCACGGAGGGGTCACGGTATGTAAAGATGGTCACCCATCCACAGACCAACCGCGGCATGCTATCGACCTATGCGGCTGTTACATGCACGAGTCGAGAGAATATTACACAAAGTATTGAGGGTATATATTTCCAATACCGTATTTCCTACTACTATGGTCAAAAGTAATTTAAGTACCTCACGTAATTATGCAAATCATTTCTATGAACTAACAATCCTCGTCGGAAAACACACACGGCGCGGCATAATATTATCTAAATGACGTAGAAAATATTAGTTTGTAGCAAACATAGATAACGTTAGCATTAGGGGTTTTAAATACCTAATTTTTTCAATACCTGTATTAATATCCCGGGATTCTGATCAGATCCAGATAAAAAATATACGATACGAATGTGCAATAGAACGAAATTGTGTCACTGTAGTTTCTACTGAAAATAAAATCACCAATACCGGGATCCCGGTATTGGAAATTTCAATACCGGTATTGATAAATGACAAAAAGAAGAAGGAAACCTAACAAGGAGTATTATGTCTAAGAAGAATGATGTAACACAAGAGATGCAAAAAAACTCCGTGACAAAAGGCAGGATGCCTCGCGAACTTTTTGTACGTCGCACTCGCACCGTAGACTCATCGTCTGCATGGCGCTGAATGAGCCCCTATCAGATCATCACTTAAAAATAACTCGGTACCTATTTGTTGTTTACGTCACAAACACGACGACTCTTCAAATTCGGAAGTTCCGTATTGTAAATTAGCTGCGCGCCGTGGTTTCACCCGCATAAGATGCGATTCCGTGGCAATATCTAGATTAAAAGTATCCTATGTTCTAATCCAGGTCATGTTGTACCCATGTGCCACTGCCCCCTAATCCGTTCAGCCGATTTAGCGTGAAAGCGAACATACAAAAATTAAAATCTTTTCTCTTTATTATAATGTTAGTTTAGAAATCTGGCAATATGAGTTCATAGCTATCCATAACATTACGCCTGCTGTCCCCAAAGGGGTTTGAACCAAAATTTTGCGAGTAAAGTCAAACGTAACAGTCCTATTAAGTTTGACTTTACTGGCAACAATTGAATAGCGCATAAAGCTACATTAGTGTAGCCACATTTTAAGTACAAAAAAATAGGCAAGGGTCTATATAACGAGACGGTAAACCAACGGTAACCAACCAATACCATCGGGAGCCGCGCGACGACTCCCGGCCACCGTAGGCGCGGGCCTGCGGGCGGAGAGTAATGGGTAGCTCACCGTCCGATCAGGACCAGGCCCGTGCCGGACGGCGCGTACGTGTTCCACGCGCGCCTCAAAGAGATGTCAGCATCGAGGAGGGGCCCCATAGGGCCGAAGCCTGCCGGGTCAGCGGGATTGTCCGAAAGGGTTACCGCTGGCCCGGAACATAAAGGGCTAAGGAAGGAACACGGGTGGGTTTTAGTCAGTAAGAGTCTGACACTCCCTTCCGCTCCACCCAGAGCGGGAGGGGTCATTTGATGATTTCCCATCCGCAAAAAAAACCAATACCAACGCTAACGTAACGCTTAGTTCAAGCTATGAAGCGATGTTATTAATTGCTTTCACACACATCTCTCGCTACGCATCCTCGCTCATCTCTGGTGGAAAGGCAGCCTTGGGTGCTATTCCAATTAATCCCTGATTACATAATAACAACATTCATTCGTACATGTTTCGTGTCGAAACACGTGTCGTTTGTTCACGTGTTAATTCAGCATGTGTTTGGTCTCCTCAATTAATCAATCTAGTTTTCGTGAATTGGTATGTGTTGGTAGTAATGTTGTTACAGTGCGGGAGGCGAGTGCATTGAATTAGACGTTGTATAGAAATAAGGGAACGTGAATTGATGAAATCTTGAAAGGTGTTTGTCATCGACACAACGCTTATTATGACATCATGCATAACATACGCTAACAATTGATTAGTTTATTTCCTCTTAGTATTTTCCGCGTTTGTTTTGGTCCTAGGTTCTCACTGGTCAATGCAATGTATGCAGTTGAATATTATAACATAACATCTCGACGCGACGGTATTGTGACATATTTAAGAGCCATGTAATAGGGGCCGAAACAATGGACCGGTAACAATTTACAATAAACTATAAGCAGAATCAGTCTATAATGTTCCCACTGCTGGGACACAGGCCCCCTCTCGGTGAGAGGGAGTGAGTCGTAATCCATCACACGGGCTCAGTGCGGGTTGGGATGTATGCTTGCGAATGTTTGGTTCTAGGACATGCCGGTTTCCTCACGATGTTTTCCTTCACCGTTTTGAGACCAGTGGTAATGACTTTTTCCTTCGAAACTTCCCTGTCTTGTGCGATCTCTGGCGATGTTGGCTTTGCAAACGTTATCAGATCGTTACACCACTATCTACCTAAAATAAAGCAATACATTATCGCCATTAGCTACATCATTTACAACAGGTTCAACTAGATTGAACCAATTTGATTGAAAGGAATGATGGCCGATACTGATTGGTTTATCATCGGCCTTTCCAATTGTGTATCCAATTGGTGTAACTGGTTGTCCAGTTTCCAATTGGTCTCAAGCTAGATCCTCTGCTTTATATTTGATTTGGTTGCTTCTACCAAACTCACAGGCATATGTGAACCTGGCATTGTCGCCATGACACATATGGTCTCTCCCTGTTTAAGAAGATTAACGAAAACGTGGATAACGCCTATATCCCTCATAGGCGTCATGCAGGTCAATAGATTTCAGGTGAATAAATGGCCTGTGTTAATGACGATATACATATGGTTAAAAAGGGGGTGATTACCGTGCTGACGACTAACAGAAAAGTATGGAAGAAAAAGACATGTTTGTGCGTGCATGTGACAAATTGAGATCAGGGCAGGAGACTGATGATGATTAAATTACAGGTGAAGGAGAACATCGTGAGGAAACCGGCAGTTCTAGAACCAAGACATGTGACATTTCCAACCCGCCACATAGGGGTATTTGCGGCGCGGCGGCGGGGTGGAATACGGCGGACTACTCACAGAGAAAATGCCCGTGTCCGTCCCAGCAGTGGGAACGTTATAGCCTGATCATGAACCTCTTGTAGTGCGGTGTGCACGTATGATAGCGTTTCCTCACTCCCCGCATAATTCGTATCGGGGCATCTCTCTCTCGCAGGTACTGGCCGGCAGGCGTGAGCGCTTGAACTGCTCAATATCGTCTAATTTTTATTCTTACAAAAATAAATAACCACTATATAAATCTTGCTTACCCAGCGCTAGAACATATTAAAACCTATCTTTTGACATATGATGGTTTCTTATCATCATTTTTTAATACCTAAGAAATACGTTCGAAATATCGATTTAGTGTCATCTTTGCGATTTTTTTTTATCGAGCCAACTATTAGTTAAACAATTACGTTTCCGTCTCTTTAGTTAACGCTTCACCGTACTTATATTAAATTTTGTTAAAATGATTTTTATTTTGAGTAATATTCACAATAATTGGAAATAAATAGCTTCAAAAAACTTTAAAATACTACACCCTCGCCTTAAATTACATAACCCTTTATCTAAATATAAGAGGATCCTAAACTAATTACCTATAATACTCAGGGATTACATAAACCTGCGACCTTTACGATCACAGGCGTACTGAGAATTGGTACCTCGTGTGGAAAGTATCTATGTACTTTGATGACTATCCTCGGAATATTGTCGCTAATCAAGCTTCGAAGTTAATTAATGGAACTGAACTTTGTGTTGTACGTTTGTGTTTGTGGGTTTTTTTTTTTTTTTTTTAAACGTTGCCCCACACTAGGAATTTCTCCTGTATTGTGGGTGCGTTTACAAACATTTAAACTCACATACACAAACAGCCAGACCCGGAACAACTACTTGTAGGTCATACAAATATTTGTTCCGTGCGGGAATCGAACCCGCGACACGCAGCGCAGCAGTCAATCTCTTAACCACTGCGCCAACCGTGCCGTCAATTATAAGTTAGGTTTGTCTTGGGAGAAGACTGTTTCTAGCATTGGATAGGTCGAGTTATCTGTCTATATTTTATAATATAATAATGCTGAAGATTTTGTTTGATTGTCGGATTTTAAATATTCTTTTTGCATTTGATAGCCCAATTCTTGAGGAAGGCTATTTAACATCACGTTACGACCCTAAGGAGCCGAGCAAATTTTTTTATTTTTTATTTGCTGGATGGGCTCTTGACCTTGATCACGCCTGATGGAAAGCGATGGATGAGGTTTATGATGGAACGAGCGTGCCCAGAAGATGCCTAAGGCACTGTAACTCCCACGCATCGTCGAAACACAACGGGCTGCTTGACGCCGGACTCCGGTGGGAGGGTGGTCGCAAACCAGGCGGGCGGCGGCCAGGAAGTATCAATGATGAATGATGATGATGATGTTGGATTATTGCACCAATTTAATGTAACTGCCTCGCTGGTCCAGTGGTCGCAAGCGCTACTCTGCTGAGCATGAAGTCCTGGGTTCCACACCCGGATCGGGCAGAGTTTTACGTTTTCCATCTGGCATTTCTCAGTAGCAGCCCAAAATCTGGATTTGTGCCCGGTTGATGGCAATAGGCTCGCCCCCTATTACATGGGACTTAAACATAACTGGCGAAATGTGGGTGAGCTGTAGGTACAACACCTTAAGTCAAGACTGGACTTACTAATCTTTCAGAAGAAGAGTCTATACTCCCAGTTTTCTATGTAAGCTTACGTATATCTTCGCGTAGTATGAACACCTCGTCAGATCACCTCTCCCACGGGATGCTACACATATGAATCACGCCCCGAAATCGCTTAAACGTTCAACGGCTTGACATAGTTTAAACAAGGTGTGCTGGCAATCCTATAGTTACCATTGAAATATCAACATGACGAATGTTGCCAACTTTCTTGTGTAAACAAAAAGTGACAACGGTTGGTCATACGGTTCATTTATTTTGATTCAATCAATTAAGTCAGCTTGGTGAAGAATTGCGGGAATTCGCTGTATGCGAAAAGAACAGGACGTGTCGATGTGGTTGACGCTTGGAGGAGGCTATCTCCAGCAGTGGACGTCTTTCGGCTGACGATGATGAATCAAGTCGGTCTATTGCAGTTTGCTGCTGGACTTAGGCCAGTCTGTCCCAGCTGCCGTTTTCCTCACAATCGCGTTTCTGTCACCTTCGAATTGGAGCGACTGCCTTTCTGACCTCCACAACCCAGTTACTGGGTAATACGATACCCCTTGGTAAGACTGGTTGTCGGACTTTCGGGCTTCTGACTATGTAACGACTGACTGTCAAAGATCCATGAATGACAGCCGGGTCCAACGGCTTAACGTGCTTTCCGAGGCACGGAGGGGTCTCGGTATGTAAAGATGGTCACCCATCCACAGACCAACCGCGGCAAGCGTAGCTTAACCTGATCGATCGACCTGTGCGGCTGTTATCATTTAGCCACGGGCCCAGTTGGGGTATTCCTCCTCATTTAAATATTTGTCACTACTATGTACACGTATAACTACGTCATTCCCGCCTCTCTCGGGCACAATGGCAATTATTTTACGTAACGCTACAAACGCACGTTCATTATCTCAATAAGTCTGTATATGAGAGCTCAACAAAACAATAAGTCTGTATATGACAGCTCAACAAAACAAGACGTCGAGACTAGAATGGGTTGACAATTTGTGTAATAGAGATACATAAAATACATATTTGTATGTTTAAATAAAATACTGTTATTATACGACGCTATAGAAATAGTAGAACTGTCGAAATGAATGTGATTAAAGTCATAGCCCGCAGAATTGCCAAACTTAAGTGGCAGTGGGCAGGGCACATTGCTCGCAGAACAGATGGCCGATGGGGCCGAAAGGTTCTGGAGTGGCGACCACGTACCGGAAGACGTAGCGTTGGAAGGCCTCCCACAAGGTGGACCGACGACCTTGTGAAGGCCGCAGGAACCCGTTGGATGCGAGAAGCACAGAACCGGTCGAAGTGGAAGTGCTTGGGGGAGGCCTATGTCCAGCAGTGGACGTCTTTTGGCTGAAATGATGATGATGATGAAAGTCGATGAACCAATTTAGGTCCAGGTTCCGAAACCTGGGGTTGGAGTCTCCGACCCCCATTCGTCAAGTGGGCTTGTTTTAATCCAAAAATATATGAAAAAAAAAAAACACAGACTTAATATCTGAGGAATCACGTAACGGTTGACATTATAATTCAATTAATACCAATATGTCAAAATGTGGCAACCTTCGCAATACGAGAGCATGATAAATTGATTATTACGTTGGTTGTAACTAGACGACAGGATTAGCAAATAAACAATAAATAAAGTTGTTAGGAACAATTTGTACTGGTAATCTATTATTGAGTATATATGTGAAGCTGTGGAGTGTGAATTATTAGCAGGATGACATACTAAGTATAGTTTTTAAACAACCAATAAGTAACAATTTCTTAGTAACAGCAGCCCAGATTTTGGAAGTGGCGATGCGATACCCCCGTGCTTCTAAAAGCATGTTAAGCCGTTGACCCTGCGCCTGATCTCTCTCCGGTCGTGTCGGATTGCCGTCCCATCGGACTATGAGAGAGAGGAAAGGTGTACGACAATATATCCCGCGCCAAAGGCTGATCTCCGCTGAGAATGGTCGCCACGGCCGAAATTCGGTCTAGAAGACTTAAATATCAATAAAAATCCCTACCGTTAATCATCATCAAATGCATCAAATAGTCTAATTCCTCTCCAATCGTACGCCATTCATTTCGATTCCCACCAACTCTCATCCAGCAACCCTGCTAAGATCTTCGCTCCTGCTTAGGTAATAGTATGTCTATAGAGGTAAGAGGAACAGGGTGTAAAGTTCACTCATCCTCCATAGAAAAGGGAGGATCCTCCGACCAGACGGGTGTTGTGTCTGGCGGGCAACTGCCCAATGATTCATGTCGGGCCGTTGTATATGTCCTAGTTGCGCGGTAAACTCTGCTTGTGAGATGCAGGATTTTGCGTGACGTCAGTATGACGCGTAGTCCGCATGTGGCATTGTAGATACCGCTACATGTCTATTAAAAAAGCCTCCAAGCTTAAATCACTGTTCGATATGAGGATCTAAATTTTCATCGGAAAAACTTAAGTTTTCTTTCCTTATACCAATATAATTAATGCAGCATACAAAAGTATTCAGATTCACCTGTAAAATGATACTGAATATGATCATTGAATGATCAAACATTGCGCAAGAGATAAAACGCAGACATGCAGGCAAAGAACTGTTTTAAGATAATGTAACATGTGAATGCTATCATTAATTCTAGAGGTATGTTTTATGTATTCCTGACACCAAAACCCGATTATCTTCGTTTGCAGTATTTTATCAGACGGTCCCTAGTGGAGGTGTGGAAGGCCACGGAGGCCTTTTCCCAGCAGTGGAACATTACAGGCTGTAATAAATAAATAAATAAGGATTTTTAAACGTATAATGAATGGATTGGATGGTGTTGATTTGGAGCCCCCAGGTTCAGGGCTACCTGACCCACTGTCACTAGACAGTGGGCCTTTCCATCCTGCCTTATTGGTCTAGCGGTCGCAAGTAATTCCTATAAGCACCTACGACTATCCAGTTCGTCCTGGATTCGCTTTCCAGGTCAGACAAACTGGTGAGATTGCCCATTAGGATCTACGTTGCCGGAATGTAGACTTCCACCCTATTACATGGGGTACTGGCAAAATGTAGTTGAATTTTAGTCGGCAGGATTTCGGCGTTACAATCTTTTTAATACTGAAGATATTTCACGACAGCATCTGGTGATTACTTCTCAAACCCAGGACAAATCATCCTCCTGTTCTTATCCCCATTTTTTCTTCCACCATCAGCGGCGGTCATCTCAGTATTCACTTTGTTCCTACTTTCCCAGCCCTTTCATCTCAATTCAAGTACCTACCTGGATTATGGTACTCGTATTTATTAGTATAATAACGTTTACAACAACACCGTATCGTGGGCACTATTATCGTAACCAATGTGTTACGCTAATATGAACTCTACACTAATGTTTTTGCTAGTACAGTCAACAGCAAAAGTAGATGATCAAAGTCAGAAATTCAATACTAATGAACGGAGTTCGCGTCAGAACTGTGTGGCGTCGAAGTGATTCAAAAGTATTCTATGTAGTAAGTATTCTAAGTAGTAGTACTTCGACGCCACACAGTTCTGACGCGAACTCCGTTCATTAGTATTGAATTTCTGATTTTGATCATCTACTTTTGCTGTTGACTGTACACTATCGCAGTGCAAACAATAGGATCTCGTCACATGATAACAAGCTCACAATGTATTGGGTTTTAACCGCATTAAGATGGTGTTATTCCGTTATCACCGGGTTTAGGCGGCTTGCCCTTTAAGTCGGATTTACGATTTTGTAGTGTCGGAATTACGATTTTGTGGTGTCGGAATTACGATTTTGTGGTGTCGTATTAGTGAGGCAACGAATTTATTGATGGATTTGGCAGTGGCTTTTGGTACTTACATCCATAAGTCTTGACTTATTTTTTTAATTTTTCGTCAAAAGTCGAAAACTATGGGGCCTATAAAAAAAATAAAAATGTTTAAGAATGTGCAAACAGCGCTACAACAATACGTGCCCTAGTAGCCCCACTTCGAATTTTTAAGAACACCATACAGCCTCTGTTGCAAAAAAAAAAAAAATCTTATTTACAAAATAGTTGGGCAAACGTCATCTAAGACTATTCTAAATTTCAAATTGATAGCATAGTTCTTGAGATATCCAGCTGTCCTGTGACAGACGGACAGACAGACAGATTGAGTCTCACCATAAGGGTTCCTTTTTAGCATTTTAGTACGGAACCCTAATTAAGATCACTGTGATTTTGACAGGCTGCAAAATCAGAGATAAAATAACTTTGAAAGAAGCAGTGGGTATAATAAAGACGTAACCAACTAATAGACAATTAATAGAGTTGTTTATGCCTGTACTACAGACCGTTACTATACTACGAACAGTTCGCTGAGATCAATTTTATAAATAAACTTTAATAGACCGATTGATCGGCAAATTGAGATGTTTGTTTATTTATGGCAGGCGATTGCGTAGTATTGCATTTGATTAGTTTGACGTAATTTGATATACAGATGGCCATGAGAGAGTTCCGTTATGCTGAATGGATAGTGGTAGATCGCGAAATTCAAATTTTCTTGCGTTTTTTTTGCTATTTGCAGGTCATTGTCAGATTGTATCTTGATCAAAATATGATTCGCGACAATAACAGGTAGGTACTTACACATTTAGAGAATTATAATCATTAGAATCATTATTATAACTTTCTAAGTTAGATTTCTACCACCAACCACCAATCTCATAAGGAAAAGTCTAAAGGCGCGTACGCACGTACGAACAAAAACATGGTGAACACGAACATCGAACACTTTGTTCGCACGTGCGTACCACTAACGAACATAACACTGTGTATGTCAAAAATGTTCGTGGCGATCCATTATGTTAGTGTTCACCATGTTTGGTTCGTACGTGCGTACGCGGCTTTAGAATTCTCTAAATATGTACTACCTGTTATTGTCGCGAATCATATTTTGATCAAGATACAACCTGACACTGACCTGGAAATTGCAAAAAACGTAAGAAAATTTGAATTTCGCGGTCTCCTCAACTACCCATTCACCTTAAAGTCGCGAAATATTATCTGGACTTGGACTAAAGCTACACACTGAAGTTATCATTATCATCGTCCTGCCCCTATCACAATGGTAGTGGTGGTGGTGGGTGGTGGTGGTGGTAGGTGATGGTAGTGGTGGTGGTAGGTGATGGTAGTGGTGGTGGTTGGTGGTGGTGGGTAGTGGTGGTGGTTGGTGGTGGTGGTTTGTGGTGGTGGTAGTGGTGGTGGTTGGTGGTGGTTGTGGTCGGCGCAGCATGTTTTCTTCCTCCAAACGTCTGTATCAAGCGCAGGCCACACCGCCAGCTAGCGGGCGGGCGGGCTAGGCGGGCGAACATCGTTTCACCTCTTTACATACTTCGGTTCACACCGCGAGCTACCGACTAACCTAACGAGCTAAGCTAACGAAATATCCGACGATTCCAGCGAAGCTACTCGTTCACCTCGTTGGTGCGCCCGCGCTTCGCTAGCTTAGCTCACCCGCCAGCCCGCTCGCCCGGTTCGTTCCGCTTTAAACCCTATTCGTCATTGAAAAGCCCGCTTAGCCCGCTTCGCCCGCTCCGCGCGCTCCGCCCGTCGCTCGTCTGTCCGTAGTTTTCGGTGTGAACCCCATAGTTTAGCTCGCCAATATTTCGCGTAGTTTGCATAGTTTCCTTCGTTCGCTTCGCCCACCCGCCTAGCCCGCCCGCCCGCTAGCTGGCGGTGTGGCCTGCGCTTTAGCCTTTATGTCTGTAGTCACCTATCTGGATAACATTATCTTTACGTCATTTGCGACGTCATTTTTTGTAGAAATCGGCACATAGATGAGTTTTACTGCACTATTATCATATCAGAAGTTAAGACTTTCCTTTTCCTGCGACATGGGCTCGTCCCCTATTACATAGAACTCATTTTCCTGCCCCTATACTAATTTATTAGCGGTCAGCACAGCATGGTCTCCATCTTCCATACATCTTTGTTAGCTGTCATTTCATTAGTCACCTCCTTTATAGCCATATCAACCATGGTTTCTAGGTCTTCCTCTTCTCTACCCTCCCATCCACATTCATACTTGGGGAGTGCCGACCTACCTCCGTAGAGTAGTCGAGGCGTATTTGACGGACAGAGCCGTCATCAACCCTGGTCGCGACAGGGAGTGGAACCTGTGTACAAAGCCTTAGGCTGGTTTTATCGTCACACGTTTCGGCAGCGCCGTTGGAGCGCGCGCGTTCGAAGATGTATTGTGTACACTAAAACTAAAACGCATACTGCTCAACAGCGCTGCTCAAGCGCGTGACTTTGAAACGCAACTACTACCCCATACATCTTCGAACGCGCGCGCTCCAACGGCGCTCCCGAAACGCGTGACGATAAAACCAGCCTTAGGTACTCTTTTCATTTCTGGAAACGGCGGTAAACGAACCATTTTAGATCAGAATCCTGGAAACAAGGCAGTAAACTTCGATAAGACGCAGGAAACCAGTTGATTAAACTGCCCACGCTAAATGGTGTATTAGCAGACATGAATCATAGCAACTTTCCGAGAACATGTTTGTATACAACGACCATATAGAGCGAATGTGATAATTTATGTTTCTTTGAACGCTGTGTGCTATATTGATTGATTTTTTCCGTGACTGTTATTCAAAACAGATTCCAGTACGTGGATTTTTTTGTTTAAAATTTACGGTTTACCTGAAGGAAAGAGGCAGTTTTTTTTTTCTAAGGAAATTCTCATTGATATCCTTTTGTCTTTGTCTAGAATGGACCTTTCATTCTAATTTCGGACTCCCTGACTAGAACCCGTATGATCTACCTCATTGCTATTATACTCGTTACCGTACGCAAAATACGCGCTTTGACGTGGAGTTGCGGAAACCAGCCCGTATTACCTATTATACTCGTTTATGCTCTGCATCCCGAAGAGGTATTGGGATGCTATGCGTTTCAGGGGGCCCTGTCATCATGTGAGTTCGATCCTGTGACCGGACTCCGATTATTCACCAAGAAAAGTGGTTACTGCTTACTGTCGCGTATAGACCCGACCTGTCATACCGGTCGTCGCCATCCTTAGAGACAAAAAGTTAACGTCTCTGCACCAATATTTCTTAATCCAGAACACAGCAATCCTGAAAGATGGTACAAATTGAACTGCAAGGATGCTTGCTGGCGGTGCAAAGAAACCCATGAGTCCGAAAGTCCGTTGGGCTGAAGACATCATCAAAGTTTAGGGAAAAACCTGGATGAGGGATGCACGGAGACAAAGACAATGGCAGAAAATAAATGACTGGACTGACATGATGACGACGAGTATTACACCAAAGAACTTTTACTTAACGTTCAAGGATTTTATTCTGACAACCGTCACATCTTTATTATCGTTAAGTTTTTTTTTTTGTGTGGGAAATTATCAAATGACCCCTCCCACTCTGAGCGGAGCGGAAGGGAGTGTCAGACTCTTACTGACTAACCGTCCGGCACGGGCCTGGTCCTGATCGGACGGTGAGCCCCTCCGTCCGCAGGCCCGCGCCTACGGTGGCCGGGAGTTGTCCCGTGGCTCCCGACGCCCGGAGCGTCTCCCGCGGCGGCTGGGACGGGAGGCTTTCTTCCTCATCGTTAAATACTTGTTATTTGTCAGTCTGCCTTCAACCTGCCTTAAATTATATTGTTAGTAACTTTCTAGCCTTAAAATTCCGTGAACGAATTTCATCGTGATACCATTTCGAAATAATTTCCAAATCGCTGCACGATCGGATTCTTTGTTTCTTAAAACCCGAAAGGGAATGTAAACCTTACCATTTAAGCGAATATCGCGAACTGTATGACGTTAACTGTGACGTCAAAAGCAGCTATAAATTCTCGTTACATTGAATTTGAATTGTACGTAGAAAATTGTGGTCATTACGCATAGTAAAATGGACCAATTTATCTAGATCCGTGGCGATATAAAATCAATCTACTTTAGCCTTTTACTGTGTTGGGATCGGCTTCCAGGCTAACTGGATGCAGATGAATAACAGTACTTTACATGGAGCGACTGCCTATCTGACCTCCGCAACCCAGTTACTAGGTAACACGATACCCATTGGTAAGACTGGTTGTCAGACTTTTTACCTTCTGACTACCCGTAACGACAGTCAAAGATCTACAGCCGAGACCAACGCAACTTTCGAGGCATGGCGGGGTCACCATATTTATGAATCCATCCACAGACCGACCTCGGCAAGGGTAGCTGAACCTTCGACCGACCAGTGCGGCAGTTATTATTTAACCACGAGCCACTCTTGAAATAAAAAAATGTATAGAATTCGTTATTTTTCCTTTACATACAGCGTTACCTTTGCATGTCAAGATATATTGGTCAAAACTGCAGCTGATTTAGTAATACTTTTAAAACTGGGAATAACTATTCTATATCAGTCCTTTTCTGAACCAGATGAAATGACTAGCTGTCTCATTCTGTGGTTTTAGGTATATGAATGGGTGGGTGGAATTCAAGGATGTACCAAGAAAAGATGTGTAGGCACACTTTCGTACTAAAACATTCTTTAGACGCTTAGTAGGACTATTTGCATAGCAAAATACATTGTAATAAAATGTTTAGCATCATTTTAATGTTTGGTTACTTTTCCAAAGCGAAACAGCGCGCTTCTTGGCCTGATTCGGAGCGCAAAAAAACCCGCGAAACCCGCTCATTGGTGGCCACTTCTAGGTCAATTACAGACATTCAGAAACCTTCTCCCAAATTATCAAGCGACAATTAACTACAAGATGTTCATGAGTGAGACTTAATGGGTTAAAATTAAACTGGTTTTGTGGATTTGGCCATCAGCTTAAGGGGCTTACAGGACCTGAACGCAAAAAACGCAAGTTTTATAATGCCTAAAAGTATATGATCGACTACAGTAAACAAAATCAGAAAAATATAAGATATTCTTCAGGATATTTATGCTAGGTAGATAGTGTGTTGAAAACATAATACAACTAATTTGGTACGATAGAAAAAAATCATGAAGATACCTCTAAAAACTTTCTTTTTACAATAAAAAACATACTAATATACATACAATCATTATGATTTTTTGTCCGATTATTCTACAAGCAAAATACTAGTGTTTTAATTTTTTAAACCAAACAATAGATTTTTTGTAAATAAATAATTGCTTCATATTTTGCAATAAATTACCAGCGTTGTGTCATCGCGATTCTCTTTCTTTTCAAGCAGTCCGACAGTGACCGCGCTTTAGGTCATGTAGTCCCCTTAATGAAAACAGAGTTAAAGATATATTATATGCGTTTGCAACTCAACACATTGAAATCTCTCCGTGCAATTCACAATCCAGGTCAGGGCCACGGATTTCCCCATTGACGACGAACGTAAGTAGAAATACTTAGAAATAATCCAGTCATAGTCACTGCATATACAGCAAGAACAATTTGTAGATGATTGTCTTTGTATCTGTAGATAAAAAACAAGGGAGATCTACGATTTCTTGTCATTATCATTTTGACCTTAATTTTCTTTCATTAACATTTTTTAATCAGGTTTTTATGTACACTGTTTTAAAGACGGATTTCTGTCATTATCTCGGACAGCCAATTCTGCTTGTCTTTAATTTGAGAGGAGCAAACAGTTTTGGCTGACTATCAAAAAAAGCTACTTACTAGATCTCGTTCAAACCAATTTTCGGTGGAAGTTTACATGGTAATATACATCGTATATTTTTTTTAGTTTTATCATTCTCTTATTTTAGAAGTTACACACACATTTTACCACTTTGGAGGTGTCTCTCGCGCAAACTATTCAGTTTAGAAAAAAAAATATATTAGAAACCTAAATATAATTTTTGAAGACCTATCCATAGATACCCCACACGTATGGGTTCGATGAAAGAAAAAAATTTGAGTTTCAGTTCTAAGTATGGGGAACCCCCATAATTTATTGTTTTTTTCTATTTTTTTTTGTGAAAATCTTAATGCGGTTCACAGAATACATCTACTTACCAAAGTTTCAACAGTATAGTTCTTATAGTTTCGGAAAAAAGTGGCTGTGACATTCGGACGGACAGACAGACAGACAGACATGACAAATCCATCAGGGTTCCGTTTTTGCCATTTGGCTACGGAACCCTAAAAAGGATCCATGAAATATTGAAACAACCTCAGTTCGAATCTGGAAATGAACAGCACAGGGGTCAGGACAGAGTCATTCATCCTAGCAGGATATTAAATAAATCTAAACAGAATGGCACATAGGTGTCCCCCTTTTATATCTAGTGGCTCTCCATGACCTTATAGAGGCATGAGGAACAGGGTGTAAAGTTCACTCATACTCTATAGAAAAGGGAGGATCCTCCGACCAGACGGGTGTTGTGTCTGGCGGGCGTCTGCCCAATGATTCATGTCGGGCCGTTGTATCTATGCTAGTTGCGCGGTAAACTCTGCTTGCGCGATGCAGGATTTGAGTGACGTCAGTATGACGCGTTGTTCGCATGTTGCGTTGTAGATACCGCTATAACCTAAATCACTTCCTCTGTCCATTTCGTGTGGCCACAAGTGTCCATTACCTCCTATAAACGTCCACCATTCGTATGCAGTGGCTTCCCATGACCTTGAAGCATCCCAAGGGCCTGCACCCACAGGCGGCACGGCACGGCAAGGGATTTTTATACGACAAATCCTAATGCGAAAGTAAATATTGTATGTTTGTTTCAAAAAACAATCTGCCTAGACTTTTTCCAATTATGTTGGGGTCGGCTTCCAGTCTGACCGGACGCAGCTGAATACCAGTGTTTTACATAGAGCGATTGCCTATCTGACCACCACAACCCAGTTACTGGGTAACACGATACCCATTGGCAAGACTGGTTGTCAGACTTTCGGGCTTTTGACTACCCATAACGACTGTCAAAGATCTAAGAATGACAGCCGGGACCGACAGCTTAACGAGCTTTCCGAGGCACGGAGGGGTCTCGATATGTAATGGATGGTCACCCATCCACGAACGGACCGCGGCAATCGTAGCTTCCTTCGGTCCATCCGTGCGGCTATTATTATTTAGTCACCAGCGTCCATACTACGTTGAATACACCGGTTCTTGTCCTATCACCGAAGTTAAGCAACATCGGGCGCGGTCAGAAAGTACTTGGATGGGTGACCGCCTGAGAACACCGCGTGACGTTGGTTTTTAAGAGATGTCAGCATCAGAGAAGCGGTCCGTTAGGGCCGAAGCCTGCCGGGTCAGCAGGATTGTCCGAAAGGGTTACCGCTGCCCTGAAACATGTAAGGAAGGAACACGGGTGGGTTTTAGTTGACACTCCCTTCCGCTCCACCCAGAGCGGGAGGGGGTCATTCGATGATTTCCCCACCTCAAAAAAAAAACGCCCCTTTCATAACATTTCGACTTCCACCCTATAATGGATCCCCTTTTGTATCGCATGACCTCAATCACATGCTTAGTCCATTTAATTGGACCCCATTACCGTCTCTCTCCAAATTCTAGCCTCAGCTAATTGCTTTGACTTTGAAGCATTTGTAATGGGAAAAGAACTTCTGTTTATAAAATAATGGTCCCATAACACGACACGGTTCATATAACTGACCTAGCCAATGTCGACCGGAGGAGACGTCTCAGTTTGATGATTTTAATGCATGATATGAGGGTACTCGTACCTACTTGTCGTGTCGTTTGCGCGCATATTGGATTTCATCGGTTTTAATTTTTTTTGCGCAGAACCCTAATTTTTTTTTTCTAAAATAATAGTAAGTTACTCACTCCTAAATTACTCATTATAACATCAGCTATCTGCCCGTGAAAGTCTCGTAAAAATCGGTCCAGCCGTTGCGAAGATTAGCCGGAACAGACAGACGAAAAAATTAAAAAGATTTTTATAAACTACTGTATCTCTCTTAGAGTCGGGACCCCTAGGAGACCCATCCACAGACCAACCGCGGCAAGCGTAGCTTAACCTGATCTATCGACGTGTGCGGCAGTTATTATTTAGCCACGGGGGGCATCTATTAAAAAAAAAACATAATTGATACTAAACGATTTTTCAATAATAAAACCCGTGAGAAAACCACGAAGTTACCTGAACTACATTAAAAAAAAACATTGGGATATTACGCAAATGAACCGGATAGGTGCCTACGTACCTAATCGAAATAAATGGAAAAACCCTATTGTGAAGAAATAACCTAAGTATTAGTAGTGTAATTACAATTGTTCTATTTTAAGCCTTCAAGGCCAGAACTTTATCAGACACTAGCCTCTGCCTGCGTCTTCGTCCACATGAAATTTATTGTTCCCCGACCCACCCCGTCGCATTGCATCGTCTGCCCGCGCTAATTCTTCGTTTTCGCTTAGCGTTCTTTCTGATTTTTAGGGTTCCGTACCCAAAAGGTAAAAACGGGACCCTATTACTAAGGCTCCACTGTCCGTCTGTCACCAGGCTGTATCTCATGAACCGTGATAGCTAGACAGTTGAAATTTTCACAGATGATGTATTTCTGTTGCCGCTATAACAACAAATACTAAAAACAGAATAAAATAAATATTTAAGGGGGCTCACATACAACAAACGTGTTTTTTTCGGCGTTTTTACCTTGTGGTACGGAACCCTTCGTGTGCGAGTCCGACTCGCACTTGGCCAGTTTTTTTTTTCTTTTTGCTCGGCTCCTAAGAGACCTAGCGTGCTAGTAAATAGCCATTCTTAATAATAGGGCTATCAATTGCAAAAATATTTTTTTTAATCCGACTGGTGGTTCCAGAGATAATCGCGTTCAAACAAACAAACAAACTCTTCAGCTTTATTATTTAGTACTAGCTTCCGCCTGCGGCTTCGCCCGCGAGGTATGTCGATAAAAACTATCCTCTGTCCTTCCCCAGGATGCAATCTATCTCTTTGCCAAATTTTATCGAAATCCGTTCAGTGGTTTAGGCGTGAAAAGGACACAGACAGACAGAGTTACTTTCGAATTTATAATATTATAATGGATAGATTTTGAAGTCAGACATCGATCCAGAACATTATAGATTTTATCATCAACACGCGAACTTTACAACAACGTTTTCCATTCAATAATATTTAATACTGTTACCTCAATTAAAGCTTTAACGATTTTGGCAATGAGATCTGCTTATTAATGTGGTATTCGCGTGTGGTCTCTGCTAAGAATAGGGATAACGACTTCCTGTGAGGATAGACAGACATGACATGAAGATGTGCATTCCTAACCTTGTTTTCTGAGAAAAACTGTGAATACTCGAAGATGGTGTACACAAAGGAAACATCTAACCATCTACAGTGGTCTTCAAATTTTTTTTTTTCATGGTCTGGCAGTTTGAGTTATTTATGTGGCCTACCCAAATGTCCTTTCTTTGGTATTGTTCGTCGAATCGTTGAGCTCCTTAAGTCTTGAGTTGAGCTGCACGATTTTTGACAAATGCGTGCACTGACTGGACAGGTCCTCTCAGTCTGTGTGGTTCTTTCCTCAAAAGACCACCTCAGACATTGATCTACATGGTCTTCATATAACCTGACCAAGATTATGTCTGGACTTTAAAAGAGACTGTGACCTCTGAGTTTGTTTCGGCCTTTCTTCTCAGAGTAGTCAGATAGGAAACGCCGACTTCATCTAGTTTAAAAAAAAACATGATTGACGTGTAAAAGTGTTTGTACAAACCTACTTACAAAAAATAAAATCATTTCATTTCATCATGGGAGGAGGGGGGTAAGAGCTTTGCTTACTTTTGTTGACGCAGGAGAAGGGGGGTTGAAAATTGCAAAAAATCTGCTTACGTAATACTTAAACGGCCCCTGACTTACAACTAATAATCCAGACAAAACACCTGAATGTTTGAATACGATAACATGTAAAGGTTGTATAATAATAATATAATTGCTAAAATGATTAAAATAACCCACCTTTAACCTAACAAAGCGACCCAGACACATAATGTGAAAAGTAAACATAAGACTCCAGTTTAAGTAAAAAACTTGGCCTTGAGCGAAGGCCGAAGTAAAATCCACTCGATCGCGAATGAATTTTGCGCTTTAAACTTATTTTTATGAAAGGTCATGTAACTAAATAGGGTTATCGCTTTAAAAGTTGGGGGAAGCCGGATTTAAAGGTAGTCTCTATGATGTCATTATTTTCGCATTTCGTATAAAAACTTAAAGCCATTTGGTCTGGTCTGCGAGGTAATTGCGTAACACCAATGATATTATATTAAAGAGGTAGATATGGCACTAGCGCGCGCAAATTGTTGCTGACAAATTCAGACAATTGTTGTAATTTCATTGTTGCTATCTCTTTCTGTGTCACATGTTCCGTATTTATCTATCGCAGTTGGAGTTGTAAGTCTTTGTAATAACGGCGCTCAGTATGAACGTAGCGATCTTTCCTTTATAATATCATTGCGTAACACACGATCGCTTGGAGTTGCTATTAAAAAAATCCATACAGATAAACCCAATATCACCCTAGGATGTAATCGGAAGCTCTAAAGTCCCGCGGGCTGCTACTGATATACATAAACCTAATACTCCATTTGAAATAAGATTACACATTTAAATAAACCTTTCTTACAGTCCGTTCCACCGATTTTGACTTCTATACCGTAGGCATAAGGATGGTATTAAAAGCAAAAAAGTTGTTACAATACCAACTGTTTACTGCAGCTGCCATATGTCACGCCATCAACGCAATAGAATTCAAAATCGGTTGAACGGACTGTAAAACAGGTTTATTAAAATGTCTAATCTTATTACAAATGGAGTATAGATATCGCAAGTATCACGATCTGTATGAAAACCAAGCGTGTTATTTTTTGACTACCTACCTACTATGACGTCACACTCACAACTCACAAGCACTATGTAGTGATGGGAAAATCAAATCGATTCAAAGACGCCCGCCGCCACCATAGCGTGCGGCACCCGTCTCACCCCACTCCCGGGGCCTAGAACCAGCGGCGCTCACACTCACCCAGCCACTAGTACACAGGACTGAGCCCGAAAGTGGCGGTTTACGATTTTTGTAAGTAAGCTGGTGCTATTTTTGGCACGCGAAGTAGTTCCTCTTGCGTTATCTAGGGTATATCTGTGGAAAAAACCTACTAACGCTTTTCTTGACCAGCGAGGATCAGACCCAGCACCCTAATTCTGTATGCTTTAAATCAAAATCTGAAGGATTTTAAAGGAAATCGCTAATCCGTTGCTCTTTATGTTTGAAAAATTCATCAATGAATGTTGTTGAACTGTTGAAAGGATTTATTCCGGTCTGATCCCCTGAACCCCCCCTCCACTCCACTCTCCTCGATCCCCTGCATTTCGTCTTCTGTTTTAATCTCTGTCTTATCCACATTACCTAGGTTTACTCTTTTTGACAGGTAAGTACAGTCAAAAGAAAATAAAAGTTTCATGATTCATGAGTCGTTGTTGTGTGTGTGCTACGCTATGACCCCGCAGGACTCCCAAGGCTAGCTTGCGACCTCTAGACATACGACGCAGTGAACTCAGACCAAATCAAAGTCAAGACATAGCGCTGCGAACATAGATTTAAGAAAGAAGGAAATATGCCCGGTGGTTAAAAATGTATCGGAACTCGATGTCGCTACGTTGGCCCCACCACCGCGCCACTACTACACATGTAGTTCAGTAAAAGCAATACATACAAAGTTGCGCACACACTTGCAATTCATAAATCAGAACGTACTACACAATCAATTATAAACCTAACTAACAATACAGTGAAGCATGCATAAACTACACCTCCTCTCTGTGCATACACGCTCACACGCACACATTTACAATCAAACTACACCTCATTATGTGCACACATGTTTACGAAACCGGCTTCATTTTACTGTTGACAGCCTTCTGCTTTTTTTTTTTTGAGGATGGGAAATCATCAAATGACCCCTCCCGCTCTGGGTGGAGCGGAAGGGCTGTCTGAGAATAAAAATAGATAGGTACTAGCCATAAAATCGTGACGGTGCGGTGCAATAAAATCACTAGCATTAAAATATCCGTAGATAACCTATCACAACATTTACACAGTTAGCTTTTAATGGTTTCTCATACCGATTGACGTCATGTTTCTGATAGATTGGGAAACATAGTAATTACTTACTTATATTTGTTTTGTATAATTAATCTCAGCCTTTGTGCTTTACAGAGATTAAAACAGAAGACGAACTTGCAGGGAATCGAGGAGGGGGGGGGAGGGGTCATGGGATCAGACCGGAATAAATCTCAATAATGATTGTTGGGTTTTTCTGTGAGACAAGTCTTTCTGAGAAAGAGATCGGAGTTTGCACTGTCTTATCGACTATTCTGCAAGACGGTTAGCGAGTTAGAGATTATAGGAAATGCAGCGCAATCGCGATCAGTAGCAATGACTTTAATTTTGACAGTTCAACAACATTCATTGCGTTTTTTGCGTTGTTGAAAATATGAAGCAATGGATTAGCAATACACTTTAAAATGATTCAGATTGAGATTGATAGTGTTACGCAATTAGAGTGCTATTTGTGTAGTTATATCATCATCAGCTCTGTTGAAAGACTTCCACAGCTGCACAAAGACCTCCCCAAGAATCACCACAATGACCGATTAGGCAGGACTTCAAAATAACGAGGTATTCCACTCAGAGCACTGATTTGAACCGCACTTGGACGAACCGCACCTGAGTACTTCCACTAACCGCACTGAAACAAAACTTTGTAACGTGCGGGATTGCTGTATATTTTTTTTCCCGCCTTTCCTACTGCCTTCAAGGTTAGGTTTTACTGGCGAAATAATATACACCTCTGCCAAAATTTTCGGAGAATGCAGGCGTAAATGCGTAATGTACTGAAGTTAATTAAAAGTCATCATCTGCCTAGCCTTTCTCAACTATATTGGCGACATTGGCGTCGACTTCCAGTCTAACCTGATGCAGCTGAACACCTGAATTTTACACGGAGCGACGATCATGCCAATCTGACCTTCGCAACTCGGATGCGAAGGTCAGATACTGGGAGACCACTTGCTAAGACTGGTTCTCAGACTTTCGGATTTCTGACTACTCGTAACAACTGTCAAAAGATCTACAACGGACAGCTGGAACCAGCAGTTAAACGTGCATCTCGAGGCACGGAGGGGTCTCGATATGTACTGGATGGTTACCCATCTACGGACCGGCCTCGGTGACCGTTACCTTCCATCGTTAATGAAATGTAAGAAAAATAAGAATTCAAGAATACACTGCTAGACGTCATCCAAAACAATAAAACGTCAAAATCATCCCTAATCGAGTAAACAAAGGTATTAATAAACCCAACACAGCCATTGTTTGGCATCCTGTACATCTAGAACTCGGTAATAAACGTCAGAAGGAACAGGCATCGTGTTTCATGGAATTCTATTACGAGACGACGTGTTTACGTGTTCATTTTCCTTTAGGCTACGGACATATATGAAAGGAAAAACGATGAACGTGCGTGACAACGTCGCAGAGAGTTAGTAATTAAGGCTGCACCGACTGCACAGTGGCGCCCTCATCGTTTGTTTGGTTATTTCTTTTATTTTAGAATGAAAATGCAGAAAATAAGCACGTTAAGTTGTGCTCCACCAGATTATACGTTAATATTATTATAAACGGTAGTTTGAAATTTTTTAGTTTTATTATAATCACTAAAACGGAAAGTAGTGGCCACTATTATCTGTTTTAGTGATTATAATAAAATTAAACAATATAAAACTGCTGTTTCTAATAGTATTAACGTATAATCTTGTGGAACACAACTTAACGTGCTTATTTTCTGCATTTTCATTCTAAAATAAAAGAAATAACCAAACAAACGATGAGGGCGCCACTGTGCGGTCGGCGCAGCCTTAATAAAAATTAAACCGACTTCAAAAAGAAATTAACTCAAAATTATGAAATAACTTCAATTTCGGAAGTCGGTGGCAAAAAACTAAAACTAAAATACAGATCCCAAGACACCGACTTCCGAAATTAAAGTTATTTCATAATTTTGAGTTAATTTCTTTTTGAAGTCGGTTTAATTTTTTTTTTAATTACTTTTTTGACAGTTCAACAACATTCATAGTATGTAAGTAGTAAGTACTCGGTGAGGAATGTCCTAGAAGCAAAAAAAAAATCGGAGACGGTGTCATCCGGCAGCCTGGGTTCACGTGGTGGATTTCGGGTCCTTCCCACATAAAGGGGCCCCGAGTCCCAGCAGTGGGAACATTATAGGCTGATTATAAAGAAGGATGTGTGTCTGATTGGCTTATACTCCAGAGCATCCGTATGAAGTCAGGGTCAGTGGTCCCATAACGGATGTTTACATCCGAATCTGATGTTTACGATAATGCGGATATGTTTTGGCATTTACTACAGCGAATCATTTGAAATAGTTATTGACTGAATATGTTTATATTGGGAACACCCAAATATTCCGAATTTCGAAGTTACGATTTTCAAAAGTCCGAATTTCATAATACCTAAGAATTATAATGTCTATTATTAAAAATCACGAAATTTATTTTACCGAAAGTCATAAATGAGATTTGTTTGTTTTCCGATTTTCATATGTTCGAAGAATCAAATGCTCGATGGGTTCTCGGTCCGAAAAACGACATTCCGATTTTAAATTTTCCGAATAACCTGCTAAAATTAGGATTCTGATTCAATTAGTATAATATTCAGTTACGTATAAATTCAAAATCTTTATGTAACGTTTAATGTACAGTCAACAGCAAAAGTAGATGATCAAAATCAGAAATTCAATACTTAATGAACGGAGTTCGCGTCAGAACTGTGTGGCGTCGAAGTACTAATACTTAGAATACTTAAGTACTACGTAGAATACTTTTGAATCCCTTCGACGCCACACAGTTCTGACGCGAACTCCGTTCATTAGTATTGAATTTCTGACTTTGATCATCTACTTTTGCTGTTGACTGTACCTTCTTATTCTTAACGATTTTAGGATGAACTAGTTTCGCCTAGGCCAAACGAGTTCTCCCTACACGCGATAGGACAAACCCTTCGGGTGACATCGGTTGCATGGTTGCGGTCGGTCGATAGGCGACGTAGGATGCAAGAGCGAGCGAAGGGCACCCCGAGGTTCGGTTTGGTTAGGTTACTTTAAACCCTTTACCCAGAAATAGGGGCCCCGCGAAGCGGGGCTCCGTCGACATAGGATGCAAGAGCGAGCGAAGGGCACCCCGAGGTTCGGTTTGGTTAGGTTACTTTAAACCAAAATAAAAAATATGTGTTTATTTGTCTTGCTATTCAGTTTTACAAGGCGTTTGTATTTCAGAATTCTAATTAATCGGTATTTTAATAATCGGAATTCGTATTTTTGATGTTCGGAATTATCATTAAGTCGGACTTTTTGTTCTTCGGTCTATTGAAATTCGGTATTTTGAGAATAGTAATTATAAACGTTAGGAATATTGAAATTTCGGAATTATAAAAATAGCATGAATGATAATTCGGAGTTGTTATATTAGGAATTTTAAACCATTCGGAATTATGAAAATCGGTATTTTGAAATTCGTATTTGTGACTTTCGGAATAAAGTTTTTCGTATTTTCGTAGTGTACCCGTTTATATTACTTTGTATTTTCAGACCAGTGGCGGCCACGTGATAATGGCGATTGCGGCGCACTCCTCACAGAGAGGAGGCCTGTGTCCCAGCAGTGGGAACATTACATAGGTTGATTATTATGAATTATTATTACATTGTATTTCCTGCAAGTCTAAAGGCTCCTTCAAACAGGCGCGACACGCGATAAAATCGCGCACGACACAAAGGCACCGCAACTACAGCAAGTCGCGCAACGAGCGAGCGGTGCCTTTGTGTCGCGTGCGATTATATTGCGTGTCGCGCCTGTTTGTAGGAGCCTCAAAATAATCAGGATCTAATAACACGAGGTCGTGTTTTTCTACGATAACTCGGGACTGCGCGCTGCGCTGCGTCACGATTCCCATAATAGATAACTAATACAGGGAGATGCGTCATATTTAATTTTTATTTTCGTCTTATCATCACGGATATACTTTTCTACCCGGGAAAAAGGCGCGAGTTGATTTATGTATATTTTTTAGTATAACGGATAAGGTGGTGGGTGTAATAACAGCCGCACAGGTCGATTAATCAGGTTAAGCTACGCTTTCCGCGGTTGGTCTGTGGATGGGTGACAATCTTTACATACCGTGACCCCTCTGTGCCACGGAAAGCACGTTAAGCCGTTGATCCCGGCTGTCAGTCGTGGATCTTTGACAGTTGTTACGGGTAGTCAGAAGCCCGAAAGTCTGACAACCAGTCTTACCAAGGGGTATGGTATTACCCAGTAACTGGGTTGTGGCGACTGGTGGGCGAGCATAGATCGCGAGCGATGCAATAGCATATTATTATTATTTTATGATAAAACCAGTTTAAAAAAATGTACTCAAAAATGTCAATGACAGCATTTCAAATATCTAAGTAAAATTTAATTCGGCAGTATTATTTCTTGAAGGAACCACGGGCAAAAAAATACTCGTGGTCCCTTTCAGGGACTAAACCACGGGCGAAAAGGGAAATTTCTACGCTAATAATATTATACGAAGATCCAATCTAAATAAATATACCTGATATAGGCTTAAGTATAGGTGTTAATATAAACAAGAGTCTACTTATAAACAAAGGTCACCAGACCTTTGTTGAAGGAGATTTGTTTACGTAATATCGAGGTATTTCACTCAGAGCACTGATTTCAAACGCACTTGGACGAACCGCACCTGAGCACTTCCACTGACCGCACTGAAACAAAATTTTCTACGTAGATAGTACGTAGAACGTATATGGTGCGTATCCAAATCTAAATTCGGAAGAAAGGTTCAAGATCAAAAGAAGTTTTTGGTATGCCCACGAGGAGTTTTAAAATTTTCCGGGTAACCGGTTTTTCATTAAAATAGGGATTTCATTAAAATTTTAACGGTTGAGCCGTTTTTTCATTGGAAAGGGTCAGTGTGATATGGGACATTTTACAAAAAGCAGCCAAGTGTGAGTTGGACAGGTTGGACTTAAGGGTACCACCGTAAAATCCGAAAAATCCGTTCTGGCCGAAGGGTGTTGTGTACCGCTACCGCCGGTTTCGTGGTCGGCTACATGACATGACACAAGTCAGCGAAACACGACGCAGGTCGCAGACACTTCGTATGCGTTAGTTTGTTAGTTTTTTAGTGTAATTATAATGTTGTATGTATTTATAGTATTTTTAAGTTATATTATTATTGTATTTGTTTTATATGGGCCTTGATGCCGGAAAAAAATGGATAAATAAAAAAAATTAACAGTAAGTATTACAATAAAATTAAAACACTGATTTGTTGTTTTTAACCGACTTCAAAAAAGGAGGTTTTTTTCAATTTGGATGTTTATTATACATATTTTTTTTATGTATGTTCGAGCATAACTCCGTCATATTATTATATTGAGACGGATTAGAAAAAATCTTTTTTTTTATGGATAAGGTATGCCTCAGAGGTGGTCCCATATAATTTTTATTAACTTTGCTTAGCTAGTTTTTGAGTTAGCTACAATAATACGAATTTTTTCCACTTAGTTATATTGATGATGTTTTAATAACTTCCTGTCACTGATATTTACATAGCAAGTAGTTTTATATGAATTTGTGTGGGGTAGGTACAACTAAAAAGTGAAAAATAAAAACTCTTTTACAAAAAAAAAAAACAATCGACTTCCAAACAAAAACACTACAAAGTGAAAACTTCACTGCTTCAAGGGATTGCAGCTTGCAGCCCTGAGTAATTGATATTAATTTCAACATGATAACTCCACGCGTTCCTGTGACAAAAGGGTCTTGACTTGACCGACGGACAACGAATTGATCTTATACCCTTATAAGATCACTTCGTTGTCCGTTTTGGGTTCTGTACCTCAAAAGTAAAAAAACGGATCCCTATCCGTTTTTTTCTTTTGAGGTACTGAACCCAAAAAACAGCTTTTCCATATTATTTTGACCGTGTAACACTTTACATAGCACTTTTGTATGAAAAAGTGTATTTTTTTATAACCTACCAATCAATAATTTCGCGATCGATAATAAACGTCAGGCAATTAGTATACCCACGCTAGACCACTTTTTGGACACTTTTTTACTTACTCATAATAAGTGAGAGCTGCGATGTTGTTCACACACGCCAGTCGCTATGGACCCTCATTTGTTACTAGTGATTAAGGAGCATTTTTCCTCGGGCTGATTAAAATTTGTATAAATTATATGGTCGCGTTTCGCACGCGAAGCAATTACCTGCTAAAATATTTATTTATAAATATTACCTCACAGCAATATACTTTAAAGTCCTAATTTCTTCTTCTTTTCGAGTCGAAGGTAAAATTTTATTATGTTAGACTAGCAGTGGCCCCCCGGTTTCACCCGCATAAGTGTCGATCCCGTTCGAAAGACACGTGGCGCCGTCTATTATCATAATAACGTTATTTTTTTTTCCTCGGGAACAGCACTTTTTTTCGGGATAAAAGGTTATGTCCGTTTCTGTACACCTGACAACGTATATGCAAAATTTCAGGATGATCGGTTCAGTGGTTTAGGCGTGAAAAGGTAACAAACAAACCAACTTTCGCATTTATAATACACACATCAAAAGTGTCTAGGGATCAAGATATATTTTTGCAATAACTTTTCTCCTGATTGATATTAATTAAAATTTTCTTTAAGGATTCATCAAATAAAGTGTTTACGTTTGTCACAGTAACGATAAACCAAGTCACCTTTGCATTAATAAAGAAATTTGCCATTTTCCTAATTATAGGGATTTTTGACATTTGAACCACTAACACAAAAGTTCGAAAAAAAGACTGAAATAACAGTTTTCTTTAAAATTTTATTGGGTAACTTAAACAATTAATAATCCGTGTTTCTACCGCGAACACTAACAACACAAGAACATCGGTTTGGCATACTCAAAATGAGTTCATCCAAATCACGCTGTGGAATGGCCGCCCATGTTCGTTGCAACAACAAAAAAAGGTCTTCTTGCGACTGGATACCCTCCATATTCGGCAGAGCTCTTCTCTGTAGCATATCCCATGCATGCTCAATCGGGTTCAAGTCTGGCGACTGAGCAGGCCAGGGCAGGACATTGATGTTAGCTGCGGCGAGAGTCTGTCTTACAACTTTTGCGGTGTGCGGTCGTGCATTATCATGCATTAACTGAAATAAGGGACCGATTTGCACTTGTAGAGGAACGATGACGTCTGATACAATCGTCTCAGCATAAATTTGAGCGTTGAGGTTGCCTCTGATCCAAATCAACTCAGTTCTTCCGCCGATCCAAATACCCGCCCATACCATGATGGTTCCACCACTATAAGGATGGACTTCCTGGCAGGATTTTAATCGCTGTTGGCGTCCAGGGGTTCTCCAGTGTCGTATACGTCTTGTATCCGGTCTCATACCAAAACGAGACTCATCAGAAAAGCACACGAAACGCCATTGTTCTTCTGCCCAATTTCTGTGTTCAAGAGCCCATTGATATCGAATCCTACGATTGTGCATTGCTATAGGTGGTACCCGTAGCGGTCTTCGGGAATGAAGGTTCACTTCATGCAAGCGGTTTCTGACTGTTTGGTCGCTAATTAAGTTCCCTGAAGAGTGATGAAGCCTCACGGCTAACATCATGGCGGTTATTGTTGGAGCTCTTCGAGTTAAGATTTGAATGTATCGGTCTTGTCTCCGTGTGGTGCAGCGATACCGTCCTCCATGGCGCTCAGCCACGGTACCAGTGCTTCGGTAACGTGTCCAAAGTCGACTGATAACACTCTGACTTGTATTCAGAGCTAAAGCCACAGTACGTTGCCGGGAACCAGCTTCTATCATTCCCACGGCTCTGAGCATTTCTTCCCTGCTTAAATGACGTCGCCGCTCCATAATAACGTTGGTTTTAATCAGTAGTAGGGAAACAGTAGCACTAATAATGTCTTCAATGCGTTGTATGTTTTTATAGGGAAAATATTGACAGCTGATTTTCATCTTTTACTCGAATTTGATTCACAGTTCCTGATTCAAATTATGAAATGCACCAAAAAGGATCCATATAAATTTATAAAATCATAAATTTATTACAAAGCCACATCTCAATCTCAAGAAATCCGCATAAAAATGCTTGATCCCTAGACACTTTTGATGTGTGTATTAATTAGGATTATGTTAGATGAGTTGGGCCAAGTAGATGGCCACCCTGAGCTGGCGGCGGCGCCTAATGTTCCACGAGCGCCTCTCTAACACGTAACAGGGGGAACACCACCTTTTTACACTTATAATATCATTGGGGAACACACACTCCCCCCTATAGGACGTGGTCCGCATGGCGTGGGCCGTCACCAGTCCGGGGCAGCGGAAGTCGCATTCGCACCCGCAGCCCCCGACGCAGGTGTACGAGGGAGCAAAAAAAAGTCTGACAGACCCCTCTGTCCACCCCAGGACGGAGGGCAACCATGAGGACTACCACACCGACAACAAAAAAAAAAAGGTGGCCACGGCAATCGCAGCATCAGTGGCGTTTTTAGGTCCTCAGAAGTGCAAGTGTAGGGTAGGGACACTTTGAACTTGCACTGCCGATATGCCGCACACACATTTCCCATATTATTATAATAATAAATGGGAAATGCTGAGGTCAATAAAGATAAGAAGGCGGATAAGAAAATCTTTTCGGAAAGGGTATTAAGAAAAAAGGGGATAACAAAATAAGGAATTGATTATGTTAAAGATGATATTGCTACAAAAGATGTGGGCGCTCCCGGATGACGACTGAGGCTGATAGAGGAACGAAAAAGACTTAGTCCTCCGAAAGTTCCGAAAGGAAATACAATTGACATAAGGGCAGCAGGATAACGATGTGGGATTTTGGAAATGCTGCTATTTGAGGTATGGAGAGTGACTTAAGTCTGCATATTATATGGTAGCTGATGATTACAAGCCTCTAAACCCAGATGGGTACGGCAAAACTCCCAGAAATAACACAGCCCATGACGGTTATAAGTCACATGTAATAGGACAATCCTAGAACATGACATCAGAGCAGTGTATAAAAATTGTGGGAACCTTGGCATTGTCCCATAAATCAATCTACTGTTTACAAATTACAGATTCTAAAGACTCGTTTTATAACAGACTCGGATTCCATAACGTCATGTGTACTATGATATATGGAGAGGTATTACTTCATCGTGGAAAAATTATTGATGTCAATGTACTCTGTGAGGTGACATCATTCATACGGAGCGATAACTGACATAGTGTAAGTATAAGCTTATGTGAATTGTGAACCGTAGACATGTCGGTTACGGCCGTTACGGGCTCACGACACCACACTCACCGCAGTGCCACACATTCGTCACCCGACGAATGTGTGGCACTGCGGTTCAATGAGCATGTAACAGTGAATGATATATCAATGTTAGGTTGATCGAGTGCTTAACCGTGCGAGGTGAGTATGCAAATATGCGCAACTGTTTCGGCCCTTTTTTGGCGAAGAAAAAACAATTTTGGGTAGTGAACTATGATTGCCTTCTTGGTCTAATGGTCGTAAGCTGCTGGCTCGATCCCCAATCCCCAGCGAGCACCTTAAATGCATAACACATTATGAATCACAATCTGCATCATTCTAAAGGCTAAAAAATTTTCTGCTCAACAAAGTAAATAACGTAAAATCAAGTTCAGTTAAGTCAACGCAATAAAAATTGGTTATTTATGCGACACTTTTTGACACTCGCAAATAAATCAAAACCTATAGGGCACTTTTCATTGACCTAGAATCATGAAATTTGGTCTCACAGTCACAGCACATGTTAAGGAAAATCCGAAAATTACGTTACTTTGTAGTTTCGATTACTAAGTTACATTTGGAGTTGGAGAATTGACTGTAACCTATTTCGATGTATGATGAATTGATAATGAACATGTTTTTCTTCGGGATAAATTCATCCCAACTGCGGAACCCTTCATTGTGCGTGGTGCAACAAGCTAGTGAAACTGTCAAATTTTCCCAATGAACCTTGAACCTAATGCGTTAGTGATAAAGTTGAAAATCTATAAAGAAATTTGAGAGATTGTAGTAGCTTTATGTCCTGGCGTCTGTTCATGATAGCTCGATTCAAATTGAGATGAACTCACTCCAACAATAAGCAGTAATGTCGACTGGTCACGATTACTACTACTTGTGGTGCTGGGACTTTCCAGTTGAATGAACCGGTGACTGACCGGACATTTGTATGGCCTACAGAGAGATGACTTCTAAACTGTACATTGATTAATTACTGCTGAGTTAGTACATTACTGTCATATATTTAAGATCATTTATCATTAGGACAGTTTTGTGGACATATGGATGCCAGCGTAGGACGAAAGAAACATTGGATTCATTGTGTCATATGTTCGTGAACGGGCGCCGTCGCGCGTCGGTTGAGACTGGTCATCTCATCTGCCAAGGCTTATTTTTAATCATAAATTTTGAATTGTTTCTTCATTTGTGTCTTTTTTTACATTGTTCTCACTTATAGAAGCAACAAGAATAATGTACCCAGGATTTTGTAATATCTTGATTTAAAAGAGTGGTCCACGGAGTATCTTGCCCGTTCTTCTCATAGAGATCTACGTCTTGGAATGGGCAACTAACTTCAACTTTCTGACTAACTAAATGTGTAACTTGTTTAAATTTGACAAAGCAAAAGTGCCTGTACTTACATAGTTTAATTGAAATAAATGCATAGTTGAGTTTGATAATATGGTTAATAAAAGAAACTACGCATCACACTGACGTCACACAAAACCCTGCATCGCGCAAGCAGAGTTTGCCGCGAAACTAGGATATTATAAACGACGCGGCGACGACGTCCCGACATCAATTGTCGCCAGACACAACACCCGTCTGGTCGGAGGATCCTTCCTTTTCGATAGAGGATGTGTGAACTTTACACCCTGTTCCTCATATATGAGACTTGCTGCGTCGACCCGGAAGTAAATTGGGATAGAAAAAGAGGGTGATGTTAAATACAATCGTCAATCATTCATCATCATAATTTCCTAAGGGAAACGAAAGCTTAGTTCTAAAGCTTACTTAAACTTTTAAGAACAAAATTAGGATCTGGTTTGCACGAACGCTCAGACTAAACATGCTTTCTCAAAAAGATTCTATTTATTTCTAGGACCTTTCTTATATAATAAATTTAACAAATTGCTTAAGATATATAATGTAAGTTATAATAGGTGTAGTATAATGTTATTCGATTATTTAGCAAAACTAAATTACTCGGACACGGAAAAACTACTAGAGGTGCTGAACTAAACTAGCTGACTTAACTGTAATTAGTTTACCTAACCTAATATTATTTCATAATAATTTTAGTTATAGATTATATATAATTATACATCCCATAAACCTAGTTTATAATAAGGTTGCGCAAAATATTGTATCTGCTTAGATACTGGCAATATATGTTAACTTAATTTACTGACTGTCGTATTTAACAAAATACTTTCGTAGGGAGATGGCCTGAAACACAGGTTTAAATAAACCTAGATAAATCAGGCAACGCACTAGATTACCTTCAGTTTTATTTTTGACTGTAATCTCATATTTCTCATACCATAGTCTATCCAGATTTTTATAGGCCTAGATTAATATAATACTAATGAACCTTATGTACACTTTTTGTAAACTTATTATTTCAATAAATTTTTTTTTTTTTTTTTTTTTTTTTTTTAAAGATTCATTGATCTTTCTAAGAAAGGTTATTTTAAAACTTTGTTTACTGCCTTTAGAGGGCAGTTGGACAATTTAGTGATAAATATTCATGCTTTTTGCCAAGTTTCGTTAGAATATTGATTGTGTTTTGTTATTTTCTTCAACACTGATCGCGTTTCTGATGAGGACCATCTACATTAAAGGGTACCTGTTCTGTTATAATATCTAGAATTCTAGAACATGCATGTCTCTCTCTGTAAGGGCAGTGTTAGCTCACTGGTAAGTGGTAACGGCTGCGACTTGGAAGTCGTAGGTCGTAGGTTTCAACCCAGACAGGCGCTTTACTGATGTATTCCACATTGGGCACCCGCTTAAATGGCACCTGCATTCACTCAGATGCCATTTAAGCGGGTGCCCAATGTGGAATACGTCGCTTTTGTGTAAATTATTTCACCACTACTGCTTTCAAAATGGTGAAGGAAAACAACGTGGGAAAAATGGCATGTCCTAAAATCAAAAATTCGATGACATATAATGACATCTACCAAACCACACTGGGCCCGCGTGGTGGATTACGGCCCGTTCCCTCTCACAGGGAGGAGGCCTGTGATCCAGCAGTGGGGGCCATTAGTGCCATTACTGATTACGCGTATGCTGTTTTTTGGCTAGAATTAAGCAATATTTGCAACTCAGAAGTGAAAATGTGGTGCTGTTTCTCAAACGATGGCCCTGCGTGTCCTAATTCATACACGTTGGAGGAGCTTATGGATGCTGCAGCAATAATTGGAGCACAAGTAAAACTTAGATTTTTAAATGAGTTACTGTTGTTTTTTTTTACTTTTTATCCTTCTGCTATGCCCCAATAGAGCCATCATTTTTATCTAGCTATTAGCTTTTTGTAACGAAGTCCACGAAAGCATAGCCAGGGGTATGGGAACAGCTAATATTTACATGTATTTTATGTCCGTCCTACACCGGACACTATCAAAGCCAAATTAAATATTTACGCCTTAATACCATGAATCGATGATATACTTATGTTCCCACCTTTGAAGGAAAACTTCTAAAAATAATAGAGGTGAACGAACTATAGAAATAAAAGACGAATGACGTCACAATCACAACCGTCACATAACCTAATGATTCAGTCATCAGTCGACACCCAAATGACTTTGAATGTGGCGAAAATATTTTTAATGACTCACCTGTAGTGTGTCGTCACATTTCAAAGACCAACCGTCATATTGATTTGTCATTAGTTAATGGAAGTTATATAATTGATAGGGTTTCCTCGAAATTGATTCTAACGACGTTATGGTCATTAAAATTTTGAGGCTCAAGTCTTTTACTAACAAACTAGTTAGTTTTTTTTCGCCTAGAAGCCCACTGCTAGGACACAGGCCTGAAGGCCTCCTCGCAGTGACAGGGAATGGGCCACCACAAGTCGTGGTGCACTGGGGCCGCTTGGTGGTCGTGGTTCACGAGTTTCAAGACCACCAAGAGGGCCCAGTGCGGGTTGGTAGATCAGATGTCATATGTCTTCGATTTTTCAGTTTTTACATAAAATATCATATATCCTACGACACTCAGGAATACTGTAGCTTCGCAATTAGTGAAAGAATTTTCGGAATCAGGACATAAGTTCCGAAGATTACCTACATACAAACTAATCCACCTATAATCCTAACTAATATTATAAATGCGAAAGTAAGTTTGTTTGTTACCTTTTTACGCCTAAACCACTGAACCGATCATCTTGAAATTTTGCATATACGTTGTCAGGTGTACAGAAACGGGCATAGGGTACCTTTCATCCCGAAAAAAAAGTGCTGTTCTCGAGGAAAACAACAATAACGTTATTATGATAATAGATGGCGCCACGTGTCTTTCGAACGGGATCGACACTTATGCGAGTAAACCCGCAGGGCGCTGCAGTATTAGTATAAAAGAGCCTATGCAAGCAACGATCGCTTTCAAAGCATTTCGTATTTCTACAGCTACTTTCAACAGGATTGACAATTGACATCATCATCATCATCTGCCTAGCCTTTTCCCAACTATGTTGGGGTCGGCTTCCAGTCTAACCGGATGCAGCTGAATACCAGTATTGTACATGGAGCGACTGCCTATCTGACCTCCACAACCCAATTACTGGGTAGGTAATACAATTCAACAGGATCGACATAAGTACGCTTTTCGGTAGCTTATTATGCCAGTCCTATACATTTTTGACATTGCAATCTTCGTTATCACCGATAGAATGTCACTTTCTCTAGGATCACAATCGGTAGTTTCGCAATACTAACGAGCCCATTATGAAAACAACAGTTTTCCTCAAGCGAGTTATGTACTGTGCAATATGGCGCATTTAACGGCAAACTACGTATATTGTATGTAATGTTATAACATTATTATTAATTATGCCGCGTCGCAGAGGGAGTGGTGGCCAAGTGGTAACGGCCGCGACTTACGAGTTGTAGATCGTAGGTTCGAACCCAGACAGGCGCTTTACTTTGTGTAAATTATTTCATCACCACTGCTCTCAAAACGGTGAAGGAAAACATCGTGAGGAAACCGGCATGTCCTAGAACCAAAAATTCGAAGACATGTGACATCTGCCAATCCGCACTGGGCCCGCGTGGTGGATTACGGCCCACTCCCTCTCACCGAGAGGAGGCCTGTGTCCCAGCAGTGGGAACATTATAGGCTGATTATGGTATGCCGCGTCGACTTCCTTTAAAGCTAGTCTAACTCTAGATAAATAAGGACCTGCCTAAGGTATAATTATATAGGTCGTCTGGATTCGATATCTATGCCATTATTAGGCATAGTATTAACATGATGTGACGTCCACCTAACCTCACTGGACCTCTGTTGTGTACTAGTGCGGGCGGCCCACTCCCTTCCACAGAGAGTAGCCCTGAATCCCACAAACGAAATACAAATGAAGAAAAAAAAAAAAAAATTTAGTAACTGGTGTATAACCGTTGTAATTAATAATCACACTAATATACATATAGGCGAAAGTTTGTGAGTGTGTGTGTGTTTATATGTTTGTTACTTCTTCACGCTCAAACGGCTGGACCAATTTTGATAAAATTTTGTATGGAGGTAGCTGACACCCTGGATTAATATAATAGGCTACTTTTTATCCCGACATTCCCACGGGATCGAAACTTATGCGGGTGAAACCGCATGTCGGAAACATGTAAACTTAATTAAATACACAACTTCAACAATCTTAAATAACTTCAAAATGCTAAGGTTTTTGTAAATCATTTCTTTTACTAATTAATTATTAGAATTGCCTCCTATTATTATAATTATTTTTTTATTGTGTGCAGTTTAAATAGTGGGCCTAAATTACTATGGCCACTTGGCATGCCCCTTTTACATCTTTCTATTATTAGCATAGATTTACCTGGATAAACTTGGGGGAAGTATTTTCTCAGCAATAGGACAAAATAGTCGAAAACATACAATTTATTAAATTTCCTGGTTTGGACTTTGTAAGATTATTTAAACATACGTTAATTAACGACAAGGAACGTTGTACACATTAGTGATACCAAATATTTATCGTTCATTTTAAGGTCACAGCACACGTATCAAACCGGAAAGGGATCGGCACCGTATCAACTCGAGCCGTTCAGTATTCTTTGTAAGAAACTCCCTACTGCAACGCACACTAATCGGAATCGTAACGTAATCGCCTCGCCTCGGGACAAGCTCACGAACCACGGTGCGGTGCGTTACGGAGCGTCGTCCCGCGCTTACTCTCTCCGTACTAGCTTACGTTTCTTCGTCCACCCGGCTTGCCCCTAACCAGCGGTCGGCGAGCCGTAAGCGCGGCGTCGCCTAGCCGTAGCCGAGTCGACGTATCAGAGCTTCTGATCCGCTTTGGTTACGTGCTTACGTTAGGTTGACGCCTGTTTGAGGGCGAGGCGAAAGGCGTAACGGTGCCGATCCCTTTCCGATTTGATACGTGTGCTATGACCTTAATCGTAATTCAAAGATAAGCTATCAAACAGATTTGATGGAACACGGAACAACGTATCATTTTGATATAGCTTTAGCGCCAGAATTACTAAATAATATTTAATTTACGAACGAATTAAGTTATCTACTCAATGATATACGAGAGATAGGGAGAGGCTAGCTTTTAATATTTTAATTTTATTTATTTATTTGAGTTGATTTGAATGTCTGAGTGTTATTTTATTGTGTATGTGTTCAATTTTAATTTTATGTTTTTCTAATTGTAATGGACTTTGTCTGAAAAATAAATGAATTATTATTATTATTATTGCCAAATGTATGGGAAGTCCCGGCGAAATCGTTATAATAAAAAAACGTTACGTACTCGTAGATCAATATTCATGCAATGGGGCCACATTATGACGTAAAATACAAGACAAGATTAATGACGATGAAGTAACATTTCCATAAAACTGGAATTTGCCATGTATGACCTCACTCTAAGGGTGTTACCACACCAATCGATCGATCGTCGATCGATGTCATCGATCGACATCGGTCGACGTTGATCGATTGGTGTGGTAGCTTTAATTGATCGACGGATACCGGTCGACTAACCAATCGACCGATTGCCGGTCGATGGCATTGGTCGACGGCATCGGTCAACGTAGATCGATTGACCCCGGCTATATTCCATCAGTTTCTTTCGAAATGTATTCACTTTTCCATTCTACCATCGATCGATGGCATCTATCGACTATCGATCGATTGGTGTGGTAGAAACTATCGATCGTCGTCGACTAATCCATTCTACCATCGATCGATTGCATCGATCGACGATCGATCGATTGGTGTGGTAACACCCTAAGACATCTGTTCTGTCCCACTGCCAGCGATTAACGAGAAGCGAGTAGAGCTAGCAGGAGGGGCCCGTGGCTAAATAATAACAGCCGCACATGTCAAACGATCAGGATAAGCTACGCTTGCCGCGATTGGTCTGTGGATGGGTGACCATCTTTATATACCGAGACCCCCTCTCCGTGTCTCGGACAGCACGTTAAGCCGTTGGTCCCGGCTGTCATTCGTGGATGTTTGACAGTCGTTACGGGTAGTCGGAAGCCCGAAAGTCTGACAACCAGTCTTACCAAGGGGTATCGTATTACCCAGTTGTTGAGGTCAGATAGGCAGCCGCTCCATGGAAAATACTGGTATTCAGCTGCATCCGGTTAGACTGGAAGCCAACCCTAACATTGGGAAAAGGCTAGGCAGATGATGAGTAGAGCTAGCAGCTCTACTAGTAGCAGAACGAGTTGACGAACGATGAGCTCAGAACGGGTCCAAGTGGCGGTTCTTGGGGGACGCCTATGTCCAGCAGTGGCCGTCTTTCGACTGAAATTATGATGATGGTGTGCAAGGAGCAGTGAGTACGTGACGGGGACGAGCAATATTACTCACTGGCATACAAAATATACAGTCAACAAAAGAGACCGAGAGAGTTTACTAAGAAACCGATGGATGTTGTCGACTAAAATTTAATTTGATGAAAGAGCTGTTTGTTTTCTATTAATAAAATTAAATTTTATTCGAGAACATCCTTCGGTTTCTTACTAAACTTCAACTATATCCGACGATCCTGCATACGTATCTCTTATGTTGACTGTACCAACCCTGAGTCTCTCAGCGAGTGTTATGGCACTAGCGCGCGCAAATTGTTGCAGACAAATTCAGACAATTGTTGTATTTTCATTTAGTCCGCTAATAGCAGCGAGCAACACACTACAGATAGCTATCTCTTTCTGTGTCATACGTTCCGAATTATCTATCGCAGTAAGTACTTTGTATTGTAATAACAACGCAACAATACAGAACGTCGCGCGTCGCTCAGTTGAACGTAGCGTATCTTTCCTTTATAATATCTGGTTATAATATTCTCTTTGAAAATATATCATTGCGGCACCTACAATCTTTTGTACGTTTCTTGTCTTGCGCGAGAAAATCGTTGATATCTAGTCGCTTTCACGTCGGCAGTGAGACAGGTGCCTAAGAATTAATATTTCGCAGTCAGTTCTCACTATTTACATATTTTTTTTGTGAACTAGCAAAACCGGGTCTGAGTCATTGATATCTAAATAATTACGAGTATGTAACGTCTTTTTTGTTTGTTTTTGTTTTAATAAGACTACGTGTTCAGCTATGAATATGGTTCAGCCCGATTCAAACTTTATGGCGGAGTGGCGGCTCTGAACTGTGCACAGTTCAGCGCAGTACCTCACCCCCGGCCCCGCTGGCACGTGAATTTGTTATTGCTGCGCAACGAGTCGCCTCATGTTCCGAGCCGCTGTACGGGTATTATTGGGTAGGAGGTAGGAATTGGTGGATCACATCAAGCTACTACATTCTGTCAAATTTCTTTAATAGATTTTCAACTTTATCGCTAAAGCATAACGTTCAAAGTTAATTGGGAAAATTTGACAGTTTCGGGTAGCTTGATGTGCTGGCGTCTGTACATTTGCAAAGTGGTGCCGCCCCTGTACAATGTGCCCTCAATAAAATGTCTGCTTCATAATTATCTAAAAATCAATCTGCCTAGCTTTTTCTCAACGATTTTAGGGTCAGCTTGTCTAACCAGATGCAGCTGAATGCCAGTATTTTACAGGAGAGACTGCCTATCTGATCTCCACAACCCAGTTATTGTACAGTCAGCAACAAAAGTCGATTAACACTTCATTTTTTTTTATCTCAGTTATTGAGCAAAATATTAACACTTCAGTTCTTGTAATCTCAGTTATTGAGCAAAATATTTGTTCAAAATTGCATTGTACTTCTGCTGCAATTTTGAACAAATATTTTGACTTTTCGGGACTTTGACTACCCGTAATTACTGTCAAAGTTCTATGAATGACAGCGGGGACCAAAAGCTTAATGTGCTTTCGAAGACACATTTCCAATAGGTAATGTTTAAAATAATAAAATGTCTGCTTCATGACTACTTACAAAATACTATATTATGTTTTATTGTGGTTTTGTAGATAACAATTGAATGGTACTTAATTAGTTTTTATGAGTCAGTAAACACTGTAAAATGATTTTTTTATTATCAAAGATAACTAATTAAACAAGTTGGTATTTTTTAAATGTAGTGAAAAAAATTTAAAAGGCTATGCTTAGATGGTTTGGTCGTACGTCGTGACAGTTACCACTGCTCCTCAGGATATCTTCAATACCACAGACATCACAGATGTGCTGCCAACCCAGAAGTTGAAATGTTTTTTGTGCCTGTAATTACACCGTCACCCATCTTTTATATCAGAACAGAGCAACGCTGCTTGGAGGCAGAAATAAGTTGGTTGATATGATTATTTTTATGACTGCCTCAGAATATAAAGTAATATAAAGTTTTTGTATGTTCTGTCATATATAATATAAAGAACCGAGTAAGTCATCCTCTGCCTAGCCTTTTCCCAACTATGTTGGGGTCGGCTTCCAGTCTGACCGGATGCAGCTGAATACTAGTATTTTACATGGGAGTGACTGCCTATCTGACCTCCACAACCCAATTACTGGGTAATACGATACTGCTTGATAAGACTGGTTGTCAGACTTTCGGGCTTCTGACTACCCGTAACGACTGTCAAAGAACCACGAATGACAGCCGGGACCAATGGCTTAACGTGCTTTCCGAAGCACGGCGGGGTCACGGTATGTAAAGATGGTCACCCATCCACAGACCAGCCGCGGCAAGCGTAGCTTAACCTGATCTATCGACCTGTGTGGCTGTTATTATTTAGCCACGGGCCCCTCAAAGAACTGAGTAAATACAGTCATCTAAAAAGAATGGATGTTGATGCATGGAGAGGGCGAGGAAGAAAAAAAGAAATGAAAGAGAAGGAAGTGAATGATAGAGTGATGGTTGACAGGGGAGAATGAAAAATAATATATAAGTAATATAAATAAAAAAGAAAAAATGTGTTACGCCAACCCCAAGTAACATTGGACAAGGAAGTTGTTGTGGGCAGTCATTAAAGAATCAGTAAACACGTACAAATTGAGTGTGAAAAGACAATGTGTTAAAATACATTGTTCTCTTCACAAGCAAATTGAGTGCAAAACAGTAAACGAAATACTAGGAACACATAATTAGTTAGTTGTTTACGTACAACAGAGATAATTATTGAGTTCAATAACTTTAATATAAGCAATTTAACATAAATAGACTCAACAAGCTATGCTTGGAGTCTCTCTGAAGAATAGATTATAGAATGAGGTGATCTGGCCGAAAACCAAAGTTGTCGACATAGCTCACAGAATAAGCAAGCTTAAGTGGCAATGGGCCGGCCATATTAGCTGTAAATGCGATGACCGTTGGCGTAGACGTGTTCTTGAGTGGAGTCTCCAGAATAGAATAGAATATCTTCTCCATACGAAAACTACCTTTTGGAATGGGCGACTAGAATCATTTCTATTTAGTTTTTTGTGACGTTCAAAAGTGCCTCTAATGTGCCTATTTGAAATAAATTATTTGACTTTGACTTTGAATAGAAATACTCTTTATTATGTACACCAAATAAATTACAGACATAAAAATAGAAACTGTACATAGGGTGACACAATGTGCGGTCTTATCGCTAAAAGCGAGCAAGGTGGTGGTGGTGGAGCTAGGTGGTGTGACGATTTACATAGGGTGGCTGGTAGCAGCTGGATGAGAATCGAGCTGAATGGTGTGCAATTGGAGAGGCCTATGTCCAGCAGTGGACTGCTGTAGGCTGATGATCAAATCAAATCAAAATCGTTTATTTGCATAAAATGTGGTAGGTACAAAAGATGATAATGTAAAATTGTAGTGCAAAGACACATTCCGCCATGTAATGATGGCATGCAAATATTTAATACATGAAGTAGGTATGTATTAACAACATGCAGTAACATATTAGATAACGTACAGTTAATTAAATTAACAAAGGAAGATAAATAATTTAAAAAATATTACAATGCATTTCTGAATTGGTAGGACTGACAAGATTTTTTGTTCAGAAATGAAATGATGATGATGATGATGATTGTGTTACTCAGTAACTGGGTTGTGAAGGTCAGATAGGCAGTCACTTCGGTCAGTAGGTCGTCTTAGGGGCGGATTTCAGGTGCATCCAGTTAGACTGGAAGCTGACACCAACATTGTTGGTAAAACATTAGGAAGATAATGAATTACTTTCATGAGGCAATATCTCAGAAATTGATTTTTTGAAGTAGGATTTAAAGTGAAACCTGTTTCTATAAATACCAATCTCGGGATAAACTTTCCATTAAGTACCAAAGATTTGGAAGTTCATATTTTTTTTGTAGATAGTACTCATAAATAGAAATGTTTTTACAAATTTTCAAGTTGCGGAGACTCACGGTTTACGAGATATAATTTTTCAAAGTTTCCATACAAATTGGAAAATATCACGCCATTAGCAAATTTTTAGGTTGGATAAATTGTCATGTCATGATAGACGTCAAAGTTGACATTTCACGTTTCGTTGATAGTAGACGTGTATTTTATTCAATTTTATGTCATATTTTTTACTTAAATATAATTTTATTTTTAAATATTCACATATTAAATTTTGTGTGTAATTAATGTGCACAATAACCGTGCTATATTATGCAATTACATTGACCTTTTTACACAAAAAATAACGAATTTTTGTTTACACTGCGGAACGGAACGTGAAGCGACGCCATTTTGTTTTATAGCGTCTTTTTATCTGTTAGCTGTCACTCTGTCAGTGTGAAGTGTCAGTCATTCAGTCATTAGAGATGGGCCTAAACGTTAAAAAAAAATAACACTGCTAAATGCTAATGCTAAAAATAATTAACACTTAAAATTAGCAGCTAGATTTAGCAACTGTTAATTTAATCACAGACAGATTGCTAACAAAATTAATTCTCATTTCCTTCATACTTTTCACAGGCTTAGGACTGTCAACTTTTTCTGTTGGCGTATTTATAACTAGCTGACCCGGCAAACGTTGTTTTGCCATGTAAATTATTTCTAGCTGCCCGGCGCTATCGTTCGCGTGGTGTCCAACCCCTTACCCTATCCTACTCCTACCCTACTCCTACACTACTCCTACCCTACTTCTACCCTACTCCTACCCTAATCCTACACTACTCCTACCCAACTCCTACCCTACTCCCACACTACTCCTACCCTACTCCTATATAAGTAAATAAAAGTATTAAATACTATGTCCGTCTAAAACCGGATAAAAAGCCGGATTCTATGTCCGTCTCCTGGTTCTAAGCTACCTCCCCACCAATTTTCAGCCAAATCGGTTTAGCCGTTCTTGAGTTATAAATAGTGTAACTAACACGACTTTCTTTTATATTTATAGATTATAATCATTATCATTACTTTTTTAAATAACACAGACATAAGTATCAGAGTTAATAATACACATGATAATGTTTTAAAGAACACAATGTTTTCTTTCGTACTATATCGTCCCAATAGATGTCGTTACGTGTTTCCACTTATTGCAATAAAAAGTTGTTATAGAATGCTCTAAATTTATTATATCTTTTGATAGACTGAAGCGATTGCGATGAAACAAAGACTAATCACTACTCTGAGTTCTACACTATATTTGAGTATAAAAATGAGGCATATTGGTTTGGTACTTTTGACATTGAACCTGTTCAAATGAAAAATCTGTCACATCCAAACAGACAAACCGACAAACAGACAAAAATTCCAAAAATTTATGAAATGGCTTCTGTTGGTTATCCTTTAACACCCCACCTATTTTTTTTTTTATATTTTCAATGTACAGAAACGCCTCGTCTACAGATTTATTATATGTATAGATGAGAATCAATTTATTTACAACGATTGCTTTTTTTATAGCTGTTTTTTTTTAGTATTTATAATTTTTGATTTATTAATCATCTTGTTTTTATTTCTTTTTTTTTTCTGAGAATCAATTTATTTACAACGTATTCTTTTTTTATAGCTGTTTTTTTTTAGTATTTATAATTTTTTTTATGAATCATATTGTTTTTTTCTTTTCTTATTACCTAACATACAAACTAAATAATCATCTTTGTGCAGATATAATATATATGGTAAGATTAGGTAGGTACTTTTTTTTAAATTTTATATATTTAAGTTATCGGTAGTTGAAAATCATTAAAAAAACAAAAAATCAACTAAATAACAATCTGTCTGACTTAACAATGAACACAAAATAAACAGTTCACAGTTGCTAAATTGCTAAATGCTAAGTTGAAATCAACTAAATAACAATCTGTCTGACTTAACAATGAACACAAAATAAACAGTTCACTTCACAGTTGCTAAATTGCTAAATGCTAAGTTGAAATCAACTAAATAACAATCTGTCTGATTTAACAATGAACACAAAATTAACAGTTGCTAAATTGCTAAATGCTAAGTTGAAATCAACTAAATAACAATCTGTCTGATTTAACAATGAACACAAAATTAACAGTTGCTAAATTGCTAAATGCTAAGTTGAAAACATTTCAATAGAGACGGAACAACATTTTGTATCCTTTTCTTTCTTTTGTACAAAGCCGCCTGCAGTAGTGGGTTAGAGCGAGACAAATATATATATCAATCTGTGTGTGGACTGTACGGTAAACTGCTAAACTGCTAAATTTAACAGCTATTTTAAAATTTATTTAACAGGTGTTGACACTAAAAAAATATAGCAGTGTTAATTTAGCAGCTTATTAATTTGAGACCCATCTCTATCAGTCATCGTGCTCTGTGCATCGTTTGTTGCCCTTGCAGTTGAGATTGTTTTGACTACCATGGCATAGTCGTCGACATAGGATGCAAGAGCGAACGAAGGGCACCCCGAGGTTCGGTTTGGTTAGGTTACTTTAAACCCTTTACCCAGAAATAGGGGCCCCGCGAAGCGGGGCTCCGTCGACATAGGATGCAAGAGCGAGCCAAGGGCACCCCGAGGTTCGGTTGTGTTAGGTTACTTTAAACCCTTTACCCAGAAATAGGGGCCCCGCGAAGCGGGGCTCCGTCGACATAGGATGCAAGAGCGAGCGAAGGGCACCCCGAGGTTCGGTTTGGTTAGGTTACTTTAAACCCTTTACCCAGAAATAGAGCCCCGCGAAGCGGGGCTACGTCGACATAGGATACAAAAAAAAACTATAACCATGGATATCTCCATAACCATGGGGTTCCGCGGGGTGGGGATGGTACAGGGGGCAAACTGGGGGGGGGAGAGGAAATCTTTCCCCCCAATTTGACTAAATAGTGCTATTCTAACCTAACCTAACCTAAAAACTTTAACCATGGATATCTCCATAACTATGGGGTTCCGCGGGGTGGGGATGGTACAGAGGGGGTTGCCCCCCTCCCCTCCCCCCCTCTTCGCACCATAATTTTTGGTGACTTAAAGGAAATTTTAACCCAAACATTGACCTAAAGATTACTAGCGTAGTTATAAAACTTAACTTTTTCTGCAATTGGAAAAAACCCGATTACTATAAGAAATACCCAGTTTTATTAATTGTCATAAGATCTAGATTGGCTGTAAAATCCCAATGGCAATATTGTGCAATAAGTATACAATGTTTTTATCTCATATTTATCTAAATCCGATAATATGAGGCCTGTATGAGTTCAAGAGCTTTGCCAATTCACAATACACAGCGAATTTTAATAAAACTTTATACTATAACCATAGACGTGTTCTGTTTGCCGCGCAGTCAAAAACGCGTGAAGATACGTTATTTCATATAACTTTTGAATGTCTACATCACAAACTCGTATTCCGCGAAGTTTTAAAACAGGAGGATATAAAAAACATTATTTCATAATAACGCAAACCTCGCAACGCGAAGATCTAAGTAAAAACCAGAGCTAATTTTAATTCTTTTGTCATTCAGGCGTGATGAGATAAAGGTAGTAACTGGTACAGGCTAATTTTAAAATGTGACGTCATATGTAAACAACGTTATGAATAAACAGTTTTCAAAAGTTTTTTATAAACTTTCCAAATGAAAACTTACCTTTCCATTGATGCCAAGGCCGAGTACTGTATTGGAGATCTCGTAGTCATCCGTGATTGGTGTAGTTTTGATAGCCTTTGTGAAATTACTCATCTTGATTCACTTCACTATTTTGAAACACAAAACAAAAAGTAATTATAGCACTTTGTCAACACAATATCACTGCAACACTGTTTAAAGTTTTAAGAGTAAAATATTTTTTGTTTTATTATTAATGCATACGTACACTACAATTCAAATTAACTTTTAAACTTTAATTGGTTTCGTGTGTGACAATGACCGACCGTGTCACAGCGTTGAGCAATCGCGGCACAGTGCTGCCAAAAATTCCAAACTGTCTGATGAAGACTGGCGCTGTCAATGTCAAACTGCGAAATATTTCGTTCGAAAAGTTTTCTTTGCCTTTCAGAACGATTAGAATATTAAAACAGTGAATTGCGCCCGCAGTGTACTTTTTTGATAAAATTCATTCATTCTTTTAGTTTTCAAACTTCTCTACCTAAGTCGGCAAAGTAACCCCCTAGCCCCTATCTTATTCGGCACTGAACACTGTAAGATAAATGTAAATGTAGGTACAGGCACGGAAAATAAAAATAATTGAGTAAGAACATTTCAATGAAATGCACCGACCCCAGCGAGACTTGACCAGACTCGATTAATTGAATGAAACCCAAGATTCGCATTAGCCCCATGTTATCAGCCTTATGTTTCATGGTGATAGGGCAGGATTTATGAGCCGTACCGTAGGCCGTACCGGATATGCATCCTCCTATGGATGAACGACGTCGCCGCCAGGTTGGTTCAGGTGGAGCTTCACCGGTGAATAAGAACATTTCTGTAATTATAGTAAAATTCCCAGTGGTTTTTGATAGGACCATCATTAATTTTTATTAATTTGACTGGTAGGCAGCAGTAAAATTGTAAATGTGTGTCTTTTCATTTCGAAGTTTTGAATGTGGTTTAATTTCTGAACGAACATGCGTCAGTTTTCATCGTAATGTTGGTAGCATTGGTTAGCTTGTAGCGCTATCTGTTGACAGATTACTAAACTGCGTAGAGGCAGTTTTTTTAAAGCTACAAGCGGTAAGCGGTATATAGTACAGATGGCGTTATAACAAATTTTAACCAAAATAGTCCTAGCTAGACCGTATGTTTTAAATATTTAAATGTAAGTTTATAAAATAGGTAGCGTATTCAATTTTATTATGTAAATGGGCAATATTTTAATTTGTTTGAAAAGTTGCGAATGTTACTAATTGGTTTCGCTTTCGTTTTAAATTCGCATACATAAATGTTATTAGGTATGTAAATTGTTAGCTGTTAGTTCCTGTTTCGTCTTACGTAATTATTGATATTGACTAATTAGAATTGCAAAACTAGTTGCTAATCAAATTGTAATAACGTTATTACGTAGGGACTGTAGGTATAGGTTCAGTTCCTTTGAATAAATATGATAAGATTATTTCAATGAATAAGTAGGTACAAATTATGGATTAGAAATCTAGCAATAGTTAGACCGATAGCAAAACGTGTTTACGTACAGACGCCAGCAGGTCAACCTACCCGAAACTGTCAGATTTTCCCAATCAACCTTGAACCTTATGCTTTAGCAATAAAGTCGAAAATCTATAAAAGAAATCTGACAGATTGTAGTAACTTGATGTGCTGGCGTCCGTACATAAACTTCAATCGCATGGCGACAGCTGAAAAACGTTAGTGACTCTATCGAATAGGTTACGTTTCTTACTTATTAGCGAAATCTATAGCGCTCATGATCATGGTACGAATTTTAATTCTTTCTGTGACCGCTAGAGGCGCTGTACAATCACACTACCTAATACTTTTATACTGTGCTAATCATGTGCTAATACTAAAAAGGCGAAAGTTTGTGAGTGTGTGTGTGTGTGTATGTTTATATGTTTGTTACTTCTTCACGCTCAAACGGCTGGTCCAATTCTGATAAAATTTTGTATGGAGGTAGCTGACACCCTGGATTAACAGTTTAAAGGCTACTTTTTATCCTGATATTCCCACGGGATCGAAATTTACGCGGGTGAAATTGCGGGGCGCAGCTAGTAGGTACATAGTTAACAAAGTCGCCGAAATTGTACGCGCATAACTTCCGAACGACTGCACTAAATTGGATAATTCTTTTTTTATTGTGTTCGGTATTGCCAGGACAAGGTTTGTATAAAAGAAAATTTCGGAAATTCGAAAAAAATATTGCACCCGTGTTAAGCTTGGCCGGGCCGTAGTGTATAATAATTCAAATTACACATATCGCCATTTTGTAATGAAATGAAAACAGTAGTTTCCACTACAATATTTTTTCTGAGACATAAATAGTGTTTACGTTTAGGCCTCTAATATAGCAGGATACTTACATAATTATATTACATACAAGGGTTAGCCTGCAGCCCCGGCTGTCATTTCGGGGTATTCCTCGAAACACACCAACTTTGAAACGCACCAAAAGTATTCCTCGAAAAAAAGAAATGAAATAATAATAAAAATATTATAATTTTATTCCTCGAAATGCATCAACGATGTAACATAGAGAAGAGCATGAAGGATTCGTAATAAATGATATCGATAGACGTTTCATTTGGTGCATTTCGAAGAATACGCCGTCATTTCAAATGGATCTTTGACAGTTCTACTCGTTACGGTGAATAGCCACAGACCACGTCAATAGTCCAGGAGTCTGACAACCAGGAAAAGAGGTTGATGATGAAGTATCGTATGTATATTAGCAGAAAAATATCACAATTTGAAACAAAGAATTATATCCTATATACGTAAACATAATAATAGTAATTTTCACGGCAGAGTACTCATCGGTGCCAAGGCTGTTATTAGACTAGACTATTCGTCACCCAAATGCATATAGCGTGAAGATTTTAGACAAAAAAACATGGTTTGTCCAAATATTTAATGATTACCCTTCAAGCTAGATCATGAATCATAGGTAGGTACTTATTTTGTTGAGTATAATGGAAAATTAAATAAGTGATACAAACATAAGCAGCAGTGCGATTCTGTAACCATCTCACCGTGAAAACTTAGGTGAAGTGAGCGTGGAGTGAGCTGTCAATAGTGTAAATTCCTAGTAAAAACAAACTCACTTCACCTAAGTTTTCACGGTGAGATTTTTACAGAATCGACCGGCAGGTATCCCAGACTGGGTACGGTTGAAACAATTTTGCTTTGAACGCCCGTAGCACAGCCATTTTGAAACATATCAAACCACAAAACACTTAAAATAAGAGAATAGACTTTTGTCATCAAATACATCTCAGAATTAGAGGCTCAACTGTCATATTTACTAGATAGGAAGAGTTTAATAAAATAATGTGCCACTGTTGCAACCGTCCCCATACCAGTGATGGGGGTCAGTTGAAACATAAACAAGTAAGTAATACAAAATCAGTTTATTTATTCATAATCAGTTAATAATAAGCAAAATAATCATAGGGCATCAAAAAAATTCGTCCGCATCGCTGTCAACAGGAACAGTGCCCAAAAGGCTGGCAGCATTGCCACGTTGTATGGCAATGCTAATTCTTTGGCCAAGAAATTGGCCAACCCTCTGGTCACGTGAAGAGTCGACTAACCGCTTGGCGATATCTCGAAAAACCACGTGAGCACTGGCCCTAGTGTTTCAACCCCAAACGGCTCGAACATATAACTCCCAATCAGGTTGGAATATTTTAGCCATTTGAGGTTTTCTGTACCTGCAGCAGCCTGCGGCAGCCAGCACGGGTTGTGCTGGGGCGGCTGCTGCAGTTGCAGACCGTGCTAGGAAGATGGGATGGCGCAAGGGTGTCGACACATGTTGCATCCCACACCAAAGGTCTGCCTAACTTCCAGGGCATTATGGTCATTCCGTCTGGTCTCTTCCCATCGTCGCGTGCCAGGACTAATTGTTGATTTTATTGTTATTTTTGTTTATTCGTGTTATGTTTTTGTTTATGTATTATGCTATCCAGTCATTGTTAATACATCTTCAACGTCCACCCAATTTAGATATTTACTTTCAAATCGAAAGCGTATAATGACATGACAACACAAACCAAATAATGTTATAAAATGCCAAAAATGATGTCCGTGTCATGTTGCACGTAATACTCGTACAAGGCATTTTGATAGAAACTGAATTTATCGTGCACTTCCAAATATTGAGGACTTTATCGTCATTGTTGCGAGAGTCGAGACTGGTTGACTGCGGTTTGTGTGGCTGTGAAAATGGCGAAAGAGTTGAGGCCATTTTTTATTACATATTTTTTATAAGTTAAACTGTTGTTATGGGCTTTAATACCTTTTAATTTTTTTTATATCACATAAAAATATTTACCTACGTGAAATTATTTTTTATTTTTTTCATGGACACTTATGAAACGTCAGAAGCTAGGTGAACGGTTCCGATTGGTCGTTTCCGAATGACGAAAAACTAAATTTATCGTAGTTCAAAATGGCGTTAAATCCATATTTTCTAAACTAATTACGAGTAAAGAAAATTTGGTTTTCGTTATATAATATGTTAGATTTAGATCCGTCCGCTCCGCAGCGATTTGCCGCGGAAGCGGATCTTCCCCCCGGCGTAGTGCCTCCGCGCGCTACTCATACAGGCGCGCGAGGACTGTCGCCTCCAGATCCAGAAAATTCTAGGATAACTTGAATTTATAAATACACTCTTTAGCAAAGTCTATCTTGGCCAAATCAAAGTTAAGATATTTTATAGACATATGGTTAGGCACATGAGCAGGCGATTTTAGAGACTATTTCCTTTATTTTCCAGAACCTGCTAATTCAGCCTTGATTAGTTTTTTGTAAGATTCGTGTTTGGCTTAACTAGAGAAGTTGAGAAAATGATGTCTTTGACGAAGGCGCACTGCTGCAAACTTGCCTAGAAATAGAAGTAATCTCATTATTTTGGAATATCTGACGTAATTCAAGTCGCTTGTTTCATAGCCCAACACCGGTGAGTCACGGCATCCGCTCGCGACAGAGAAAGTTGCACTGACGTCATCCAGAACAAAAGGTGGGACGACATGACGATACTCTTTTGAGAAGGCGGACCGCCTCACCAGCACCCCATTGCGCAACGCACTTTCTTTCACAGTCCGAGGGGCCCGTGACTAAATAATACTAACAGCCGCACAGGTCGATGGATCAGGTTAAGCTACGTTTGCCGCGGTTGGTCCGTGGATGGGTCGTGGTGGGATGGGTATCTTTACATACCGTGACCCCTCCGTGCCTCGGAAAGCACGATAAGCCGTTGGTCCCGGCTGTCATTAGTGGATCTTTGACAGTCGTTACGGGTAGTCAGTAGCTCGTAAGTCTGACAACCAGTCTTACCAAGGGGTATCATATTACCCAGTAACTGGGTTGTGGAGTTCAGATAGGCAGTCGCTCCATGTAAAATACTGGTATTCAGCTGCATCCGGTTAAACTGGAAGCCGACCCCAACATTGTTGGGAAACGGCTAGGCAGATGTTATGTTCGGGACGTTGTATTAAAATATATTCTAGTTGCGCGGTAAACTCTGCATGCGCGATGCAGGATTTTGCGTGACGTCAGTGTGATGAGTAGTTCGCATGTAGCAATGTAGATGGCGCCACACTCATATACTAATTCTTATTCTATCTTTGCCACTTAGCCACTATCGCACTTCCTCTTCTGCACTCATTAAGTTAAGCAAGAATAAAGGTTAATAAATATGCTAATTAGACCATTGATTAGTACTAGGAATTGAAAGAGGTTACAGTGAGGTCATAGGCTAAGACATTGTAAAGTACTTAACTACTTCCCTGTCTTACAAGAGTGGCTTGTTTTGTACTAGCTATTTCCCCAGGTTTTGTTTGTATCGTTTGGGATTTTGATCTCAAGTGGGGTACTGTTTTGATTTCACGGTCGGGCAGAGTGAAAATATGAGCTTAATCAGCCTTTATTGTTCCCACTGCTGGGACACAGCCCACAGGTGTCCTCTTTGTGGGAGGGAGTGGGCCATTATCCACCACACGGGCCTAGTGCGTGTTAGAGGATGTCACATGTCCTCGATTTTTTTGGTTCTAGGGCATGCCGGTTTTCTCACGACGTTTTGCTTCACCGTTTTATAGAGCAGTGGTCATGAAATTAAATACACAAAGTAAAGTGCCTGCATAGGTTTGAACTCACGATTGGTTGGGTCCGAAATCAGTTGGGGCCGAAACCATTAGATCTATACCCATAGTTATGAAGATTTGCAGCAAATATAATGTTGAGACCTACTAACCGGATGCAGCTGAATACCAGTATTTTACATGAAGCGACTGCTTATCTGACCTACACAACCCAGTTACTGGGTAATATGATACCCTTTGGTAAGATACACCCCTAACCACCCCTTTCGGGGAATACTAGCGTGTTGTTATGTTATGTTTCTATCTTCATAAGTTTAGACTGTCCGTTGTCTGTCTCTCTGTCACTCCACTTCCAAAAGTTAGCCTACATTTTGCAACATTGTGGCTTCTTTTCAAACGAAGTCATCCATTCTAATCCGTACTTTATGCGAAAGTAACTCTGACTGTCTGTTACCTTTTCAAGCCTTAACGGCTGCACATATTTCGATAAAATGTGGCACACGAAATTCTTTGACCAGTGCGTGTTGCCGTTACAATGACTTATGGCACTGAAACGTGGTCGCTCACAATCGCCTATATAAAAAGGCTAAAGGTCACCCAAAGGGCAATGGAGAGGGCTATGCTTGGAGTTTCCCTGTTTGATCGAATCAGGAATGAGGAGATCCGCAGGAGAACCAAGGTAACCGACATAGCCCGAAGAATTGGCAAACTTAAGTGGCAGTGGGCAGGGCACATTGCTCGCAGAACAGATGGCCGATGGGGCCGAAAGGTTCTGGAATGGCGACCGTGTCCCGTATGTCATTACTTCCCAGAATTTGATCCTTATTAAGGACACTATCGAGTGGTGTAATAATACAGTGTGTTTTTTTTATCAAAATCAACGGGTTTGATTCCTGGCTAGAAATATTGATTTTTCAAAAATCCAATGATGCAGTTTTAGTTTTCATCAAAATCGACTCCTTTGAGTACTTTTCGCTATAGGCACCTCATAGTTTCGGATTTGGCCATCCACGCCCTCTTGAAAAATTCACCCAGTATACTTACCTATATAATTTTGCATGTTAGAAATTGTAATGATTTATTGTTAATTAAGTATACGCATGCTGCAAGTTTATGAGGGTAGTAGAATAAATGGCTTTTTTATTTTATTTTATTTATGTCCAGCAGTGGACTGCTATAGGCTGATGATGATGAATCCATTGCTTTAAATGTTCGAAAAATTTGTCTGCTCAACAACGTAAATAACGCAATGAATGTTGTTGAACTGTCAAAATTAAAGCCATTGCTACTGATAGTGTGTTACGCAATCACCACGCTTGGTAAGGACATAGGCAGGGTTGGATTTAGGCACGTTCAAAAAGATAGCACAAAAAAATGAAAAGGATAGTATTTATAAAAAAATATAGTACACTTTAATTCTTTTTTTAAATTTAACATAATAGTTATTAAAATCAACACCAGTACTCAGACGTTTTTCCTTTGGGGTTGATACTTCCGGTCTATCGTCATTTTCATGACCATCACTGCAACTTTTCCAAATTAAAACACTAAAAACGTATTATTTTACACAAAAATTCGCAAGCGATTGTTGTCACTTTGATTGAATTTCGAATGGAATGGAAGGAACGAGATTAGTGGAAAGAGAGAAGTGTACAATACTGCGGAGGATAATCGGGGAATCTCCGGCCATCGACTCAGAAAACATCGCAAGATCAGAATTCGGTCAGATGCACGGTCGAAATATTCATAATCTAAGCATTCGGGAGCATACTTTAAATTATAGTATTTTAACGTACTATCCTTAGATGTGGATAGTATATAGTACAAAGGTCGAAATTATAGTATAAATACTATAATTATAGTACAAAATCCAACCCTGGACATAGGTTACTTTTTATCCCGGTATTACGTTCCCGTGGAATTATTTCCGACCAAAACGTGGGCGAAGCCACGGGCTGAAGCTAGCTAGTAACTAATAAGTCATTGTCCAAACCGAACGTGCGTTTACAAAATGACAGTTGAACATAAATAACGGTAAACCTGTTGTTAATGTAATTAACTAAATAAGTAGATGATTTCATTATCTGGTTTACATAATGTACCTACTTGTAGTGTTGTAGGTGTTAATGCCACGCGATATGCTAATTACCTCTAAGATTATGATATTACAGCCCCGTTGGTCTCGGGGTGGCAAGTGCGACTGCGGAGCGTGAGGTTGAAGGTTTTAAATTACGAGAATATTGGCCTTCTGGTCAAGTAATATGAGCTCAACTGTGGCTATTTGTCAGTAGACTAGAGTACTAGTACTCTAGTACTATAATAGTAGTAGAGTACTAGTACTAGTATCCTAGTACTATAGTAGTAGTAGAGTAGGTACTAGTACTATAGTAGTACTAGAGTACTAGTACTAAAGTAGTAGTAGAGTACTAGTACTATAGTAGTAGTAGAGTACTAGTACTAGTACTATAGTAGTAGTAGAGTAGGTACAAGTACTATAGTAGTAGTAAGGTACTAGTACTAGTACTATAGTAGTAGTAGAGTAGGTACTAGTACTAGAGTACTAGTACTATAGTAGTAGTAGAGTACTAGTGCTATAGTAGTAGTAGAGTACTAGTACTATTACTATAGTAGTAGTAGAGTAGGTACTAGTACTATAGTAGTTGAGTACTAGTACTATAGTAGTAGTAGAGTAGGTACTAGTACTAGTAGAGTAGGTACTAGTACTATAGTAGTTGAGTACTAGTACTATAGTAGTAGTAGAGTAGGTACTAGTACTAGTAGAGTAGGTACTAGTACTATAGTAGTAGTAGAGTACTAGTACTATAGTAGTAGTAGAGTAGGTACTAGTACTAGAGTACTAGTACTATAGTAGTAGTAGAGTACTAGTGCTATAGTAGTAGTAGAGTACTAGTACTATTACTATAGTAGTAGTAGAGTAGGTACTAGTACTAGAGTACTAGTACTATAGTAGTAGTAGAGTACTAGTGCTATAGTAGTAGTAGAGTACTAGTACTATTACTATAGTAGTAGTAGAGTAGGTACTAGTACTATAGTAGTTGAGTACTATAGTAGTAGTAGAGTAGGTACTAGTACTAGTAGAGTAGGTACTAGTACTAGTAGAGTAGGTACTAGTACTAGTAGAGTAGGTACTAGTACTATAGTTGTAGATTACTACTAGTACTATAGTAGTAGTAGAGTAGGTACTAGTACTATAGTTGTAGATTACTAGTACCATAGTAGTAGTAGAGTAGGCACTAGTACTATAGTAGTAGAGTACTAGTACTATAGTAGTAGTAGAGTGCTAGTACTAGTACTATAGTAGTAGTAGAGTACTAGTGCTATAGTAGTAGTAGAGTACTAGTACTAGTACCCGTACTCAGGATTTGTGCCCGGTTGAATTGATGGCAACAGGCTCGGCCCCTGTTATAACCTGGGACTAAAACCATAACTGGTGAAATGTGGGTGTTACAGGTTAGTATAGGTACACCTTTATCTAAGCCTTCGAAGATTATAGGCGTGATTTTGTTATGTATTGTGGCAAAAATCTTTTAAGGCTCAACTCACACCAAAAGAGCGGCGAAGCGGAACGCAGTTTCAGTGTCATATGAATTTTAACTTTATTATTTTCATTACTATAATACTTATTATCGCATGAGAAACTCGAACGAGTCGCGCGGATGCCAGCGTCGCCGCTGGAATTCCGGTGAATTGCCTTCCCTTGCCTTGTTGCGATAATAGTTAATATAGTAATGAAAATAAAGTTCAATTCTCTCTTTTGGTGTGATTTGAGCCTAAAATGTCACAATTTTTTGCCTGAGCCGGATATTCAACTCAGGACCTTAGGGTTTGTCAACAAACTTACTGTCTTGAACTAATAGTCGGATAAGTAGGTAGATAAATATTACGTTGACAGCCGAAAATCAATATATTGGGTTGCAAGAAGTTCCGAGTAACTGAGTGACTCACATTATACGTACCTACCTATGTAGCAACAAACATTATGTATGAAGTGACTCACATAATATATAAAAAAAATCATTGATACATAGGGAAAATACTTAAAAACTATGTGTGTTTTCTGCCAAAAGAAACGTAGGATTGTCACTTTGAGGATTGTAAGCTATGGTAGAAAAACGAGAGGGGCTCGTGTGTAAATAATAACAGCTACAAGAGTCGATCAAAGGTTAAGCTTCGCTTGCCGAGGTCTATCAGTGGATGGGTGACCATCCATTTTATATCGAAACCCTTCAGGGTGGCTGGTAGCAGCTGATAGAGGATGAGAGTGGCCGAGAATCGAGCTGAACGGCGTGCCATTTAAGAGGCCTATGTCCAGGTTGATGATAATGATGCTGGATCGGTAACCAGGACCTCAAAGTCAGAAGTCATAATGTGACTACTAGACCGAACAACGAGGCAGTCATTTGAATCATCTGCCTAGCCTTTTCCCAACTATGTTGGGGTCGGCTTCCAGTCTAACCGGATGCAGCTGAATACCAGTATTTTACATGAAGCGACTGTCTATCTGACCTCCACAACCCAGTTCCTAGGTAATACGATACCCCTTGGTAAGACTGCTTGTCAGACGTAACGACGTGTAATGACGGTCAAAAATCCACGAATGACAGCCGGGACCAACGGCTTAACGTGCTTTCCGAGGCACGGAGGGGTCTCGGTATGTAAAGATGGTCACCCATCCACAGACCTACCGCGGCAAGAATAATATTTGAATATGACTAGAAAATTAATTACAAAACCGTGTCTTTAAGACAGCTCTCGCAGTTTCTTCCGCACTATTCGTTACAGATCATAAATCAAGGAAATTGTAATATTATGCAAGATATGTAACAGTTTTGAGACCAATTTGAATATTTTAACGGTTTTATTAATGTCAGTTTTGACATGCAATTCTCAAATGCTTTCGATTTCATTATGAACGTTAAAGATTATTCTAACTAGTTATAGAATGCAAGAGTGCTATATTGTACAGCAGTGGTGACCCAGTGGTATCGGCTTAGACTTTAACCGACCTGGGAACCGAACCCAGGACCTCATGCACAGAACAGATAAAAGTCTGTTCTGTGACCTCATGCTCAAGACCCGCTAGTTATTTGGTGGCAAACAAACCACAACCGCACAATGGGCTATATAAGAAGGCTAAAAGTCACCCAAAGGGCAATGGAGAGGGCTATGCTTGGAGTTTCCCTGCGTGATCGAATCAGGAATTGTGAGATCCGCGGGAGAACCAAGGTAACCGACATAGCCCGAAGAATTGTCAAACTTAAGTGGCAGTGGGCATAGTATGCATTGCTCGCAGAACAGATGGTCTATGGGGCCGAAAGGCTCTGGAGTGGCGACCGCGTACCGGAAGACGTAGCATTAAAAGGCCTCCCACAAGGTGGTTCGACGACCTTGTGAAGGCCGCAGGAACCCGTTGGATGCGAGAAGCACAGAACCGATCGAAGTGAAGGGACCTATGTCCAGCAGTAGAGATGATGATGTGATGAAATAAACCGGCAGCCCACCAGGTAGCTAAGTAGAGCTCTTTGTAAAGAAGAAGCTCATCCAAGGAAGTACTATAATACCAAGATCTATCGACATTCAGGGTGCCACCAGCGTGGGTGCATGCCCAGCGGGGGTAATTGCGTAAGACACTATCAGTAGCAATGGCTTTAATTTTGACACTTCAACAACATTCATTGCGTTATTTCTTTTTTTGAGCAGATACGTTTTTCGAACATATGAAGCAATGTATTAGCCATATCCTTCAAAATTATTCAAATATTATTATCTCTTGGGTACATTACCAGTCGACAGCGATGCGGATGAATTTTTCGACGCTATTTTTTAGTTTCTGTATAGTTTTAGTTAAGTTAGAATTTAGTTTTGTTACTTTATTTTAATGGCAATTAATTTTATTAATAAAACTTTATCAAAAAAAAAAAAAAAAAAAAAAAATTCAAATATTTATTGCTCAACAGTACATTTTATATATTTCCAGAGGATAAGTGAATGCGCAGTCCACTGTATTGTACCAATTCAGGCATGCAAAATTCATAATTATAGTTATATAATGTCATAAATTCAATACAATGATATAAATTCAAATTAATAAGTAAACAATGTCATAGATTCAAATTAAAAGGTAATGTCAGAGTATATAATGTCAAAATAATTAAGGGAATTAACCAATTTATAATTTTTCATGCATTGTAATATTAAAATTATTACTCAAATTAAAACACATGTTTTTAATTTCAATTAGTTTCAATCAATAATGATCAATCTGAATCAATAATAATGAATAATGTAATTTGAATGATTAATAGTGAATATTGTAATTTGAATGATTAATAGTGAATAATGTAATTTGAATGATTAATAGTGAATAATGTAATTTGTATGATTAATAGCATACTATTAATCATTCAAATTATAATATTCATTATTATTGATTCAGATTGAGATTGACGGGGCGCAGGCAGTGCCGGATGAGCCTATAAGCAAATTAAGTAATAGTTGGTTAGGGCATCACGTCTCGGGGGGCACCATAAGGCAGAAACAGCACCGAAACAGTATTTGCTAGCACATGAAAGGCAAGGCTGTTTATTAGCAAGATATTACAAGACCCAAAAGTCACTCGAGCTAGAGATGTGCGCCAATCTTTACAAATCGCTCGTCGTTGTTTTGAAAAAATATGAGGTGACTAGTGGATAGGAGGGCCTACAGGCACTGGGTGCAGGTGAGGTGTATGAACATAAATGAAGTAAAAGGAGTATCCTAAGGATAGTAGCAGGTGGCGTTCTGAAGTTTCTGCCTACCCCCATGGGAAGAAGGTGTGAGTAAGTATATGTACTCGTATGTATGTAAAAATTGCACGTCTCATATTTTTTTATTAATTATAATTAAACTACTTTGAATAAAACAGCCATTTTAAATAGGGTTGCTCTTAAGCATGAAACGAATCTATAAAAAAAAAATACTACATTAATTGATTTTTTCGCAAGCTACAATGTTTTCAGGTTTCTCACTTGATTGACGGGATTTTTTTTTGAAATATTTTGATGTTTTTTTCGTTTCTACTGCATTAAATAAATTTTTGAAAAGTACAGAGTTAATCTCCATTAAATAATTTATACAATCACATTAATATTATAAAGGCGAAAGTTTGTGAGTGTGTTTATATGTTTGTTACTTCTTCACGCTCAAACGGCTGAACCAATTTTGATAAAATTTTGTATGGAGGTAGTTTTTATCCCGATATTCCGGTGCAACCGCGGGGCTCAGCTATATGCTGCAGCTATATACATTAAGTAGGTTCTGTGTACTAGCAGGAATATAACAATAGAAACAGTTGCAGAAAGGAAGTAAAAAAAAATTTTTCGTTCGTAAAGTACTCTAGACTCCCGACCATAGAAATCTAATATATCTATGCTCCCGACCGTTTTCGGTCACGGTGGCCAATCTCAATGGAGATTAGCCAGGTACGCAGGAGATATTATAGTGCACAAGTGTGTGCGCAAACACAGGTGCACTCTCTGTTCCTTTACTCTCATAGTCCGATGGGACGGCAATCCGTCACGAGTTCACGACCGGGGAGAGATCAGGTGCAGGACCAACGGCTTTACGTGCTTTCCGAGCCAACCTCCAAACTCCGGGTCGTTACTAAGAAATGCCTAATGGAAAAACTCAATAACACTTTGCCCGACCCGGGAATCGAACCCAGGACCCCACGCTCAGCAGTCGCACTTGCAGCCACGAGACCAAAGGGGCAGTTAACGCATTATGAGTGCTTAGCATTATGAGTCGTGCAAAACACATGACAAAGACTTCGTCATCCACGGAATTCCACATTGTCGAACACAATACATAATTATTTACCTAAAACCGTTTTTTTTCTGCCATAAAAACTTTGTAAAACAAAAGAGGCCTCATTTAGCGGAACACTCATGTCCTCTGAACAATATAATTAGTGACCTTAATACTAGGGTCATGTGTATAATGTGGTCACAGCCGTGCTAAGGTCTGTGGCGTATATTTTTAGTGGCCTTTGTATGTAGGAAACACATTGGAGAGTGTTGTGGGCTGTTGCGACTTACTTTTCATTGATTTGTTTCGTCTGCCGCATGCCCAATCAGCTGTGGCTAGAGGCGATCGGCAGCGGCGGCGACCTCTCGCGTCCGGCAATGGTGCAAGCCATGGTCCGGAGCGAGAGGGAGTGGGAGGCAGTCACCTCCTTCTGCGAAGCAGTCATGCCAGTGAAGGAGGTGGCAGGACGGCTCAGGGAGAGAGCCTCCCGTCTCAGCCGCCGCGGGAGACGCTCCGGGCGTCGGGAGCCGCGTGACGACTCCCGGCCACCGTAGGCGCGGGCCTGCGGGCGGAGAGTAATGGGTAGTTCACCGTCCGATCAGGACCAGGCCCGTGCCGGACGGCGCGTACGTGTTCCACGCGCGCCTCAAAGAGATGTCAGCAACAGAGAAGGGGCCCGCAAGGGCGGAAGCCTGCCGGCGCGGGCGCAGCGGGATTGTCCGAAAGGGTTACCGCTATCCCGGAACATAAAGGGCTAAGGAAGGAAATCGGTTGTTTTATTTACATGACTCACCTAATAAACACGTACATAGTAGGTACACTTACAATAGCGTGGCGGCTGACAGATGAGAATAGAAGAGAGCAACAGCATCCTAATTCCATAACACTATTACTCTCAATTTGAATCATTTTGAAGCATATTTATAATCCAATGCTCCATATGTTCGAAAAATGTGTCTGCTCAACAACGCAAATAACGCAATGAATGTTGGTGAACTGTCAAAATGAAATCCATTGCTACTGATAGTGTGTTACGCAATTACCCTGGATTACGCAACCGTTCTCCTAAGACCGCCATTGGACTGTTCGTCGACAGGATCATTCATTTTGAGGGTTCCGTATCCAAAGGGTAAAAACGGGACCCTATTACTAAAACTTCGCTGTCTGTCCGTCCGTCTGTCTGTCACCAGACTGTATCTCAAGAACCGCGACAGCTAGACAGTTGAAATTTTCACAGATGATGTATTTCTGTTGCCGCTATAACAACAAATACTAAAAACAGAATAAAATTAATATTTAAGGGGGGCTCCCATACGACAAACGTGTTTTTTTTTTTTTCGGCGTTTTTGTCTTGTGGTACGGAACCCTTCGTGTGCGAGTCCGACTCGCACTTGGCCAGTTTTTTTCCGTTTCCCCAGCTGAGTCTTTCACCTACGGACATTTCGCCGACTGAACATTTCATCTTCGTCACTTTTGACGACAGCCCTTTCCAGCTACAGAATGTTTCACTGACACGATCCTGCAGGGCAGGCAACAAAAGATTAACGTTCTATGATATGTCTATAAATGAGGTGAATTATAGGTACATAGTGATGACGTAACCTTGGGACGCGGGACACGTCACTGGTAAGATGTGGGGATGAATATTTTTTTCGTTGTGACGTGTTGCGCTGACTAAATAAATAATTTTTTATGCGAGTAAATTCATGTTAATCGACTAATAAGCCATAATTTCAATAGCACCGAGGAAAAACTCGGTGGAAAACTGAAAAAATTATTACTGTCGTTTATTAGGAACACCTACAAAAGTATAATGGCATGCCACTCTTCCTTTTGGCTTTGCCATAGTTGGGTAATAACACGGAATAGAAAAAACGAGTGGAAGTGCCACGCAGCTATCGCGCGTGTGTCACAATTATGCGGAGCTCCGCAACACCGGCTCTGAGGCGGCTCAGTCGCGATTACCTACTTGCTGTGATAGGACGTCTCGAACGTAACGAAAAATATTACAAACATGCCTTATTGCGCCATTTTTACATGCAAAAACGATAGCAGTACAAAAAATGTATCTTGCGGAGGTGTATCGTATCACCGGTAAGTATAAAACTATGATATATTTCAATATAATTGTTTTTATTGACAAAACCATATTTATTACTTTGTTGCGAACTAAAAACTACCTTATGTCCATTGTTCAAAGTCTAAATCAACTTGCTCGCTGTCTTGAATATCATCGTATACATTCTAGAAAATTCGACGCTACTCGATTAGGGATGGGACACATTCAAATAGTTCGGTATCGATAAAACAATAAAATGTGTATTTATATAGTAAACTTCGAAGAACATAGACGAAAGTCTGAGACTTCCTTACGACTGAAATATTTTTTCGGGACTAATGTCGGGGTTTCGGGACATCACCTAAGTACATTTAATGGTCATTTTATTAATAGAGTACACTAATTGAATTCATTTTCTTTTATAACCGACTTCAAAAACAAGGAGAACATTCTCAATAACCAGTAGATACGTTTTCTATTGTTATTAATTCAGATAAAGAACTGGGTCCGGTTGAAGTGTAGCCAGGGGCACTGGCGCGATGACTTAAAAAACTTTTCGTTTTTTTTTTTCAAAACTGTCCCAATTTTATTGCAGTTTCGAATTAACCTTGACCATAGAAACTATTTAGATTCTAAGAAGCATGGTCCTACGACGCACCGTTTCCGAATTATGGGCCTCTGAATTTTATTTTATATAAAACGCTCTGTATTTTCAAAATGGTGGCTCGGATGAAAATCTTTTCTGGAAAGAAATTGTTGCTCTAGTCGAAAACCATGAGGACTGATGTAAAAAACCCGCGAAATATTGAAAAAAAAAACGTTTGAGATTTTTTTTTTAATTTTTTGTCGGTCGAAAAATTTTTTTTTTCCTTGATTCATGTTGGGATACTGCTTGCACGGGGGTAACACAGGGGGGGTTAAATTTTGGTTATTTTTTGCCTAGGACGCACCGTTTTCGAGATATTTGAATTTAATTATAGATATCTTGTCCTCATCCCTAGCCGAGTAGAAAAATAGATAACAGGTGCATACGAATATGACATCTATTTCAATGATGTTAGCGTGCTAAATAGAGTAATTTAGTACAGCGCCCTCTAGCGTTGAGTAGCTGAACTCGTTGGGGATTGCTCGAATTTGATTGATACATGGAAAAATGTACTTCATTGATTTTGACATGTAAAATAAAAACAACATTCAGTAGTTGTAATAAGACTTAATTTTGAACAACAATAAATAAACTTTTCGCCATAGTTGCATTTATATTTAGTAGCCAATTATATCATCGTTTTCTGTGTATTGAAATGTTTATTTTAATTTGCAAGTGTGTGAGTTTGGCGACACTGGTTCCCGTACTAAGGTAGTCTAAGGGCACTTCCACTCGTTTTTTCTATTCCGTGGGTAATAAGGTCTTCCTTTAAAGTTATGCAACAGTAGGTAGAATTTCCTTATCTACACCGCTCGTTAAACCTTGAAACAGATTACTAGTCGACAGATTAAGTTCACGCCTACTTCGCTATTAAGTAGTGAATTACATACAATTGTATATACTTTCAGATTCGATGCACTCAAGCAATGATTGCGAACAAAAAGATAAATGGAGTTTTTATGTTGTTGGTTTACTAAATAGTTACAGAGAGGAATACTTGTGTTTAATATGGGTTTCGTAATATTTTTACATACAATTTACTAAAGTTGTATGAGATGCAGTACATTTATGCATATAACTTCGTACATAAGAATAATTACCTAATGTATTATGTACTAAAACCTTCCTGAAAATATGTAAATCACACTAATGAAAGAATTGTGGTCAGTGACTATGACTGCTATGCCGGAGGTCGTGGGTTCGATTCCCACCCAGGACAAATGTTTGTGTGATGAGCATGATCATTTGTTCTGTGTCTGGGTGTAATTTATCTATATATGTATGTATTTAGAAATATATAAGTATGTTTATCAGTTGTCTAGTACTCATAACACAAGCTTTGCTTAGCTTGAGACTAGACGGCGTTGTGTGATAGTTGTGGAATATTATTATTATTATTTTTATATTTTAACATATCTCGGGACCATGGGATCCCGGTCCTTTGGAAGGCGTACGAGAGGCCCGTTAGAGATTTTCAATGAAATGAGGCACCAACCGACGATTATCCCTGTTCGCACTATGCAAGTGCACCCAAGGACAACCCCCGGTTGGTGTAGGACTATTGCAAAATATGGAAACAAAAATATTGGTTTATGGGTTTTGGTGGCTAAAGTGAACTGGTTATTTAAGACTATGGAAAAACTATAGCCCCTGCCTGACCGATGTTCTTTAAAAATTACACAGATTAAATGGCAGGGGGTGACTTGCACACTCTATAATGGGCCCCCGAAAACGGTCGCTAGCACATAGTGTCGTAGCGGCAAGGTGGCAACATGTCCTGAGGTGCTTATGAGGAGTGGAGAGGTACTCCACGGCTATCAGGACAATCCCGGAAGTACGGTCAAGATCCCTACCAGCATCTTACTGGAATACTTCCTTCCTCCGAGCACGTTTGCTCTTGCGAATCTCCACTCAAGCCAGCCAATAAAGGCAAGAATGAGGTGGGAGCTCTGTTCCTCGTCATTGTTCACTCCAGCCGGCCAATAAAGGCAAGCCAGAGGTGAGGAACAAAACTTCTCCCTGGAGATAGGGTCCGTGGGGTCGCTACTGCCCAACAGCTCGCCACATGCTGCCCTGCGGATTTCTGTATCTCTCTTGGTCTGGCTTCTAACTCTAGACCTGTTCCGGCAAAGTAAACCCTTCCGGCACAGGCCTAGAGTTCTGAGCGCGCAAGCCCCACCACGACGTCAACGTAGAGATACGGCGGTGGGGTTATTATTATTATTATTATTAAATATCAAAATGGCTTCATTACTTTTTGAGAAAATCGCGGACATACATACCTACGGGTCAAATACAGAACCTCCTTTTTTGAAGTCGGTTAACAAGAGGTTCATTCAATTAAAAAAGATTGTGTCATTAGACTCCAAAGAGTCTTTAGAGGTTAAAGTGTATATTATTAGAAAGTCAATAAGTAAAAGTCACTAAGTAAGTAATTGTTAATTTATGTTGGTTCTTAATAAAAAAATGTGTTTAGAGGATCAGTTAAATATTTTCCTATTTTATATGATGGTGGTGCATCATGAGATGAGGGGCCCGGGGCTAAATAATAACAGCCGCAGAGGTCGATCGATCAGGATAAGCTACGCTTGCCGCGGTTGGTCTGTGGATGGGTGACCATCTTTACATACCGTGACCCCTCCGTGCCTCGGAAAGCACGTTAAGCCGTTGGTCCCGGCTGACATTCGTGGATCTTTGAAGCCCGAAAGTCTGACAAGCAGTCTTACCAAGGGGTATCGAATTACCCAGTAACTGGATTGTGGAGGTCAGATAGGCAGTCGCTCCATGTAAAATATTGGTATTCAGCTGCATCCGGTTAGACTGGAAGCCGACCCCAACATAGTTGGGAAAAGGCTAGGCAGATGGTGTGGTGCATCATGCACACAAATAATACAGTATTATAATTTTAATCATATTTGTTTTGTCGATGAAGGGATTAATTATACATTGATTACGGTTTTTCGCATAATTTGATCATAAAATCGAGCAACTATTGCGTCACCTCCACTTAAATTGACCAATTAAAAAAGTTAAAAACCAATAAAATCAACTCGACAATATCATAGAAAGAGAAATACTTACCTACATATCTAATAATACCTATAATGAAACCTCCGTGCCGCAGAAAGCACGTTGACAGTCGTTACGGGTAGTCAGAAGCCTGAAAGTCTGACAACTAGTCTTATCAACGGATATCGTATTACCCGGTAACTGGGTTGTGAATCCTGGAAGGCGACCCCAACATACACATGAGACTCTTTCTAAATTATCCTAGGCTGATAAAATTTTAGTTTTTCCTAATTATGTTAATTACTAGCTCCGCTACGCGGTTTCACCCGCGTAAATGTCGATCCCGTGGGAATATCGGGATAAAAAGTAGCCTATATGTTAATCTGGGGTGTCAGCTACCTCCATCCAAAATTAAAAAAAAAAAATAGTGTTTAGGTCGGTTTCCCCCTAAAGGGGATGAGTCGCACCCCACCCCGTACGACTCTGTAGAGCTCGTGTCTAAATTGGACACGCTCCCACCGATTGTAATGAATTCCCAAGAAGTGTTTTGCCTGGTCCCGACTTTGTTGGGAAAAGGCTAAGCAATCTGAAACCTAGCGGTCCCGTCCATTCTACCGCCCTGTATGTTTCCAAAATAATCTAGATAAAATCACGGCAAAAAACGGAACTTTTTTGTTACTTTATGTCACCTTCAAGAACATAACAATACACATGTATTTGATACCCTTTTGTGTTTTTTAGATCGTTGGTTTAGCGGTCGCAAGGTCGACTGCTGGCAATGGGGTCCTAGTTTCGATTCCCAGTTCGGGTGGATTAAATCACTGTCTTATCCACTTTACAAGGGGGTTTCGTAGATCCTGCCAGGGTCGCGGGTTGTTCGAAAGAGTTACCGTGGCTCTGGTACAGGCAACTGAAGGGACACGGGTGGGTTTTAGTCAGTAAAAGTCTGACACGCCCTCCCACTCCCCGGAGCGGGAGAAGTTATTTGATAATTTCCCAACCAAAAAAAGGGGGTTTCGTAGGTAGACCCTAAAGATAATCACACTAATATTATAAAGGCGAAAGTTTGTGAGTGTGTGAGGGTGTGTGTGTGTGTTTACATATATGTTTGTTACTTCTTCACGCTCAAACGGCTGGACCAATTTTGATAAAATTTTGGTATGGAGGTAGCTGACACCCTGGATTAACATATAGGCTACTTTTTATCCCGATATTACCACGGGATCGAAACTTATGCGGGTAAAACCGCGGGGCGTAGCTAGTTTTTCTAGAATTTCCAAAAATTAAGCTTTAACACCTGCAACATTTTTACACGTGTCTGATCTTTAAACAACATATGGGTCTACCTACGAACTCCTCTTGTTTGACTTATCCTTCGCCTAACAACCTGTAGATATACCTCTGCTTCTGCCTACCCCTTCGGCGTGTGCAAGCGTGATGTAATGTGATGTTAAGTTTATGTTAAGTAAAAGATACATATCTAAGTTACATGGTTAAGTTAATTACGGCTATGAGTACATTAATTTAAGTTGCTTCCTTGAATTAAGTTTTTAGTTCATATTAACGTAATTACGACGCAAGTTGTAGTAATTAACAAATTGTGGGCAGTACTTGGTAATTACATGAGACATGTACAGTCACGAGCACCAATATGTCAACACTTGGCAACTTTCAATTGCGATTTTTTCGTGAAATAACACACTTTACACAAACCTATGGGTTCAAAAATACTTTGTTCGTAATAACATAAAATTTCATTCAAAACTAAAGGAGAAAATCGTCTTTGAATAAAGCCAAGTGTATACATACTTATGCTCGTGACTGTACAGGCAATCGCACATTTACGGTAACTAACTTTGGCTTATTAGTCAATTCGCACGAATGTACTCGCCCGATGCGGGCGAATCAACACTTTTAAATAATATTATTTTTTCTTTATTATTATTTCTCTTAGGAATCGACACCAGCTCTACCAGATTAGAATTTAAAATAATCGGTACAAAGAAATATAATCAGCCTAGCGACCTGCCCCTGGTTCGCATGGTTTTTACGACTTGAATCGGAGAGACTTTTGAAAAAGCCTAAGTTAAAAGTCATAATTCGAGGTTTGGCTCTCGCCTATTTCCTCCTCCAATATTGGAACAATTTAAAAAATATTTCATAAACTGAATAAGAAGGATATATACCTACTGTGTCCCTATGTTTTTCTTTTTAGGCTTCCGTACCCAAAGGGTAAAAACGGGACCCTATTACTAAGACTCCACTGTCCGTCTGTCACCAGGCTGTATCTCATGAACCGTGTTAATGTTTCGCAATTAGGGTATGAACGTTAGTGAAGCATAAGGAGTATGTAAAGATCGCAGCAGGATTTTATGTATAGACGCAATCAGCACATCAAGCTACTACAATCTGTCAATTTTCTTTAATAGATATTCAACTCTATCCCAAAAGCATAAGGTTCAAAGTTGATTGGGAAAATTTGACAGTTTCAAGTAGCTTGATGTGCTGGCGTCTGTACCTATTGAATGTAAAACAAATGAGTTCTGAAAAAGAAAATAAAAAAAATAAAAAGTCGTTTCCGTTAGAATATCTCAAATTTCAATATGGTAACCCTGCGAAGGAGACTAAACAATGGAAAAAATGCCAAACGTTAGTGTCAAGGGGCGGACACATTGCACGCAAAACAGATGGCCGATGAGACCTAAAACTAAAAAAAAAAAAAAATCTGGACCGCGAATCGAGAGGCACATCGTGTATAGACGAGAGACAAGGTGGACTGAAAACCTGCACACTAAATGCGTAACATGTTTTCACTAACAATCCGAGGGTTTTGAAGGATATTCCTAATCCATTGCTTTATAGGTATGAAAAGTTCGACTGTTCAACAACGTAAATAACGCAATGAATATGGCTGAACTGCCAAAATGAAAGGCATTGCGATCGATTGCCATTGTATGTGTCTTACGTAGTAACCTCGCTGGTGAACGTTGTGGAAACCGCTGGATACGCTTGGAGGAAGCCTATGTTCAGCAGTGGATGTCTTTTGGCTGAATGATGATTACGACAAAGTGATATGTTTGTATGTATATATAGATACGTATATATAGATACTATACGGAACCCTAATCTAATCTAGAGCAACAAGCAACTGTTGCTTAACTGCACAACAAACGAAAATTAACGTCTTTTTCAAACGTTACGAGATATTCACTGAATTGTCTTTGCATGTGCAAAAGTATAAAAAATATTGCATGGTGGGAACCGTGTGCTAATTCTCTTGCTAAATGTTAAGCTATATTCGCACTAGTTGTACTAGCGTCTGCGCCTGTGTAAGAATATTCAGTAAAGTTCACTGCTCACCTCACTCAAGTGAGCGCACACAATTCGAAAGCGAACTCATATGTTTTGAATCATCTCGACTAGATACGGTTCGGATTTCGAAGTGATGCTGTTTTTTGGGTACCAGTCTTTTCCTGGATTCATTTCAATGTTTAGCCGTTTCGGAATGATATATAAACTCTGCTTGCGAGATGCAGGATTTTGCGTGACGTCAGTATGACGCGTTGTTCGCACGTGGCGTTGTAGATACAGCTACAGACGCAGCAAACTGGAGTGAAGACCGCGCATCGGCAGGCATGGTGAGGGACGCGCCCGTGCTAGATTAACCGACATCCTTAAGAAGGTAGCTGGGACAGCCTGAAAGAAATAAAACATTAAAGAAAACAATATTATTTGCGGTATACATGATGCAGAATAGGAACAAGTTGGGGGAAAATATGCGTCACATCCACGCAAAACGATCATCGCTCAGTATAATGCTAGGACCCTATGCGAGACAGAATCCCAGCGCTGGTTTTCAGCGCCAGCTTGCGTTGACGTTATGATGTCAACCGGTGTAGCATAGGACAAGATAAAAAAAAAACATAATAAGTATTTAGTTCGATAATAATAATAAGTGCTAGCGACCGTTTCCGGGGGCCCATTATTGCGTGTGCAAGTCACCCCTTGCCATTTTATCCGTGTATATATAAAACATTGATCAAGCAGGGGTCATAGTTCTTCCATAGTTCTTGGTAACCAATCCACTTTAGCCACCCAAACCCGCAGTGCAAATTTTTATTTATCCACATCCTGCAATAGTCCTACACCAACCGGGGGTTATCCTTGGGTGCACTTGCATAGTGCATACAGGGATAATCGTCGGTTGGAGCCGCATTTCATTTAAATTTCCTAAGGGGCCTGTGTGAGTTGGCTTCGGTCCCTCGTACGCCTTCCAAAGGACCGGGACTCCAGGTCCCGAGATGTGTAAAATCATAAAAATAAATAATAATAATAATATGTTTATTGTACATACAAAGAGAACACACAAGATTGGACATACACTAAAAATGAGTTTGGTTTGATTGGATGCGGAAGGCGGAACTGCGGAAGACAGGGCGTTTTGGCGCAGCGTAGGAGAGGCGGTGGACTGCGATAGGCTGAATTGAGACAAACATACATACATTCCTACGTACTTGAGTGCTAATTATTATAATTAAGTTTAATAAAACAAGCGGCAGTCTTGCAGTGAACTAGTTTCTTATGCGTCATTGTGTATCGGAAACACTGTTTTCCGTATTCCGGATAAAATATGAGATAATAATCTTTTTAGCCTTGTGTGTGGGTGAAACGGAAGAAATATAGATTAGTCGAACTGATCTACATATTATTTAAATGCGAAATGCGTTTTTTGTAGCATTAGTTAAAAGTGCTTGCCTCGTTGGTCGAGAGGTCGCAAGCGCTACTAAGGGTTCGATTCCCGGGTCAGGCAAAGTGTTATTGATGATATACTGCTACAAAAACTTAATGCATATGGAAAACGACTGTCTTATTTCGACAATAGAATGCAGTGTACGGAAATTAGATGGATTTCTAAAAAGGATAAAAAAAAAGTCAAATATATTTCAGGAAAACGTAAAATCACTTTTGGCGTACCACAGGGCAGAGTATTGGGTCCTCCGTTGTTGAAGTGAAAACTTTATCTAGGTGCGTTGCATTATTTGAGATGGGAAAAAACGTACACTGTTACCGACACCGCGCTACTTTCGGATGTGTTCGGCTGTCCTCGAGATGTACTCGGTTTAAAATCCGATATGTCAGTGAGTGATGGCAAAGTATTCTGTTTGTGTTTCGTTTTCACTTCTTTTGGCACTCTTGGGAGTGCCATTGTTTTTTTTAGGGTTCCGTAATTCTGACAAGGAACCCTTATAGTTTCGTCATGTCCGTCTGTCTGTCTGTCCGAGGTTTTGCTAAGAGACCGTTAGTACTAGAAAGCTGTAATTTTGTAGGAGTGTGAATATCAATTTGCCGATAAAGTGGTAAAATAAAGTTTCTCCCCTACATGTGAAGTATGGATGAATGTGTTTTTCGTTGTCTGCCCCATCGTGTGGGGTATCGTTGAATAGTTCTCCTAAAATGACTTGGGAGTTGCTAAAATTATTTTTCGATTTAATGCTCCATTCACGAAATATTAAACTTTGAAGTGCAAATTTTTGTTCCAGTAGGGCGCCCCCCCCCCCCCCTCTTAAAGCTAAACTGCTAGCTTTAAAAATCTGGAAAAATTCTTAGCATTAATCCTTTAAAGTGACTAAGATGAATTAGTTGTTTGTTTATAACGGGTGGCTGCACTGGCGTGTTGGTTTACGCCCCATTCCCTCTCACCGAAGGATGCCTGTGTCCCAGCAGTGGGAAAATTATAGGCTGATTATGTGTTATGTGTGTTATAACGGGTAAAGACTTGCATTGAAAAACCAAATATGAAATAAAAAAACTAAAAACACCACAATAAATCATCATAAGTTTCACAATAGTGCCGCTAGATGGCGCTGTACCAACGGGTTACGTTTTCATTAGAGTATATTCGAGTGATCGACATCCCCGCATGTCTTAGAAATGATAATTCAAATTTAAAGTCGATTTTTGTTATTCTAACCATTAACTCCTAATATCTTTACCATTACTTATATCCAGAATAAAAAACAACAGAATCGTACTGTATTGTGATAACGGGCTACTACGGAACCCTACACTGTGCGTGGCCCGACACGCACTTGGCCGGTTTTATTTAGCTTACATGATTACATCAATAACTTTCCGAAACACGTCACTTCCTAAGGTTCTTTTTGCCGATGACAGCACGATAATTGCAAGAAATAATAAAAATAGAAACTATGAAAGTGACATCAAAGACGCAGTGCAACAATCAATTAACTGGCTTGAACATAATAATGTTATAGAGGTATGAGGAACAGGGTGTAAAGTTCACTCATCCTTCATAGAAAAGGGAGGATCCTTCGAACAGACGGGTGTTGTGTCTGTCGGGCAACAGCCCGATGATTCATGTCGGGCCGTTGTATCTCTAGTTGCGCGGTAAACTCTGCTTGCGAGATGCAGGATTTTGCGTGACGTCAGTATGACGCGTTGTTCGCATGTGGCGTTGTAGATACCGCTACCATTCTGTGGCAGTATGTCGAAAATCCTGGGCGCGAAAAAATCCCGCCAAGTTATTTTTACGTCCGTGCAAACGTTGGCTTAGTTACTACAAGTAACGCAAGTAAGTAAGTAAGTAGGTAGTAATTATTTTCCCTATGGGCCTTAGTTGCCTGATAATAAAATGATTATTATTATTAAAGCGCTTGTCGCTTCATGAGATAAAAATACTGTAGCTACAGTCAACAAAATCTATAAGTATGCAGGATCGTCGGATATAGTTGAAGTTTAGTAAGAAACCGATGGATGTTCTCGAATAAAATTTAATTTTAATAATAGAATACAAACATGATTTATCATTTATCAAATTAAATTTCAGTCGACGACATCCATCGGTTTCTTACTAAACTTCAACTATATCCGACGATCCTGCACGCTCATCTCTTTTGTTGACTGTACGTGAAATCGGCTAGCAATTATGCTTTCGTGACTAATTCACAGCCTACTGCACTGAAAATTTGGCCAACCAGCACTTCCGCGCCTTTTACAGGACAATGACTTCCTCTATTGTGTAGTACAATAGGTTTCAATATCTATTGTTACTTCGTTTTCAGGTTCAGCGAGAGGACATTGTGTAATAAATGTAACAAAAACTTTTTACCAAAAAAAACCATCTACCAAAAAAGCTACAAAGTGAAAAATAACTTTAATTTCGGATGTCGCTGTCTTTGGTTTTGAATTTTGTTTTTTGCCACCGACTACCGAAATTTAAGTTATTTTTCACTTAGTTTTTTTGGAATTCGGTTTTTTTTTTGTTAAAAAGTTTTTATTTCTCGCTTTTTAGTGGGTCTGCTTATAATTTATCTAAGTTACAATGGCATAGTGTCAACTTGCTCATCGCGTTTTACAAAATACTGCTTTTCCCGATGCAGGGACGTTAATTGTTGAGGAGTTCTCCTGGTAGTTCACCATCAGCTCCATTTCACCATTTGCATTGTGACGAGCATAAATTGCTTAGCAACCATATTAAAGTAATCGAATCGCAACCCGTGAAATATTCATATTCATATTCATATATTTATTTGCATTCCATAATGTTGTAGAGGTGTTACAATGGCTTAAAGCTAAGGTACAATTATGGACCCTGTAGGGCTAAATACTTATTATTGAGTAGTTCCGATGACCATCTGTGGTCTTCATCATCAGTTTAACTACACCAAATGATGCTTTTTGAGAGCAAATACACGAGTTACTATAAAAAATATCCAAATTGCTATAAGTGTGCCTATAAAATTTGCGGGATTCCCTCGATTTCCATGGGATCCCCTTCATCAAATTCTGACTTGGTGGCAATGGGACCACCTCGAGAGCATACCCTTTCAAACGAACAAAATTATTCTCAAAATCGGTCCACAATTGACGGAAATCGGTGTACATACATAAAAAATATATACAATATTAGTTTCACACTTCGATCGTACTATTATTGATCGAAGGTTTCACAACAACATCATTTTGAACAACTTTTTCTACTGGACCAACCTTGAAATCGCGAAAAAAAATCAGCTGTTCCATACATTTTGTCGATTTAAGTGAACACAAATGTATAGAACTGGTGTTTTTTTTTCGCGATTTCAAGGTTGGTGCCATAGAAAAAGTTGTTCAAAATGATGAGTGCAATGACCCCCTTTCGGGTTTAGTATAAACTAAAACTAATGTTGTATACATATATGCGATGAATTGATAACCTCCTCCTTTTTTGAAGTCGGTTAAAAATAACGTTAAACCGATATTTATATGTGGCTGTAATTGTTCTGTTGTGGGGCAGTCCTCTCGGCTGTCGTACTGAGGAGGAGAGATCATTGATCTCTATGCCTGTCCATTGTGTGTTGGTGATTTCGACCATTGGGTACGGTGGTTACGAAGCACGAATTCCGTAGTATTCGGTCGAAGTTACGGGCGTTTTCCACTCCTTATCATTTACCTACGGACATAAACTTAGTTTGCCCGCGACTTCATCTACGATCCTGGATGAAAAATAACCCATGTCCTTACCCAGGTCATGGTCTATCTGTGTTCTAAATTTTATCCAAATCCGTCCAGCCGTTTTTGCGTGATTGAGTAACAAACAAACAAATAAACAAATTGACTTTCGCACTTATAATATTACTAGCAGCGCCCCGCGGTTTCACCCTCGTAAGTTTCGATCCCGTGAGAATATCGGGATAAAAAGTATCCTATGTGTTAATCCAAGAAATGGTCTATCTATGTGCCAATTTTCATCCAAATCTGTTCAACGGTTTACGCGTGATTGAGTAACAAACATCCAAACATCTTCACAAACTTTCACATTTATAATATTACTAGCTTCAGCACGCGGCTTCGCCCGCGAGGTATGTCGATGAAAACTATCCTATGTCCTTCACCGGGATGCAATCTATCTCTCTGCCAAATTTTATCGAAATCCGTTCAGTGGTTTAGGCGTGAAAAGGTACTTAACATACAGACAGACAGAGTTACTTTCGAATTTATAATATTAGTATGGATAGTAGGATATAGTTAGAAATTATGGTAAGATTTAAAGAAAATAAGTATGTTTATTAACGGCAAACATGATGCAGAGAAAAAAAACACAAAAAACTGGCCAAGTGCAAGTCGGACTCGCACACGAAGGGTTCCGTACCACAAGGCAAAAACGCCGAAAAAAACACGTTTGTTGTATGGGAGCCCCTTAAATATTTATTTTATTTTTAGTATTTGTTGTTATAGCGGCAACAGAAATAAATACTTTGTGAAAATTTCAACTGTCTAGCTATCGCGGTTCTTGAGATACAGCCTGGTGGCAGACAGACGGACGGACGGTCAGACAGCGAAGTCTTAGTAATAGGGTCCCGTTTTTACCCTTTGCAAACCGGCCTACGCAAAACGGCCATCGCTCAGCATAATGCTACGACCCTATGCGAGACAAATTCCCAGCGCTGCGCTGGTAAGCTTCTTTTGCTCATAATAATATGTCCCATATATCCAATACCCGTATTACCTAGTAACCACTTGTATAGATAAACTACCATTTAGTAACCGCAGCTTTTATCGTCCACAAGTCCTGAGCAGCCAGTAAGTTTCCACGTTACGTCAGTACACCAGTCGAGCCTGTTTGGGCGTTACCGTGCTCGGTAGGAATATGTGTCACCAATGAGTAACAGTATCATGACTCGTTAGGTATTGGAGGGTGGGTAGAGATGCTGCGTTTAGGTGTGAGAGAATCATTGGATTTGATTGAAGGTTTTGGGAAGTGCCTTCTACAAATACAGTTTTTTTTTTCCCCAAATGTTCGCTCCCGTCCCTTGCTGAAAGCTTAGGAACCACGTAGGGGCATCCATTAATTTCGTGAGGCGTTTAGGGGTGGAGGGGGTCAAGCCGATTCTCATCCAATCTCACGTGCGGGAGAGGGGGGGTCCTGGCAAGTATATAAGTAATTTTTTTTCCGCAAGAAACAGTGTAAAATTGCGAGAAAACTGGGTTGAATTGAGCAAAACGTGTTTCTCAATTAAAATATGACTAAACACAATAATAATTAAACAAATTGCTTTTTTTTTTTTTAATAAGTCCAACGCAATGGAGCATAGATTAACGTATTTACACTGAAAATACACATTTTGAACAATCTCACGTGAGATTAGAGGGAGGGGGGAGAGGTTCGAGCCAAATCTCACGATATCTCACTAAGGGGTGAGGAGGGGTCCAAAAATCGCCAAAATTACGTAATTAAAAGTAGCGTTTCGACGTAGAATTTGGTTTTGGTCTTCGATGCATCTTCACAGCAGGGTGGCCCAGTGGTTCAAACCCAGACAGGCACTTTGTGTATTTAATGTCATCACCGCTGCCCTCAAAACGGTGAAGGAAAACATCCGACACCCGACGAACCAAAAATTCAAAGACATGTGACATCCACCAGCCCGCACTGGGCCAATTAACAACAACCGAGCCAGACTAACCGAATGACCTTTAATATAACACGATCATCAATAAATAAATGAAAGTCCTTATAATCAATCAAATACGAGTAAGTATCAATTACAAATCATTCTTGTCACCCATCCGATCGGTGACCGGTTTGGATATTGCTTAACTTTATGCGTTCTGCGTATGAAATTGAGTCACATACATGCGCTTGCGACCTACTTGGTCGAAATCTTTAATACATGATCTTGTTTACTTGGGACATCTTACGATACGACATTATCAAAACAGTGCAACAGTAAGCAGAGGAATTCCACTCAGAGCAAAGAGTTTTCGGCAATATCCCCTCATTTTTAGGGTTCCGTACCAAAATGGTAAATAAAAAAGGAACCCTTATGGTGAGACTAAGTCTGTCTGTCTGTCTGTCACAGCTGGTTATCTCGAGAACTACTAATGCTATCAACTTGAAATTTGGAATAGTTTTAGATGACGTTTGCCCAACTATTTTGCAAATAAGAAAGAAATAAAAAATATATATATATATATTTTTTGCAACAAAGACTAATAGGGGGTCTGAAAAATTCGAAGTGGGGCTACTAGGGCATGTGGGATATCATATAGCGTATCAAGAGCGCAGTTTGAACTTTCTCAAACATTTTTTCTTTAGGTCGCATAGTTTTCGACTTTTGATAATTTAAAAACATATGATGGTACGGAACCCTTGGTGCGCGAGTCCGACTCGCTCAAGGAAACGATTTTTTGGACGCTTTAATATCATCTTTATTTCTGTTCCTATCATCATCTAGCCTTCTCCGAACTATGTTGGGGTCGGCGTCCAGTCTAACCGGATGCAATTTCGTGCCTGAGAAAGCACGTTAAGCCGTTGGTCCCGGCTGTCATTCGTGGATCTTTGACAGTCGTTACGGGTAGTCAGAAGCCCGAAAGTCTGACGACCAGTCTTACCAAGGGGTATTGTATTACCCAGTAACTGGGTTGTGGAGGTCAGATAGGCAGTCGCTCCATGTAAAATACTGGTATTCAGCTGCATCCGGTTAGACTGGAAGCCGACCCCAACATAGTTGAGAAAAGGCTAGGCTGATGATGAAAGTCTGGGAGAGGCCTATGTCCAGCAGTGGACTGCGATAGGCTGAGTTGAAAGTGCCTGCTTGGGTTCGAACCCACGACCTACAACTCGTAAGACACGGCCGTTACCACTGGGCCAGTATCGCTCGAAATGACAATAGGCTAGACCCTTAACATGTGACTTGGTGACAACACAAACGACAATTGGATTCTGCACACCAAATTCTGCTCAAGACGTCATCTTTCATCATTTCAGCCGAAAGACGTCCACTGCTGGACATAGGCCTCCCCAAGCACATCCACTTGGACGGTTCTGCGCTTCTCGCATCCAACGGGTTCCTGCGGCCTTCACAAGGTCGTCGGACCACCTTGTGGGAGGCCGACGACGAGGAGGAGGAAGACGTAGCGTTGGAACGCTACGTCTACGGCGGTCGTCACTCCAGAACCTTTCGGCCCCATCGGCCATCTGTTCTGCGGGCAATGTGCCCTGCCCACTGCCACTTAAGTTTGGCAATTCTTCGGGCTACGTCGGTTACCTTGTTCTGCTCAACACTTAGAACAAAAGAAGTCGTAATCATAACAATCCGACCTGCATGTCAACCGTACCATGACATGTTCATTCAATCGTTCAATGGATTGCTTCATGCCGTCATTCATTGTCATCCATTGACCCGTTTGAGAAAATTTCAAACAAGCGTTTATTGATGTAAGTTTATTTTTTCATTATTCTATTGTTCTTATAGTTATAAAATCGGCGAGTCGCTGGCTAACTGGCAAATACAAGGTCAAATTAAAATAGCTAGCGAAACTGCAGAACTGTGGGCCTAAAAAGGCCATTTTGGAGAATCATAAAAGGAAAACATTATGAATTATAATATGGCGAAGATAGTCCGTGTTTTTCTTTTTTTCGCTGCACTACGTAGGTACAATCAAAGAGATTGGGATTGGAGTTGGATTGGATTTATTGGTATTTGGCACAGACAAAAAAAAAAAACCGAAAAATGATAAATGATTTTTATTTCTGTAAGTAGGTTTGTACAAACACTTTTACACGTCAATCATATTTTTTTTAAACTAGATGAGGTCGGCGTTTAATAACTGACTATTCTGAGAAGAAAGGCCGAAACAAACTCAGAAGTCACAGTCTCTTTTAAAGTCCAGACAAAATCTTGGTCAGATCGTGTGAAGACCATGTAGATTGGTGTCTGAAATGGTCTTTTGAGGAAAGAACCACACAGATTGAGCGGACCTGTCCAATCAGTACACGCATTTGTCAAAAATCGTGCAGCTCAACTCAGAACTTGAGGAGCTCAACGATTCGACGAACAATACCAAAGACAGGACATTTGGGTAGGCCGCATAAACTACTCAAACTGCCAGATCATGATTAAAACTAAGAAGAAAAAAAAGAAATGACCCACATAGTCCTCACATTCACAATAATTAAATAAAAAAAAATAATAAAAATTACTTACAAAGTAAATATTCATGTCATTGTCTAAATAAAATTCATCAATGTCAATGTGTATATAAAAAATCCGGACATAATCTTTGAGGACCATGTAGATTAGTGTCTGAAATGATCTTTTGAGGAAAGAACCACACAGATTGAGCGGACCTGTCCAGTCAGTGCACGCATTTGTCAGTAACCGTGCAGCTCAACTCAGAACTTAAGGAGCTCAACGATTCGACGAACAATACCAAAGACAGGACATTTGGGTAGGCCGCATAAACTACTCAAACTGCCAGATCATGATTAAAACTAAGAAGAAAAAAAAGAAATGACCCACATAGTCCTCACATTCACAATAATTAAATAAAAAAAAATAATAAAAATTACTTACAAAGTAAATATTCATGTCATTGTCTAAATAAAATTCATCAATGTCAATGTGTATATAAAAAATCCGGACATAATCTTTGAGGACCATGTAGATTAGTGTCTGAAATGGTCTTTTGAGGAAAGAACCACACAGATTGAGCGGACCTGTCCAGTCAGTGCACGCATTTGTCAGTAACCGTGCAGCTCAACTCAGAACTTAAGGAGCTCAACGATTCGACGAACAATACCAAAGACAGGACATTTGGGTAGGCCGAAATGCTTCACCACTGATGTTATCTTTTTATGATTCTGCCAAAGTGGCCTTTTTTAAGTACCCCGATGGGTATTGATATCTGAACATGATAGATAATACAAATAAGAAAATAATTTGATGATTTTTTTGTGGGGTCATCGACCGCTGTTAGTGTATTTAAGTACCTACCTACTTGAAATAACTGTATAAAAAATCAGGTTTTTTTGAAGTGGAAACTTCTTTAGGAGCGGTGGGCATTTTTTGAGATGGGAAAAAACCATTGAACTCGCGCCACTGTTACCGTAAGCGACACCGCGTGGTGTTTTGTATATGTTCTATGTTATGGGTTTGGTCCTCCTGCCCCTTTTTTTTTTGCGGATGGGAAATCACCAAATGACCCCTCCCGCTCTGGGCGGAGCGGAAGGGAGTGTCAGACTCTTACTGACTAAAACCCACCCGTGTTCCTTCCTTAGCCCTTTATGTTCCGGGGTAGCGATAGTAACCCTTTCGGACAATCCCGCTGACCGTCCACCTGCCCTTACATAACTTACATGATAAATGATAATAGCCTCCTGACCGAATTCAGTCACGGTGGCTAATCTCAACGGAGATTAGCCAGGGAAAGAAAGAAAGAAAGAAAAAAGCTGGAAAAGAAAAAGAAGCTGGTGCGTTTTAATGGTGTATACATGTAGAAGTAACATGCTAAATAGACGGTTCTTCCATTGCTCGAAGCAAGTAAAGGTAACCCTGTTCCAGGCTTACTGTCAGTCGTTCTACACCAGTCAACTTTGGTACAAGTACCTACACGAAGAGTGCATACAACACTCTTCGTGTACAATATAATAACGCGTTTCGGGTCATGCTCAACCTGCCCTGGCGGTGTAGTGCGACTGAGATGTTTGCTGAGAGCGGAGTTACCGACTTCTTTGCGCTCATGAAGAAGCTCAGGGCGTCGTTCTTTTCACGTGTGGTAGCAAGTAAAAATGCTATTGTAAAAGTTGTGTTTCATGCGGTGCATGTAATGAGGGAGACAAAATAATTGTACCTCTTTGTGTTTTGGCTTCTCTGGTGTGAAATGTTTATGTATTTAGTATAAGTTTTATTTTATTTTTTAGTGTAAGTTTTCAATTTTAATTTTATGGGTGCTAATGCCTGAAATAAACGATTATTATTCTTATTAAAGGTGGTGCGTTTCGAGGAATACCCCGAAAGTTTGTATGGAAGTTCGTCATTTTTGCCGATAGGAAATCCTACTGTAACGGCATGTAATTCAAATAAATGACCGCTGTAGTGAGTCGATTTCAAAATCGTCATAAACATGCATGTCTGTGCGTATGCATATAGGTAAGTATATTATTATTTCGGAAACATACGCAATTTGTGACGTTATTTCCTGCGATCATTTTAACGGTGATGGTTACGGCAATATGTGACATACTATTTGTATTTAATCGCACATGGGTAAGTAGATAGGTATACCTATTGTAGAGAAATAAAAATAATCACTTTACTGCATAGAATAAAACGTATAATTTTATATAGAAAACAAAACAAATTTAAGTAAATAAAAAATGTGAAAAAAAAAAACGATTTCCACACAGCTTTTCAGTTACCGGTGCCACTTTCAGACTTCCTCGACGTAACTTGGCGGGGCCTGAACATAGGCACTAAGAACTTTCGCGCATGTTCTCTCACTCGCACTCGCCTCATGTCACCATTTGGTTCCTAAAAAATCTTACTGCGCAGCCTTCTGCGCAAAGTACAGGCCCAAGTTACGTCGGTCGTATTGTACTCATTTCTTATTCTATCCATTCGTGTAACACCACACATCCCTCTTAGCATTCTCATCTACATGCAATTGCCTTTCATTCATCTGATCCATACCAGGCAGCACCATACCACCAGGGTTATGGCCAGTGGTATGGTGGGTCCACAATGGGACTAGTCGTGGTTTTATATTCTTAAGTTTAAGGGGAATGCGGGAGTCGCAGATTGTACCCGTGACAGTTATCCATCAAGTGTTAATTATTTGCTTAAACACATATCTATAAAGACATATCTTCCATATCACGATTATTTTGTCAATTTTACCCTGAAATGATCTAGGTAATGAATGTAATAATGCTGAAATGATCGTAATTCTCACGCTACTCAAAAATGACCCATAAAACTCACACGTAAAAGTGAAGGACAAATCTAATTAAGGGGATTACAGGACCTAAACGCAAAAACGCAAGTTTTAGAAGCAATAAAAGTATATGATCGACTACAGTAAACAAAATCAGAAAAAACTATATGATATTCTTCAGGTTATATGCTAGATAGATAGTGTGTTGAAAACATAATACAACTAATTTGATACGATAGAAAAAAATCATGAAGATTCCTCTAAAAACTTTCTTTTTACAATAAAAACCATACTAATATACATACAATCATTCTGATTTTTTGTCAGATTATTCTACAAGTAACATACTAAAGCACTAGTGTTTTAATTTTTTAGTCCAAACAATAGATTTTTGTAAACAGATAATTGCTTCAAATTTTACAATAAATTACTAGTGTCTGTAGTGGTATCTACAATGCCACATGAAAACAACGCGTCATACTGACGTCACGCAAATCCTGCATCGCGCAAGCAGAGTTTACCGCGCAACTAGCATAGATACAACGGCCCGACATGAATCATCGGGCAGTTGCCCGCCATACACAACACCCGTCTGGTCGGAGGATCCTCCCTTTTCTATAATAATAATAATATATATATAATAATAATCATATTTATTTCTCAAAAAATGCATATACATTGTTTCGGTCTAAAAATGGCTTAAGTTAGTGTTCCAGAGTGAAAAACCCTGACTTCTAAACTAGGTTTATGTACCTGTGTGTGTGGAGGATGAGTGAACATTACACCCTGTTCCTCATACCTCTTTAATAGCGTTCGGTTGTGTCAACGCGCTTCTCTTTCTTTTCTATGCAGCCCGACAGTGACCGCGCTTTAGGTCATGTAAGCCCCTTAATGTGGAAAAAGCCTTCTAAGTGTATTAAGAAACTTAAGCTAAATGGTGACGTATATCTGCCCCAGTTAAATGGTGTTACTAAATAACTTGTTTTGAGTATGAAAACAATGGTTTACAATGTTTATTGTGTTGTTGCCAGGTGAGTGGTTTTTGCAAGATATTTGTGTTATACAGGGTTATTTGTAAAACACCAGCAACCTCTTAAGAGGTCATTGTACTCATCATTATGAACAACTTTTACTATGGGACCAAACCTGAAATCGCGAAAAAAAAATCAGCTGTTCCCTACATTTATGTTCGTATAACTCGTCAAAATGTAGCGAACAGCTGATTTTTTTTTCGCGATTTCAGGTTTGGTGCCATAGTAAAAGTTGTTCATAATGATGAGTACAATGACCTCTTAAGAGGTTGCTGGTGTTTTACAAATAACCCTGTATATGAGATATGAGAGGTAGTTGCTGAAAATCAGCGCTGTGTACGTTGGTTCGTCCGAAGTCACAGCATTTTGCTGAGCAACGACCTGTTCTTGCACAGATGCGACGCACGGCTTAATAATTGTCCTTAATATTGTACAAAAGTACTTAGTTAATTTTTTCCTCTCTGCAATTGGCATTTTGTTTTTGTTTTGATTGTTGTTGTTTTCACTTTGTTTTGTTGTCATAATTAGGCCAGTGACGCGGGCGCATCACCACAGAACACATATACTCCTATCGGATTGATTTGTGATTTGTATTGTCAAATGTCAATTTCAAATTGTCAATGTCAAGTAATAAAATAATGTGTGTTGTCTTTGGTCCCTGGCCCTGACATCAAGCAAAATTGTCAACATTTTTTTTTTAAGCTTAAGTACGAGGCATTTGACTACGTCGTGTGTGTATATTTATCTTTTTTTTTTTTTTTTTTTTTTTCAATGTGCGTTTTGTTTGTGCAGAATAAACAGTTTTTCTTTCTTTCTTTCTTATTTTTATCATAAATTAGTTTTGAGTTTGAATGTCGATGGCTATAAGAGTAGGGGAAGACCAAAGAAACGATGGATGGAATGTGTGAATGATGATATGGTTAGAAAGTGGGTGACTACCGAGATGACGACTAATAGAGAAGTATGGAAGAAAAAGACATGTTGCGCCGACCCTAATTATATTGGGATAGTGCAAGAGAATCATGATGAAATGAAATGAAATGATGAAATGATTTTATTTTTTGTAAGTAGGTTTGTACAAATACTTTTACACGTCAATCATGTTTTTTTAAAACTAGATGAAGTCGGCGTTTCCTATCTGACTACTCTGAGAAGAAAGGCCGAAACAAACTCAGAGGTCACAGTCTCTTTTAAAGTCCAGACATAATCTTGGTCAGGTTATATGAAGACCATGTAGATCGATGTCTGAGGTGGCCTTTTGAGGAAAGAACCACACAGATTGAGAGGACCTGTCCAGTCAGTGCACGCATTTGTCAAAAATCGTACAGCTCAACTCAAGACTTAAGGAGCTCAACGATTCGACGAACAATACCAAAGAAAGGACATTTGGGTAGGCCGCATAAACTACTCAAACTGCCAGATCATGATTAAAACTAACAAGGAAAAAAAGAAATAACCCACTGTTGATGCAATGATGAGTCTTGTTCTCTTGTATTGGCAAGATAACAATAGCCTATGCTATGGTAAAATTTTTATCCAGTAAGGTGGTACAGTCAACAGCAAAAGTAGATTATCAAAATCAGAAATTCAATACTAATGAACGGAGTTCGCGTCAGAACTCTGCCACACAGCCACACAGTCTCTGCACACAGCTTAACAACAACAACAGCAACAGCTCTGCCATACAGTTTTGACGCGAACTCTCGCGAACTTTTTCTTTCTTAACTCCGTTATTTAGTATTGAATTTCTGATTTTGATCATCTACTTTTACTGTTGACTTTACTACGGTTAGGGCTGCCTTTTTTCTATTATTATCAAATATATGTACATCCCACAAAAATATTTTCATGTAAAATGTTGCCAAGACGACACCATATGGCTCGCACTGTCAAAAAGTTATCAGATCTCATGTAGAGCCAAGCTTCTAACTCTACACGCCCTAACTTCACAAACTCTACGCCTTAGTCAAAATATGAGGCTTGGCCATTTCGTTACTACAAGAACCATTTTATAGCTGAAAAGTAATGAACAGTGAATACATTTTTCACTTTACGCCTATTGCATGTGACGGGTAGCGAAACGACACGCGCATGGCGTTTAGGACATTTTAGTACGAATGGAAAATGAGTAATTATTTTATTGAAATATTTCAAGCTTTACACGAAAATGCTTGTCACATATTATGAAGACCAAGTATTGGAGAGACTATGACAGGGCTCCAAATAAAGCTGCTATTGATATCAGGGAATTCTGAAGGGACGGCGCGTACGCAGTCCTTGGTAAGATTGGTTGTCAGACTTTCGGGCTTCCGACGACCCGTAACGACTGTCAAATATCCACGAATGACACCAACAACGAGGCACGGCCGAGTCTTGGTACGTACAGATGGTCACCCACCTACGGACCGACCGCAGCAAGCGTAGCTTAACCTGATCAATCGCCCCGTGCGGCTGTTATTACTTAGCCATGAAAAATAAGGAATAGGACATTAAAAGTTGCTCCAACATACACAAAAAAAGCAAAACTTACTGGTTATTTTTATGGTCATCATCTGCCTAGCCTTTTCCGAACTATGTTGGGGTCGGCTTCCAGTCTAATCGGATGCAGCTGAATACCAGTATTTTACATGGAGCGACTGCCTATCTGAGCTCCACAACCCAGTGACTGGGTAATACGATACCCCTTGGTAAGACTGGTTGTCAGACTTTCGGGCTACTGACGACCCGTAACGACTGTCAAAGATCCACGAATGACAGCCGGGACCAACGGCCTAATGTGCTTTCTGAGGCACGGATTATTTTCATGGTAACCCTATTCATGTTGTTCTGATGTAATGTGTTGCTTGCTAGTCGCTAATTACCATCATATCGCGAATATAACACCATGAAGTTACAACGTAATAATTAATTGTTTATCTTCACGCCTTGCATGGTTTACGGGTTAAGGAAAGTTACAAGCTCCAAGTGGTTTGAAATTGAAAGGTACCCGGAAGACTAATGTATCTACTAGCAGTGCCCGGCGGTTTCACCCGCATAAGTGTCGATCCCGTGGGAATATCGGAATAAAAAGTAGCCTATATGTTAATCCAGGGTGTCAGCTATCTCTATACAAAATGTTATCTAAATTGGTTCAGCCGTTTGAGCGTGAAGAAGTAACAAACATATAAACACACACACACTCACAAACTTTCGCCTTTATAATCAAAGTTCAAAGTCAAAGGTAGATGAATTCGTCCATAAAACGTTAGGTATAGCCGTTCCAAACATTTGGATCACTAGAATTTGAAATCATAATGTGATGTGTCAAAGCTGAAGTGGAAAAGTGTCTTTTGGGGCCACTTTATATTCATGTAATTTGTCGTCTCCTTTTTAAGGAAATTTCTCGCCGGCTGGTCGTCACTTCACGTGACCAGAGGGCTGGGTCGATCTTTGGCCAAATAATTAGCATTGCCATTCAACGTGGCAATGCTGCCAGTCTTCTGGACACGTTTCCGGATGACAGCGATGCGGACGAGTACTTCGACGCCTAAGTGTCCTTTGTTTTTGTATTTATTTGTATATTAAGTTAGTATTTAATGTAAATAGTTTGTATTTGTTTATGTTAATATACAAAAAATTAAAAAATCAAAACAAATGTTGTAATTTGTTATCATTTGCTTTTGAGTGTTGTGCTGTCTAATTAAATGTCTTATCAATCTATCTACGTTGATACTGCTCACGTTATCATCGAAGTCACGTCAGCAAAGCTTCAAGAACGTACAAACTTCAAGTCGTTCGTGGTGCGTGTTCCGACATCTCGAGAAGTTCCTCAAGGAAGAGTTCTGGGGCCGATGGGTGTTGCGTACCGGTTTTCGCCGGTTTGTGTTAGTTTTTAGTGTAATTATAATGTTGTATGTATTTGTAGTGCAGAGCAGTGGTGGCCAAGTGGTAACAGCCGCGACTTACGAGTTGTAGGTCGTAGGCTCGAACCCAGACAGGCGCTTTACTTTGTGTAAATTATTTCATCACCACTGCTCTCAAAACGGTGAACGAAAACATCGTGAGGAAACCGGCATGTCCTAGAACCAAAAATTCGAAGACATGTGACATCTGCCAATCCGCACTGGGCCCGCGTGGTGGATTACGGCCCACTCCCTCTCACCGAGAGGAGGCCTGTGTCCCAGCAGTGGGAACATTATAGGCTGATTATGATGTATTTATAGTATTTTTAAGTTATATTAATATTGTATTGTATGTGTATATATTGATGCTTGAAATAAGTAATAAATAAGCTACATATGTAGTTAGGTATAGAAGATATTACAAGACGATCACTGTTTCGAACTGCAGTGAACTATCATCGTGTCATCCAATGATAATAATATAAGTGTAAAAAGGTTGTGTCATCAGTAATCGCTCAGACGCCGATAATAACGGGCTCTATCTAGAAAGTCAGCAAATTGTTGCTATGACTTGCTTATAACAGTCTAGTTTACGATCTAAAGAAATATTACATGTGTGAGAGAAGATTGAGCTGAATGGTGAAAGAAAGAAAAAGTATTTATTGCGACTCGTACAGGAAGATCACAAACTAAACTAAACACAGTAAAATAAAAATCCAAGTTAAGTATATATAAAAAAAGTAACGAAGGAAAATGAAACGAAGTCCTATACGAGGCCAAAAGGCTCCTATCTCAGCATGATGCTGCGACATTTAAAAAAAAAATGTCGCAGCGCTGGTATTCTGATAGGGCCCGCTGTGATGTCACGGGCAGTTACAGATATAAATAAATATGTAAGATATTAGCAATTAAATTCATTCTTCAATCTGCGCCAGGCGTAACTTCATTACTTGTGTATGCCTTGCAGTGTCAGAGGTAGTAGGCACTATTATAATCTATGGTAGGCACTCTGGTCCATGCGTCATGTTCGTGAACGGGTGCCGTCAGTTGGGGCTGGTCATCACTTAGCTAGCTCGGTTTATTTTTAATTCTTTTATTTTTGGATTGTTTGTTTTGTTACTATTATAACAAATCACGTTCAGCAAGTATGAATCAGGCCACCACATCTTTGACTATCAACAAATCAAAGGTCAAAGTAAATAAATAAAGCAGTACATAGGTATCAATTAAATTGGGGTTGCGGGCGCACAGAATGGGGACTCTGTCCGTCCACCAAGTGACCCCAGGGTAGGCGGTGGCACAGTGGTCACGTGCTGCCATTCACAGCGAGGCTCAGGGGAGGCCCCTTTACAGTCTCCCCAGAGATGTGCCTTACAGGCGTTGCACGGGGGGGTTCCGGAATTGGTCTTTTAAGAGGGCCCGGGACCACCCCTATGTGCTGATTGTGATCACCGGGGTGGTTTTGGTGAGGTAAAAATCCCATACTCCCCGATCTCCCTCCCCGGAGGTCGGGGGCCTTTTGAGGGTTTCCCACCGACAACAAAAAAAAAAAAAGTTATCAATTAAATACCCGACGAGTCGTCCTCAGCGCTTTTCCTCCACATTTATTAATAACTAGCTGCTGCCCGCGACGTCGTCTGCGTGAAGGCTCTACAGCACCAAAAACACCTAAGATGCCAGTGTCGCTATAGCATTATAAAGTAAACAACTTTTAAAATAGAATTAAAATATAAGTTTTTTTTTGCAAGCGAAGCAAGTGAAAAGAGTTATATGGGAATCCTGCTGAGTGAGGTGACTGAAGGAAATAGAGAAAATAATGCAGGAATACATTCTAGGACACAAAAGAGTAAAAATACGTTCAAAGGTATCATATATACCTTACAACACTTCCCTATAAACTACGTTGGTAGTTATGCTGCCAGGAGCCAAAATGTGTGATGACGCGGGAGCAAGCGACGACGTACAGTTGCCCGTGTGAGAAGCAACTCGTCCTGACGTCGACACCCACTGCCCTCAGTGTCTGCCCCTGCGACTTATTGATGGTCATCGCGAAGCAAACACTCACGGGGAGCTGTACGCGCTTGAACTGGAACGGGAAGTTATGAGGTATGAGGGGAATGCGTGGTATAAATACTGCCTCGCCGACGTCACAACCCGTAAGAATTTCCGCCTCAATGGTGTGTCTGTGGAGCGAGATGACTTTAAGGCGGGTCCCGTTACACAACTTCGGAGGAGATAGGTTCCGAAGAAGCATAACCGGGACACCGCTTCAGCTTGAATGCGCTGGAAGTCCACTTGCTGACAGGGAGTTCAGAAATTCCACGGGATAATGTGTGGCGTCATCTTGCTTGACAACAGTGTTTATCGAAGTGTAGACCACTTCATTCCCTTCAATTTCCGAGAGAATGCATTCGTTAATTGCTGCAGCCTGATCATTTTTGGGCATCAAAATGGCCCGCTCACACACCCAAGAATTCTGCTGGTGCGGTATACGACTGAATGTCCCCGTACACACAGCGAATGAGTTCTTCTAAGCTGGAAACCACTCTACCGAGAGACTCTGGAAGCACTACCTGTCTACCTCTCTCTTCTGGTAGAGTGCCTTCGCCAAGACTTAGAAGGACATCGGAGAATTCTTGAGCGCGTGCATTGCCGCCAAGCCGAGCTCTCATATTAATGGTCAAGCGCAGCGTACGAACTCGTGACCACAACGAAGATCGTTTCAACGAAGCATTCACCTCGTCAGCCCTCGATCCTCGGCCATCGTACACTCATCCCATACGATCAGAGAGCAATCCTTGAGCACGTGTCCCTTATCGCTGTTACGTGACACACCACAAACAGGCGTTTCGGTGCTCTCTAAATCGATGGGAATTTTAAACATGGCATGTGCTGTCTTGCAGTCCCGGAAGCAGTGTGGCAGCGATTCCCGACGACGCTACAGCAATAGCAATTTTGCCTTGCCTCCTGACCTCTGCAAGTATGCCAGTGGTAACAAATGTTTTTCCTGTACCACCAGGAGCATCCAAGAAAAACATTTTACCCTGGTTTTGCCAAACGCTTTCAAGGACGGTGTCATAAATTTGTTTTTGCTCTGAAGAGAACAAAGCGACATGGTCATTTCGTATGGTGGTCATTTCGCCGTCTCCGACTTCGTCTCCAGTAGCACGCCTCAAAGCTCGTAGAAAATCTTCAGACAGATGATGGCGATACTTCTCCCACAAAGCTACTGGGTTCGCGACTCCACAAAACACCAAGATGACGGCAAACAGATGACGCATGCGGCTGGGACTGTCACTGACGCTCGCCTCCGCGAGGGTGTCAGCCCAATTTTGGTCACCGTCGAGAAGGTGACGTGCTACGCAGGCTGCGCGGTAAGTGGGAAACTCCACGCCATCAAATGTCCTCAGAAAGGCGAAAGACTTTGCCTCGGACAGTGTGAAGTAACAACCGCAGAAAATCGCATTCGCCATTATTCGGATGCACGGTATAATTTAAGTTTATAATTAGGTATACGACATGAAAATATATTAATTACCAAGCAATAATCACACAGATAAATACCGAACAAAAGTATTAACAGTCAATGTTTATTTTGTACTAACAACATGAAATTGATGAAGAAATGATCATCATCTCAATGAACATAACTTTTTTGTAATACTTAACACCGCATTTTTTTTAAATTGTCTTCCTCAACTCGGCTCAAGATTTTGAGGGTTTTGTTGGAACTTGAATTTGTCAAAACGAACTATACGATACAACTTTTATGAAGAAAATGCACATTACCATCTATGAATTTTAAGAATAACTAACTACTAACCTCACCAACATGATCAAATTTAAATTATTAATTTCCAAAAAGTGTTGACATGTAACTTGATTTGATTTTTATGAAATCTCATAGATGGCGCTGCTTCAAAATTGTCTTATACTACTAACATTAATTAAACTATGTTTCTCTGCCCAAGTTACTTAAATGGCGTAAAAGTTTTTATAGTGTAAAGCTAGATAATAGCATGACTTACTCAAAAACAACATTTAAATATGCGTCGTTAGATTACACGCTGTCACAGAATGCGTAAGAAAAGTAAAGATTCACAGGTCCTCCTCGTAGGTGATAGCGTGATAATATGTAGCCTATATGTTGACCCGACCTCTTAATAATATTCATGCAAAATTTGAAGTAAATCCATGCAGTACTTTTTGAGTTTAGCCCGGACATATATACAGACAAACAGACAAAAATTCTAAAAACTATATTTTTGGCTTCGATATCGATTGTAGATCACGCCCCAAGTATTTTTTTTTTATATATTCTATGTACAGTTTTGCCTTTCCTACGATTTTATTATATACGATTTTATTATATATGTTTATATTATTTATTTAAACATTATCATTTTTTTTTTTTTAAATATCACAGACATAAGGATCAGAATTATTTCGTCATAAAGGCAAGCCTTTACGACGTGATTAAACACATAATAATGTTTTAAAGATAACAATAAGATTTCGTTAGTACTATATCGCGCCAATAGATGTCGTTACATGTTTCCACTTATTGCAATAAAAATTTGTTTTTATCTTTTGATAGACTGAAGCGATTGCGATGAAACAAAGACTAATCACAGCTCCGAGTTCTACACTATATTTGAGTATAAATATGAACCATATTGGTTTGGTACTTTTTACGTTGAGCCTGTTCAAAATCTGTCACATCCAAACAGACAAACAGACAAAAATTCCAAAAATTGAAGAAATGGCATCTGTTGGTTATCCTATAACAGCCCAACTATTTTTTATTTTTTTATTTTCAATGTACAGAAACGCCTCGTCTACAGATTTATTATATGTATAGATGAACGATCTACAAAGTTGAACTTATTCTAAATTCCTGGTACCTTCTTATCAGTTGCGTACTGTATTTACATATATCTTAAAAGAAAACACGCTTGAAAGGATCTTCAGTATAACCACAAAATACAGATAGTAAATACAGAAGGCAATCTACCTACAAAGTGCGCTCAAGCAACGCACACATAGACACCGCTCACGGACACGTTATCTCGGACTGGTTGGGACTAGTGCGAGCGCGAGTGCCATCCGCCTGAGACACGCGTCTGTGAAGTGCAAAAATTGAGCAACAAAAAAATGGCTATCTAAGCTCGATTTATTAATAATTTCCTATTTTGAATCAGTATAAATGAAGTAACTTTTTTGTAAGGTAAATTCACGCCACCAACTATTACGTAAGTTGAAAACTTTTTTTTTTTGTGTAGTTATTGTGTTGTTTTTAGTGTCATTTGATAGGTTTACAATTTACTTTGCCCTATTCGTTTTAGATTATGTCTAAAACGAATAGGGCAAAGTAAATTGTGTAAATAGAGTAATCCGTTTTGAAGTTATTAGGGATTTTCGATAGTGAAAATTGACAAATGTAAAATTTTATATGTTTTTGTTCTGTATTTTTTTTTATTGTAATACTATGCCTATTGTTTTGCTTTAATATTGTAGAATAAGCTCCTTGTGAAGGCCGCAGGAACCCGTTGGATGCGAGAAGCACAGAACCGGTCGAAGTGGAGGTGCTTGGGGGAGGCCTATGTCCAGCAGTGGACGTCTTTTGGCTGAAATGATGAAGCTCAATAAATCAAACAACTAGATACGAGTGCCACTACCACGATCGTTTTTTGTGCATAAGCCAAAGTTGACCCTAGCGCGACCGCCGAGCGTAGGGTATGAAAAGTGAAGTACGTACATGTGATTGCCTTCTGTACTCTCTGTATTTTGTGCCTTCAGTATAACTCTGGTATATAACGACACCCACTGAATGACGTATTCTTCGCCAGGAACGATACAATAAAGGGGATACGGTCACGAGGCCTGTCATTCAGAGCAATTCTTATTGAAATAAAAACAAAGAAGCGTTTTACGATAAAAAATATGATAGCAGCATTAATGAACTCATCTGAGAGAATGTTGACAGTAGATAAGCTAAAGTTAGCTTAATTCTTGAGTTGAACTGCAAGATTTTTGACAAATGCGTGCACTGACTGGACAGGTCCTCTCAATCTGTGTGGTTCTTTCCTCAAAAGACCACCTCAGACATCGATCTACATGGTCGTCATATAACCTGACCAAGATTATGTCTGGACTTTAAAAGAGACTGTGACCTCTGAGTTTGTTTCGGCCTTTCTTCTCAGAGTAGTCAGATAGGAAACGCCGACTACATCTAGTTTAAAAAAAAACATGATTGACGTGTAAAAGTGTTTGTACAAACCTACTTACAAAAAATAAAATCATTTCATAAAGAGTTTGGCATACCTGAAGGTAATTGCGTAACAGACTAACAGTAGCAATGGGAACATAAGGAGCAAGAGGGCCCCTCTTGCCCCTTAAAAAAAATATTGACGTTTGATAGTTTTTGTAAATAACTGTCAAACTGATGGGTGACTACTGTCTATCTTTATATACCGTGACCCCTCCGTGCCTCGGAAAGCACGTTAAGCCGTTGGTCCCGGCTGTCATTCGTGGATCTTTGACAGTCGTTACGGATAGTCAGAAGCCCGAAAGTCTGGCAACCAGTCTTGGTAAGGGGTATCGTATTACCCAGTGACTGGGTTGTGAAGGTCAGGTAGGCAGTTGCTCAATGTAAAAAGTAAAATACTGGTATTCAGCTGCATCCCGTTAGACTGGAAGCCGACCCCAACATATGTAGTTGGGAAAAGGCTAGGCAGATGATGATGATGATGATGAACTGTCAACATTTCAAAATTATTTCTCGTTTAAAGTTATCTGATGTTTGAAAAATCAGCCTTGAATCAAATAGACGAAAGATTGTGAATAGCTATCGTAGACAGAGTAAACTATAGACTACAGCATATATTCTTTTTCATTCGCACAAGAAAAACAGAAATATATTAACGTCACTAGCAAAGAAAAGAGACAGAGTAAGAATATTTTTGTCCCTTACCCTTGTCGGCTAAGCACATCAATGTGCACAACAAGTTTGACGTTTATGAATGAAATAATAAAAACTACAGAAAATAAGATCTTTTTCGTGCATGCGCAACTGTGAAAATGGTAAGGTGCAGTGTAATAAGCTGTAAAAATGATAGTATGATGAAGATTGCCGGAATTTTTTGTCCCTTTCGGTGACACGGATGCCATGAGTCTATACGATAGCTATGCTGGTAATTGGTCGAAAGACCACTGTTATTAACGTTCCTTTAAAATTTGTATGCGAGCAAAATCGCAGATCATAGCTCGTTATACTATGGATAGAGTATAATTGTCATCTATTCCAAATCATTTGTGTAGTCTGCCTTTCGCGGATAGTCCTTGAGTTGTCTTGTGCACAAATAGATGTACGAGCGAATGCTAGAACAGATGTGTAAAGTAGTCTTAACGCTGAAGCTGAAACAAGGTCGGCAGAAGTCGTGTGTATAGGTACTAACCAAATAGTCTACACATCTTAAGGGTCCGAATTTTTTAATTTAATTTAACTTAAGTAATATATTTTTTTTATTAATGTCGGCAACCACAATTCACATGTATCTTTATTGTTTTTTTTTGGTTTTTATTTCTGAATTTTATTGTTTTGATTATTTGTTATAATTTGATTTGATTTATTTTAGGTTGATTTCTTTTGTTTATATTAATTTGATTTGCTCTAATTTGGTTTTTATATGATTTAATTTAATTTATTTACTATGTTTTCTATTAATTTATGTCGTGTGGCAATGGGTGTTATTACCTGAAATAAATACATTTATTTATTATTGGTGTATAAAATTTATACAATACGAACAATATTTACTTTATTTATTTATTTATTAAACTTTATGCACAAGTAAAAACTGTACAAAGGCGGACTTAATGCCTTGGGCATTTTCTACCAGTCTACCTTAGGGTGATGCAGAGACAATACACAGTAGGTGCAATAACAGAAAACAGCTTAGAAAATAACTAGAATATAAAAATAAATACTTAGATACATACATACAACAAAATATAGTAAAAATAAAAATAAAGTTATGAGAGATAAATAAGAAAACAAACTAAGTAATAAATGTTCTAGAAATGATTGTCTCGATAGTCTAGTGGTCGCTAGCGCGACTGTTTAACCCAGGGTCCTGGGTTCAACCGTTCCATTCCTAGGTCAGGTAAGGTGTTAATAGGTTTATCCATTAAGAATTTCTTAGAAGCACTCACGAGTCGATGGATTCATGACAGTAAGCTCGCTTACTATTACATAGGACTTAAAAGTAACTGGCGTAATGTGGGTTAAATACACAAAAAAATTCATAAAAATCGGTCTAGCCGTTTCGGAGGAGTTCGATAACAAACACTGTGACACGAGATCTATATATATAAAATGGTAAACTGACTGATTGTTGATATATCAACGCACAGCCCAAACCGCTGGTCCTAGAGACATGAAATTTGGAGGGTGTGTTCTTTGTGAAGAGTAGGTATCCACTAAGAAAGGGTTTTTCGAAATTCCACCCCTAAGAGGGTGAAATTTCACGCGAACGAAGTCGCGGGCATAAGCTAGTTTTTATATACAAGACTAGGCGCTAGCCGAGCCGGGCAGCCTACCCACCCTACCCTACCCCTACCCTACTCCTACCCAAAAAATAAAAATGTTGGGGTGGACCACCCTTATTACTTAGGGGTATGAAAAATAGTTTACGTCCTATTCTCAGACCTACTGAATATACTCACAAAATTTCATAAGAATCGGTCAAGCCGTTTCGGAGGAATTTGGTTACAAACACTGTGACACGAGAATTTTATATATTAGACGTATGTTATGATTTGTGGTTGATTTCAGGATTATAAAAAATATACACGCAAGCCAAATCACACGCCAAAACACGTGTTTTAGTAACACACGTCATTCTAATTAACTAATTAGAATGACGTATGTTACCTAAAACACAAAAGTATAAAATCTATAATATGTTGCCCGTGACTTTGTCTGCTTGTATTTCGTAAAATACAAATAGGTATCTAGGATGGAAAGTAGCCTATATCCTTCTCCAAGTCCCAGGCTACCTATATGTCAAGTTTCATAACGATTGGCTCAGCGGTTTAGGCGTAAACAGCGGGTAATTGCGTAATACACTAACAGTAGCAATGACTAATTTTCACAGTTCAACACTATTTATTGCGTTACTTACGTTGTTCAGCAGACAAATTTTTCGAACATATGAAGCAATGGATTAGCAATATCTTTCAAAATCGTTCAGGCTGTGATTGAAAGCGTGTGGCGCAATTATTCTGCAGCAGGTAACAGATTGCTCGTAGAACAGGGGGCCTAAAAAGGCCACTTTGGCAGAATTATAAAAGGATAACATTATGAATCATAATATGGCGAAGACAGTCCGTGTTTTTCTTTTTTTCGCTGCACTACGTAGGTATAATCAAAGAGATTGGGATTGGATGTCGATTGGTATTTTATCACAGACAAAAAAAAAAAAAATGGTTGCCTGTAAAGTCGGTTTTACGGGCGAAGATTTTACGTGACAACGTCTTTTTCTCGGTAGAATAGTTGAGTGGGAGAGAGACGCAAGGCATTCGGCGGGCCTCTCTCTCGTTCGGTGACTCATCGTAACGTTACCGAGCGTTACACTTTTTCATAAGTGACTCCCAGCCGCAACCTAATTTAAGACGTTGTCACGTCAATAACTGAAAAATCCTTCACCAATGGGATTTGGTACGATTAACTTAACAGTTAACTGTCCATTATGATTCATAATGTTATCCTTTTGTGATTCTGCCAAAGTGGCCTTTTTAGGCCCCCAGGTGACCGATGAGGCCGAAAGGTTCTGGAGTGGCGACCGCGTACCGGAAGACGCAGCTTTGGAAGGCCTCCCACAAGGTGGTCCGACGACCTTGTGAATGCCGCAGGAACCCGTTGGATGCGAGAAGCACAGAACCGGTAAAAGTGGAGGTGTTTGGGGGAGGCCTATGTCCAGCACTGGACGTCTTTCGGCTGAAATTATGATGATGATGAGGTAACAGACAAGCAGTATGGACTTGAAGTGCCTACTTTTCAAACAGGGATTGTGCATGACGATATGACTCACGTAATAACTGATTAGAATTTATTACAGTAGTCCGCAAGAATTTACACTAATAGGTAGGTATTCTGGTTTATTCAGTTTAATAACAGAACTTGTGTGGGAGGGTGTACTTCTAGGTATTTTATGTTTTTATTCCTTGTCTTGTAGAAACGTTCTTTGAAAAATATTTTTGACTTCAGGAAGAAAACCAAAGGCATGTAAATAGAGAAAAGTGGTCAAAGAGAAAAAGTTAAGAGGAAAAAGTTTTTTTTATCAAATCTATTCAAAAAGAGCTAGTGTATTCTTCGTAAACAGGGACTAAACTAGCTCTTTAATCCCTAGGGACTAAAAGTGATTTGAATTTGGAATGTGGATATTGTTAGTAAAAGTTCCAATGACCAAAGAAATCAATCACAAACGTTGTATGAACAAGTAACAGGCTGTTTATTAAAGTAAAACGCGGGCGAGCCATATTAAAAAAAAGCTTGTAAAAAATAAAAAACGCGCGAAAAGCATTCTGCATTCGATCGTAATTGTTTACTCAAATTAGGATTTTACTTTGTTTTATAAAAAAATGAGTATGTCTTCCTCAAGTAATTGTATGTAAATAAATAAATAAACGTACTATTCTTATTCATAAGTTGCTCTTACTTACTTTTTTCATAGAGGGTGATAAAAAGTAGAGTGTCCACCTCGGGAGCAACACTATTTTAAGCTCGAGTGACGTACTCTGGATCCCTCGCTGCGCTCTGGATTCAAAGAAACACGAAAAAACTCGCCTTCAATATAGTTGTTTGCTCCCTTGGCCTTCCAAACAATCTACTATTTTATTAAGTTCAATAACCCATCTTCTTTGCAAAAAAAGTACCAACCTGTATTGGCAATGACTAATCAAGACTTTAGGTCAGTTTAGTTGACCAAAATATTACGAGAATTCGTTGTAATATTCCCCAGAAAGCAAAAGTGTTGAACACTTTTGCATACTGCCTAAAATCATAAGGAAAAAGAATGTCAACAAACCTATAAAAGGCGATGGCAATATGACACATTCCGTTGCAGCACGCAACGTTTAAATCAGGATATCTTCCTACACCAAAGGCGCTAGGTATCCGTCTCAAAATACTGATTAACATCATAAAAAATAATAATAATTTCACAACAAAAGCCAACCCTGAGACGTATGAGAAAAAAAAAATCAGCCAGCCATCTTAGCCGCTCACTCCCCGCCTGTCAGTTGGCATAAAAAGGCGGGAAACTCGAACCTTTGACTCAGTCTTGGTGCGGCGTTGACACGTAACTGTCAAAAAAAGCGCGCGAAATCAACTCGTTCTTTTTTAATATTTTTTTTTTATATCGAGTCGGCATTCGTAAGGTGTTGTTGTTCAAAATGAAGTATTTCGTCGCTTTCGCCGTTTTCGCCCTCGCTTTCGCAGCTGAAGAGAAGAAGGAGGAGGAGAGGCCAACGACGTACAAGAGACTGATCCCGGCTGATGTGTTAAGAGGTCAGTGCTTATTAAAATGTTAAAATGGGAAGGACGAACGTAAATTACGTGTGCCTCTAAAAAAAATTATGTCGAAATAAAAAAAAAGGGCCATGTGCTGGAATCAGTGCCTTTGTGATTTTATTGGGTTATTAAAAAGGACATAAATAATTACTTAAAAATATGACACTTTAAGCTTAAAAATTCATTATAATGACGAATTTTACACAGACAAATTCATGATGAAAATTGATGGTCAACTTTTCATTTTTTTTCGCGGAAAATTGGGATTATGAAAATGTCCAGTGTAATAAAATGATTACAAAATAATGAAATACAAACTTCTTTTAGAAACTGGTACTTACTTCAGTTTGTGAAAGGTAAAATTATATTTCGATGGAAGAGTTGAACCAAATATTTCGCGACTGCCGAACATTCTAGTAGATAGTAAAAGTTGAACGCTAAGTTACGGTCAACTTGCTTTAAGTAATCCGTTACAGCGATTAAGTCATTTTTACTTAATTAGCTAAGTTACCTAGGTACTAAATATGAGTAGGCCGGTTGTGTAAATAAAACTAGGGTTTTTTCAAGTTGTTTTTCAAGTCATAGTGTCTGTTATCTTTTTTTTTTTCAAAGTAAGTACAGTAACTACAGATTTTTTTTTTTTTTTTTTAATATTTTTTTCGTAATTTAATAAAAGGTTTTGTATAAAAAAATCGAAATAGGTAAGTACTCGTAGACATTGTGTGAAAAGTTAATTATTTACTTTTTATAAATATGAAGATATAGGTAGGTATATGAAACCAACTTATGTACAGACTCACATCAAGCTACTACAATCTGTCAAATTTCTTTAATAGATTTTAAACTTTATCGCTATAGCATAAAGTTCAAAGTTAATTGGGAAAATTTGACAGTTTCGGGTAGCTTGATGTGCTGGCGACTGTACGTAGGTACTTTTGTTTGCTTATCTTCGATTAGGTCACTCTTCTAAATAGTTCCTAAGAACAAAGAGAAATATTTTCATAATAGTAAAATTTAAAAGTAAACATAGGTACTACTACTATTGTAATACAGAATAGAATAGTAGGCATGTATTCTTTATTATGCATATCATGAAATGACAGATGTATATGTAGAAATTCAAACTAGTAGTAATCTCACTATCTAAAGAATACTATTCGCATTGAACTGTTACTATATTTTAATCTTAGGATTTTGTCACCTTTTCTACTTAAATCCCCAGTCTTAGTTATCTCATTGTTGCTTTGTGATTGGTTAACCATAATAATACGACCACGACCTATATCCACGACCTCATTCCACCGGCCCCCTTCTACCTTCGGACATCCAGACGCACTGCAAGTTACCATCCCTGCCTAGTTGCTATTCCACCAATTCGCACTAAGCGTTTTCAAATGTCTTTTATAATGCGCACAGCAAAAGAGTGGAACTCTTTACCTGCGTCTGTGTTTCCGAGCTCATACAACCCGAATCTCTTCAAAGTAAGAGTGAACAGGCTTCTTTCGGGTAAGCTCACTCCATCGTCGACTTTGTCTCTGTCAACTCTGACCTAGACTAGAGTCAAGAGCAAACCCATTCCAAAAAAAAATAAATAATAATAATCATTCCATAGTTCTTGGTAATCAGTCCAGTTTAGCCACCCAAACCCTTAAATCTGTTTGTTATCCAATTTTTGTTATCCATATCCTGCAATAGTCCTACACCAATCGGGGGTTGTCTTTGGGTGCACTTGCATAGTGCATACAGGGATAATCGTCGGTTGGTGCCGCATTTCATTAAATTTGTCTTATGGGGTCTGCGATTTGGCTTCGGCACTTCGTACATTCTAGAGGCCCTCTCCATGGTTCCTAATGTAATTATACCTACTTATAAAAATATTAATAATCATAGTATACGTCGACACAGGTAGTTAGACTTATTTTCGCAAAGAATAACCAAACAAAAATTGGGTGAAAAAGCCTATTACCACAATATTGAATAAAAATCATTCTTTTTTTAATAATTTAAATAAAAAATGATTGAACAGACCAATTTTCCCTATTGTTTTTTTTTTTTTAAGTTTATATTTGACATGCTGAGTTTACCCATTACGTACAGCAATCATTTTCTTGTTTAACATAAATGTTCGAAAATTATTTCCCTTACATGTTTATTACGAAAGCATAATAATTTTAATACATAAAACTACGTAAATTATTAGACAATCGTCTTGTTTTATCGTTGCGTGTGTATTTGGAGTGAAAAAAGTGTCACGATGATGCAACAGATGGCGGGTAACGGCTCAGTTGGTAAGACACAGGGCTGCCAACACATAGAAATGACATTATATGTTTTCGAGAATAAACTGTCATTTTGATTATGCTGTCTCAGCTCTTAAGATTTTTTTGAAATTGACAATTTCAAAAATATCTTAAGAGCTTTCGACAGCTGAAAAGTGTTTGAAGTACCTATAGTTTTACTTAACATTTTTGGATATGGCTTGTTGGTAATAAGGACCCAGTTTCTAAAAGGCAGATGAACAAAAGAAACATAAATTTAAATACCATGTCACTGCTGTGACTGGGTGACCAAAATAACAGCAGCCACTGGGTATCAAAAAATAATAAGAATAACAAAAATATAAGACAAGAACAAAAAAAGAAGAGGGTTTACTTAGAATTCCAGTTGGTAATAAACAATTTCAGTATCTTCCTATACATTTACAGAAAACAACATGCAAGAAAATTCATACAGAAACTAAATAAAATGACAGTACCAACCCTAATAACAACCGCAGTCACAGTAAGTGATTTAACAGAGAAATTGACGGATAGTCGGGTTTTTTAACCAGTTTATTGTTATATTGCGTGTAAACTGCAGTTCCTGATATAAGTAACACTTTTTTTGTGTAAATGATTGGATTACCCGATTTGGGTCTGCTACAGGTTTTTTCCTAAACCTGTAGCAGACTAACACACGACACTGACGCACTGGGTGGCCAGATAATACATGTGTTAAACAATAATAATTCATCAAAATTATCACCCAAGGCCCATAATCCTCTCTTTTCTTGAGCCAATCCCCACAGCCAGTGTCATCCGGGTTCTATAATTTAATTTGATGATAATTCGCGATTCAAGATAATTATATATATGCTATGAATATGCTCTAGGACTGCTAATATTCTTGGTTTATGCAAAGATGAAAATAAGAAGAAGGATAAAACCTAACCAAGCCCACGATACAGATAGAAAGGAAGTCAACACAAGAAAGAGCCCAAAATTGCTTGATTATATAATTTTATCAAATAAAGACCTTACAAAGCCGTTTAAAACAAAAAGAGGAAATAACCAAGTCACCAAAATAAAGGTTAAAACAAAAACTAGAGAATTATATAAAATTAAAGTCACTAGGTCAAGGAGTGTAAGAAAAGCTCTGAGCCATAACCGGAATGGCAAAAAGTAAATAATAATAAGCATTTTGACCGTGACACTAATGTTTGACCAAGAATCAAAGATGTTTAATGACGTTAAAGATGATAAAACTAGAAAGGAAGCAAACACTGAAACTGCCGCAGAAAGAGATCATGGTTGACATAGAAATGAATCTCCTAGTCTTAACTAAGACGAAATGGGGCAGAATGATAATCATTGAATTGACTCTTATGTAGAATCTTTAGATCTTTAGATGTGATCTTCTATGTCATCATAATCATGTAGCCTTTCAAAAATATTTTAGAGGCGTCTTCTAGTGTATCAACTATCAAGGTTCTGCTGAATGTAAAAAGCGACTGCCTTTTTAATCTCTGAACCCTATGAAATATTATCGTAAGGATAAGCAGCTTCATCTAAGTATAGAATTTAGACTAGTGTTAGAATAATTTCCACTATCTCTTGATGTAAACCTGACTTGCTTAATAAATCACTCTATTGTTCTATAATACTACTGTCTAGCTCAATTTTTTGAGATATAGTATGAAGATACAAAAGTACTTGCTAAAAGACTATGTAGTAGACTTTTAGCATGTCTACATCTGTACCTATTAGTACCTCACCTATCTAACTTCTTTGCATCTGTAGGGTTTTTTCAATTTGTAACTCTTTTTTTTGATTTCTCCTACTTTTGTACTCCTTATTCTTAGCCCTGTACACTATAACTTAGTCCTTAGTTTCAATCTGAACTCTGAACTGACCTTTAAAATCTAGATCAGCCACGCCTTCAACAGATTGTGGCTTATTATTCTATAATTCGATCTAACTGTGGTCTCGCCTAACTAGTTTATAATTCTGTCACGACTTAGACTGAAAGCATTAGTACCGAAGTGTTATATAATCTTTTTCTAAAGACTCTTCAGACATCATTATGGTTTACATTATTGTGATTGATGTTACCATTATTTTTTTACGACAATACTTGGAGTCAAAAAGTATGATGGTATATATGTCTTCTGGACACTTAGGTTGCCAAAAGTGAGCCGTGGAATTCTGACGCTAAACAAGAGCTCGCCTTTGAATACGTTTATCCTGCTAATCATTGATAAAGCGTTATACGTTTATTAAAGACTATAATATTAAAAAACATTATTAATAATACGTAGAGTCGTACATGTATATTGTTTATAAAAGCATCATAGGACATCAAAACAATCGTCCGCATTGTCCAAAAAAGCCTGGTAGAATTGCCACGTTTGGTTGTATGGCGATGCTGATTCTTTTTTATTGCTTTCTGCACATTCATTAAATGAATATTCAAAAAAATATCTAATGGATTTAAAGCGCTTATTTAACTTACCAGCGGGATTAGGGAGTGCCTTCATCAAAGATATGGATCAGCTTTGATTGGCTAATGGATGTAAGAATGTATACGAGTGTTGTGTGTATTTATGTTAGTGAAGCTACATTCCGAAATAGAACTACAAAACATGCAATTGTCAGCACTATGTCCCAATAGGGGAAACCATCGTTACTGGTATTGCCATAATCACAACGTTTGGCAAGCTGATGCTATCACATTATGATATTATCAGGCTACGAGTATTCATCGTCGTTATTAGAGCATAACTAGCTTTCCTGACATTATGAGATCATTTTATACCTAGTTTCATCTTTCCACATACATAATACGTTGAAAGATTACCGGCATGGCAACCTCTAAACATGCATCGCTTGGAATTTCTAGCGTTCAAAATTCGGACTAAGAAAGTGATGTTGACGCATGAAGGAAAAACGCGGTCTATCCCAGCCGCCATTTTGGTCGTCGATCCAATTATCCATTGTCTAGGTACTATTCTCTAAACATCACTTCGAAATTCGAACGGTGTCTCGTTGTGAATCCGCGATGAAAAAAACAAATGAATTCGCTTTTAAATGGTGTGCGCTCACTTGAATGAGGTTCCAAGCAAGTTCCAAATAAACTTTAATGACACTTCCTTCGATTGCTCAACTACCCTCCAGTTATCATTGCATAGTAATATCATTACGGCTGAAGGGAAGTGTCGTAAGCAGGATTCTAGCTGTTAACCTCATAATAGAATTTTGTCGCAATTTGTAGGATGTTTGGTAATGTTTGTTGTCGGTTAACGTTTGCTGGTCGGATTGCGATTCGTAGATTGTGTTTTTAGTGGCATTGGCTTTTATGTTTGTTTGAATTTTGCGTTTATTTTTTGATATAGTTTTTAGTTTTGCACATTTAAGTACTTACTGACGTTTTGTTAGGACTAATCCTTCTAATTTTAGGTTTTTCGGATTCCGGCGCAGTTTATGCAAAACCTGGAAATCAGTAATACACTGACTGGCTAATATGTTTACCGCGATACTTCGAAATAAAGGCGAATCTACACTAAACGTCCAACCTGGTAAGACAAGTTAGCCGGGATTTAGTTAAATCCCTAGTAATTTAGTAAACGTAGGTTCTTATTTTTAACCATAGGTTTCGCAGATCAGAAAATTAAGTAAATAAGATTAAGTAATCTGAATTTTTGTGGGGATGACCAATAACCTCTTTGAATGCATATACTCCTTCATCATTTCTCGGGTGTAGAGAAGCGAATCTAATAACGTCACTAAAACTGATTCACAAATAGATATGACTGAAATTTTAATTGTAAGATGATTGTTGTATTCCTGGCTCATTGCTACTAATATTTGCGATTTCACTGCGCAAGCGCAATCCACTTTCATTTATATACTCTTCCGTATGTCGCGATCTGAGCGATAGACTATTATTTATGATAAGGAAAATGTCTTCATCAATGTCTATTTGTAATGTAACATCACGCCCCTTTCATTTGAGGAGGTAGACAGAGGTGTATGTCACATCTATATTCTGTCAGTTATGTTTAAGTCCCATGTAATGGGGGTTTCTGTTATACAAGATTCATTTACAGCTGATTTCACAATCGACAGATAATTTTCATTCGTGGAATAAAATTGACGTCTGACAGTTTTTGTATGGAAGAACTGTCTAAAATACAAAATTATTCCTCCGATAAAACACTTGGCGTTGGAAAAATCAAACCTTTTTTTGGAAATTTTAGTCCAAACATTAGATTTTTGTAAATAGATTATTGCTTCATATTTTGCAATACATTAGCAGAGTTGCGTCATCGCGCTTCTCTTTCTTTTCTATGCAGTCCGACAGTGACCGCGAATAAAAAACAAAACGTAAGATGAATATACCGAAATTATTATAAGTTTATAGAAAAAAAAAAAATTGTAAAAAAACGTCTCACGGTTGATTGAACGTTATACTAATAAAATCAAATGATTTTTATGATGCGGGTGTCATTCAATTATAATTTGAGGACTTTATTAAAATGATTGAGCCAATGAATTTTAATAAAGATATTCATTCTTAGTTGTATGTTTCTTTACATTGTAAGAATAACTGGTTTAGGTATACGTAATTTCTGTCGTCAAGGGTTATAAACTAAGCTAACATACCTATGCTATGGGATCTAAAAAGTTCAATATCTAGAGGAAAATATCGTGAGGAAATCTGGATTAGAAACTATTTTAACTCTACATTTTAAAATATTTGTAAATTTATCCAATTTGCCTATAATAATTTTATACGATTACCAAGTTCTTATTTGTCAAACTATCAACGGTTGATTGTCAATTTTTTTCAATTTTTTTCAGTCAATTGACTGGCCTGTTGGTCTAGTGGTCAGTGACTATGACTGCTATGCCGGAGGTCGTGGGTTCGATTCCCACCCAGGACAAATGTTTGTGTGATGAGCATGATCATTTGTTCTGTGTCTGGGTGTAATTTATCTATATATGTATGTATTTAGAAATATATAAGTATGTTTATCAGTTGTCTAGTACTCATAACACAAGCTCTGCTTAGCTTGAGACTAGACGGCGTTGTGTGATAGTTGTGGAATATTATTATTATTATTAATTTGTGAAAGTACTTACTAATAAAAAGCTGAACGATTTTTTTGTGCAAGGTTGTTTACAAAATGTGGGTAGATTTATCTTTCGCACTTTCTTTCCCAATATTCGTCTAGACTGGTAAGTTGGCATCATGCTTATTTAGAAAAATATCACCAAATAATATCCATTGTCTGAACAAAAGCCAGTATTGGTCACACTTTTACTAAAGCCTTAAAAAATGAATAGCTGACGCAATGATTCCATTTACAAAAGTTCATTGTTATGACAGAAATTCAAGATGGTTGCTGTTTCAAAAATCGAATTGCGATGGTTGTAACTTGTTTATTGTTTCTTTTGAAATAACGGACCTTTTAAAAATAGGGCGATGACCCTAAGCTAGGGTTGTCATGTTGAAAACTAACTTCACTTTTCTATGATTTAAAAAAAAATAAATGACGAAAAATTTCTACTCGAGACTATAATAATTATCGAGAGCGTTATCAAATAACACTTGCCTTCAGTTTTCACTCGCCATGCTTAGTTTTAAAACCAGGTAAAGATTTTTATAAAAAAAAAAGTAATACAAATTCCATGTTCTTTTTATTTAAGTACAGCAATTTGATCGAAACAAAAATAATAAAAAAAACCTTCATGAACTCGGTAACCCTAAAATGCATGGTCTTTTTTGGGCACCAAAACTGGTCGCGAAGCGAAACGTGAATTTTTTTATTTTTTGTGTCTTTTAGAATGAGTTACATGACCTGACTGAGGAATGATTAAATTTTATAACTAAAATTATATGTAATTTTGAAGTTTTTCACGTACGAAAATGTTAAAGTAGTTTTTGTTTCAAGTAACTGTGTTGCAGATAACAATTTATTTATGAATCTGTTTTAATAAATATAACGGACTAGCAGCGCCCCGCGGTTTCACCCACATAAGTTTTGATCCCGTGAAAATATTGGCATAAAAAGTATCCTATGTGTTAATCTTGGTTATAAACTATCTGTGTGCCAAATTTCATCCAAATCCGTTCAGTAGTTTTTGCGTGAAAAAGTATCAAACTTTCCATCCACCCATTTGAAGTGAAATTTGGATGATACCCCTGCCTAACCTCTCGGGGTATACATACCTGATGTTTTGTTATGAATATTCTGTTTAAGTCTGATGTTTAAGTAAAGTTAAGTAAGCCGACCTCGTTAATCCAAGCTGCATAACTTAACTACATCAAGAGCAGAGCCCTAGGAGAATTCTAGATACTTCCAAGGTCCAAGCCGTTCACTTTTGAATGATTTTGTTTATTATGTATGAGTCAACGTCTTTTTATTATCATTACGCCTCTTACGCTCTAAGGTCACCAGGAAATGAACTGAAATTAAATAATGAAACAGTTTAGTTACACTTCCCGGAAAGTGTAAAAAAAACTGGCCAAGTGCGAGTCGGACTCGCACACGAAGGGTTCCGTACCACAGGGCAAAAACGCCGAAAAAAACACGTTTGTTGTATGGGAGCCCCCCTTAAATATTTATTTTATTTTGTTTTTAGTATTTGTTAGGTATAGCGGCAACAGAAATACATAATTTGTGAACATTTCAACTGTCTAGCTATCGCGGTTCTTGAGATACAGCCTGGTGACAGACAGACGGACAGACACCGAAGTCTTACTAATAGGGTTCCGTTTTTACCCTTTGGGTACAGAACTCTAAAAACGATAAAAAAGATACGTGAATTGATTTTTATTTTTTTATGTCAAACTAAAAGCATTTATTTTTAATAAAACAGGCACGTTTGAATTGTCAAGTAGTCGGTCAGTCAGAAGAACCTATTTGCCCATTTCAAAGCGTAGTACCTAGGTACCTATGGAAAAGATCGGGCAAGAAACTCCACGGATACTCTTTTAAATTATT